>VWZD01009764.1:233578-340382 GCA_013396695.1 Sakesphorus luctuosus
TGGCCAGGTGGGGGTTGGTCTCTTCTCCCAGGCACTCAGCAATAGGACAAGGGGGCACAGGGTGCTCAAGCTCTGCCAGGGGAAATTGAAGTTGGAGAGCAGAAAAAACTTCTTTGCAGAGAGAGTGCTCAGGCATTGGAATGGGCTGCCCAGAGAGGGGGTGGATTCCCCATCCCTGGAGGTTTTTCTGAGCTTGGCCGTGGCACTGAGTGCCATGATGTGGTAAAGGGCCTGGAGTTGGCCCAAGGGTTGGACTTGATGATCTCAGAGGTCTTTTCCAACCCAATCCATTCTATGATTCTATGAAAATACCAGAGGGTTGTGTGCAGTGTGCTGGTTACAGACAAACATTTTATATCATTTTTTTATGCTTATTGTCAGAATTCGTATCCAAAAATAGATTTAGAGGTCAGGGTGATGTGCTGCCAAGTGCAGATTGGGTTATCTCGAGCAAAACACATCTTGCCTCGTTAGAGCAGAGTCTCATTAGAGCAGGTGCATCTCTGCACTTTCTGGCTTTCAGCTGGAGCATCCCAGTTAAAATTCTCCTGCAAGGTTCGCTTTGTTTGGGGAGCTGTTCCACCATACACACTGGCAATTTGTGAGTGTCACAAACCTGTCGGTGTGTACCTTGCAGTTTATAAGTGGGGAGCTGCTGCTTTCAAGGAAATGGGAATAAAGCTGTGCAGCTGACAGCTGAGGGAACAGAACAAGGTCACTGGATTCATTATTGAAGGGTATTTGTGATACCCAGCTTGGATGGTGCTGGTATTTCTGGGCTACCTGTGTGCTCTTGAAAAGAAATGATCTTTTTATTTTGCTCCATAGGCTGTCAGCAATCCCAATTTCTACCGGATTAAATGAGTTTAAAATAAGGCTCTATGAATATATTTCAAAATGTAAAACCTGGTCTTGGACTTTATGCTTTTCAAAGCTAAACAGTCATCCCAGAATGAAAATGCACTGACTGGCTCAGACTGGCTGTGTTTGATGCCAACTCTTGCTGAGCAACTGAAGAATTACTTTGCTTAGTTAACCAAATATCGTTCAAGTATTGATTTACAAATTTTAGGGCTTTCTTGACAGAATTGTGTAGCACCTGGACTAATATTCAGAGTTTGAAGAGAAACTACCCTTGAGCAACTGAAGTCAGTTCCTTGTCTTCTTGGGCAGCCTCTTCTCTGGTGTTCCTGAGCTGAAGCTCTGACTTGCATGTGTAACTGCAGGGTGATGCTCCTGGGGATAATTTCTCCTAATTTATTCATTGTTTGCTCATGTAAATAAATTGGGAGCACTTTATTCCCTGGGTTTGCAGAATGGCCCTGTGGTAGGAGCTGAAACCTCTGAAATGAGCAACAAAATGAAAGTCAAATAAGAAAAGGAAACAGAACCAATGCAGTTCTTAATCAGCACAGCACCTTAATGGAATGCAGGGTTAATTTTCATCTTAACTTACAGTTTTTAAAATTTTTGTTCCAGGGTCAGATAACACTAATGGATGTGCCTGTATTTAAAGCAATTCAGCCAGAGGTAAGTATTGCATTGGCTTTGTTTTTAAATTTAAATGAAAAAAGTTGTGCCAGAGTATAGATTCTGGAATTGCACAGTGTATATCTATAAATCTTGCTTTCTGCCCCAGTTAATATGGCTCTGAGGCAGATGGATTTTAACACTGAATATCTGGAGCTCATAGTTTGTTTGGGGAATAATATTGGTATTCCAATATTCAGTTAGTGCTGGAGATGAAATCTGGGCTTTAGTGTTTCTGAATGATAAACATCCTGATTTGATCATGGAGCAGAGTGACCCAGAAGTCAGAACACTGGAAGAACTCCAGGAGCCAGAGAAAGAGGAGGACTGATAAAGAGGAGGTCTCGCCGATCCCAGACTCAATTCCTGAGGGGTGGGACTGGGGCAGGAAAAAGGTTGATTTGGAGATGTGTAAAGTGATGATTGGATGGGTCATATTATAAAAGCCATGGAAATTAGAGCTTGGCCACACGTGCATCGATGTATTCCTGGGTGAGCCTGGGTGCTCATTAAAGTCACTACCCTTTATCTTATCTCCTGCCAAAATTTGGCTTGGAGTCTTTTTTTTTTCAGACTTGTCAGGCATCAGGGGTTTGCAGAGTCCGCAGCCTTGTAAACCCAGTGTAAAATATCAGTGTTAGGGACACTGGGATTTGTAGAGTCTGTGTCCTCATAGACCCAATGTTGGTAATATTCTTGCCATTACACCAAACCCAGGTCTGCTCCCACAATTCCACAAGGAATTTGAGCTCTCTGTTCTGGGATGGGGTAGCGATAGAAAGACATTAAACTCAAGCTGCTGGAAATATTAACACACTAGATCTACTTTGCTACAGCTACTGTGTCCCTAAAATCTATAATATGTGACAATCAAAAATCAAAAGTCCTTCTTACATCACCTCAGTGCCCCTAACATTGACATATTAACATCTGTAGTGTAATAGTGCGTCACAAATGCGTCTTCCCTATTGCGTTTTCCCTTACTCATCCCCTATCCCACTTTCTTCTTCTCACAGTCTTCTGGGGGTTTTTCTCTGCCATTTTTCCCCATTGGTTAAAGTTTTGTATCCTCATTGGTTCTTATCCTTGTTCTCTGATTGGTTGTTGTCCTTGCTCTGTCATTGGTTGTTTTACCGTTCCACCCCTTTACCCTATTGGTCAGTTTTCAATCCCTTATTTGCATGCCCTCTGACCAGTGGGAAGCCTCGTACAGCTCACCCTTCCAGAACCTTCCCTGCCCGAGACTATAAAATGAAGTGTTTTGTATCCTCATTGGGTTTTATCCCTGTTCTCTGATTGGTTGTTGTCCTTGCTCTGTCATTGGTTGTTTTACCGTTCCACCCCTTTACCCTATTGGTCTATTTTCAATTCCTTATTTGCGTACTCCCTGACTAGTGGGAAGCCTCGTACCACCCACCCTTCCAGAACCTTCCCTGCCCGAGACTATAAAATGAAGTGTTTTGTATCCTCATTGGGTTTTATTCCTGTTCTCTGATTGGTTGTTGTCCTTGCTCTGTCATTGGTTGTTGTAACATTCCACCCCTTTACTCTATTGGTCTCTTTTTGATCCCTTATTTGCATACTCCCTGACCAATGGGAAGCCTCGTACTGCTCACCCTTCCAGAACCTTCCCTGCCTGAGACTATAAAATGAGGTGTTTTGTGTCCTCATTGGTTCTTATCCCTGTTCTCTGATTGGTTGTTGTCCATGCTCTGTCATTGGTTGTTTTACTGTTCCACCCCTTTATCCTATTGGTCAGTTTTCAATCCCTTATTTGCATACTCCCTGACCAATGGGAAGCCTCGTACTGCCTGCCCTTCGAGAACCTTCCCTACCCGAGACTATGTAAACGAGACGTTCCAATAAGCTTTGTTTCCTTTGCCCCCAAACTTCTTGGTCTCTGGTCACCCCCTGGGGGCTCGGGCGGGCTTGGTGCAGACAGAGCCTTTCCCAGCTCTGGGGAGAAACCCTCAGAGCGATTCCATCCACTGAAATCTCATCATGTTTTCTCACTTTCAGCTACTGGTATCTCTTTAATACTTCACCCTGTCCTCTGTTTCCGTAACTGGCTCATATCCTATTTGGAAAAACAAAAATGGTTGAAATGGCATCTTAACATTCAAGATGTGTGTGATCTGTGGGTGTATCAGGATAATATATGGATGGTTTATGTTCTCTAATTTGTCTTGATTTAATGCCATATTCCTTTCAGGTTTCAGCTGACTTGAACTGACTTTCATGTTTTCAGTATCTTCACAGTGACTGTAATAAATGATGGGGTTTGTATTTATTTCTCCACCATTAGTGTTTTTCTATCAGCATTGCATTTTTGAGGGTTTATTTTTCAGTTTCTTGTCACTTTCCCAGTACTGTGGAAGTCTCCCCCAGCTCACCAGTGGCCTCCAGTCTGTCACAAACCATTTCATTGATGCCAGGCTTTGTAACAGTGCTCTTGGGACACACTGAGCAATATTTTGCTTTGAGTGGAGAAATCTGCTCAATCTCTTGGTTCTGATGATTGATTTCATCATTTGTGTACCTCCAAATTGTTTTGAAAGCTACTGTTTGATCTGTACTTGAAAGTGGTGTCATGACTCAGCTGTTACATGAATTTAGCAAGCTACTTCCCAGCCCTTGTGGATTTGTGGGGTTTTTGGTTGGTTTTGTTGGTTTAATCTTTCAAAGAGCTTCCCATTTGATCTGATTTGAACCTACATCACAGCAGGGCTTAAGATTAGAAAAAGTAATACACAAACACACATATGAGTAAAATATTTAAAAGAGTCAGATAAAAGGGGAAAATGCTTTAAAGTTGTGGAAAAGAGCTTGGAAAAAAGGGAGATCCTATTAGAAGATCAGGATAAACATATTCTGCCAATTAAGAGGACTCTAAGGATATCCAGAAAAACCATGAGAGTGTGAGTATGTCTAGAAAGTAATTATTTATAAGAAATGTGTTGCATGAGAAAAATTGATGTGATGCCTTCACTGGAAAATACCCATGAGGAAGAGTGGCTGTTTGGACTCTTCTCCAGTGTTTACACAAAAGCAGTTGAAGGCTCTGACAGGGTGCAGGTATCACCTGTCCATCAGGGCTCTGATGTGTCTCTAAATTGTGTTACTCCCCCAAGGAAAGGGCCATGAGGATCAACTTTCGGGTCAGGAGAAGCTCGGCGCAATTAAATTGCTTTCCTCCTGCTCTGCAGAAGGGAAGATCAGACATGGAGGACTTTCTTTGCCTGAAGGCATCTCGACAGCAGGTTAATGGAGTGTTGTAGATTTGAGTTTCCTTCAGGTTTCTACCAGGCTGTGCCATCTCCATGTCTTGATTCAGTCTGTGAACGTGTCCCTGTCCCCTGACTGTGCACTCAGGCATTGTGGAATTTGTAATTAGGAAACTGAGCAGGATCTGCCAGCACTGCTATCAGATTTCACAGCTCTCTCTGCATGCCCAGTGGGAGATGGGCAGCAACATTTCCCTCACTGTGCTGAGATTTGAAAACAGGGTGTTTTGTTACAAATTGTTGTAATTCAGCAGCAGATCTCTGTTGTACAGGCTGTGAATCTCCCTTTGCTTCCCAGACTCTCTAGAATGGTATCTGAGTGGAAATTTTTAGCTTTTAAATGTGTGTTCATTACCTTTCCCACATAAGGATTCTGTGAGATGTCCTCCAAGATGCTTAATTTTGAAAATTACTGGAGATGACTTTCTTTGCACTGTGTGAGCAGCACTTTTTGATACCTTTTAGTATTCTCTAAATTACTGTGCTGCACCTTCTTAATTGTATTACATTTTTTTCTTAATTATATTACATTTTTTTCTTAATTATTATAAATGTCTTTTTTTTAAAAGCAACATCAGAACTTCCTCTTGTTTATCTTAACAAAAACCAAAACTGAATAACACTTTCCAGGGCAATATATCGTAATTTTAGCATCAAAATCAATGAACATGCTCACAGCACACACTTCTGTGGCCTTTGCCTCTATCTGTAGCAAATAAATGAAATTATTTCTGTCTGTATTCAAGTTTGTTACCCGTTCTGTGGGTCCAGGTGTGTGCTCCAGTTCCTACACACCACCCACTACAACTCACCATCTTATGCTTGGTGAAAAAAACCTGCTAGGGAGCTTAGTGTTGGCCACAGAACTCAGGATTAAGGAACAGCAGATCCCTTTCCATTTGGGATGTCCCAGGAGCAGGGACTGGACATGGCTTGGATGTTACAGAGTGACATCATCCTCTGCCTGAGCTGTAAGCAGGCTCTGTCACTCCAAGGGATTCTGGAAACCACCTTTCTGCATCCCCAAAACTGCCTGCAAGTTGCTTCAGAGGAAAGAAATGAGAAGGAATGACTGTTTCTTTGTTAAGGAATAATTAGTGGGCTGCTCTATAAGGAATTAAGGTAATATAGAACACCACACTTCTCTGACATAAACTTCTCTCTGTATAAAAGCAGCTGATTGGCATTTTAATTTTTAGAAAGAAAAAAAACCAAGATGGGAGTTCCCCCAGTCAATCATAAGATTTCCATCTATTTCCTGGGAATGACAAGTGGTGTGTTGTTTTATTCTCTCTTTCTTGCAGTGGTTGTGGCTTTCCAGAGAGCAGTGACTGTGAAGCAGAAAGGAGTCCTAGACTTGTGCAGTTGTGCTGCTGGTAGTTGTGTTAACATTAACTAAGGGCCAGGTGTCCCCTTGCAGAACACATCAGGTTGCTTTCATTGGAACATCTGATTACTTAGTTTACATAATTTAATACATCTTCCAAAATTATTTGCCCATAAGTACTCACATTGAAAGTCTGTACTAGGTTATTGTCTTTAACCTCTTCATCCACTCTTCTTCACTAGGCCAGGCAGTGAAAAAACCTCACTTACTGAATATTCTTAATCTCTGCTTATTCTGAAGCTGAGGAATAGTTCCACTGTTAATCCTTGCTTTTTCTCTCCTCTCTTTCAAACTTTCACTTTGACTCATATAAAGGTTTTAGTAAGAAACACAATCTCTCTTTCTGTCACGTAGCACAGGTTATAATCCAAGTGTTCCTGTAGTATTTTATTATTCAAAAAGGAATAAAACCCAGAATGAGTTATGAGGCAAATTCAGGTTTTTATTCTTGATCCTAAATCTTCGTTTTCCACCTCATTTGAAATGTATCACCTAAAATAAGAAATTGGTGGTTGTAGTGCTGTAGTTCCTGTGTGTGACTAAGGAAATAATCCTGGTGAACACTCCAGGTTTGCAACTTGGAGTGGAAGAAGTGGAGTACTAGAGGAAGACCAAGAAACATGCCTGAAACATGGTAATGGAATAGGCAGCACAGATTTACATTTAAAGCAGGATTTTCTGTGGCAACAGTGAATCTTCTAGCAAGAGGTGAATTAGCAAAGTCTCTAATTCACTGTAAAAATCCAGTAAATCAAAAAAATTCAGGAATTGCACTTGTGGGATATCAATTTGCAACAGGAATCAGAACAATATTACTGTATTACTTCAATGTATTGTTGCTCTGCTAAGTTATTTTGAAACTGAAGAGATTTGTGTCTCTACATGCTTTTGGCTCTGGACGTGTGTTATGCACTAAATTAAAGACGTGAATTTTCATCCTTGTTCTCCCAGGAGCTGGCAAGCTGTGGCTGGAATAAAAAAGAGAAATACAATTCTGCACCGAACGCTGTTGCTTTCACCAGGAGGTTCAATCATGTGAGTTCTTTTTTTCCAGCGTTATTACATGTACACGTTTGTAAAAGTCTGTGGGATTAAGTGTTCTGGCACGTCACTTCTATTTGGGATCACAGCTGACTGCTGGGAAACTTAAGGAACTCCTTATAGCAGATACTTTTTATCTGCAGGATATAGAGAAAGACCAAACAAGTACTGAAGAAATGGCTGTGATTCTGTTTTAAATAACAGTAATTGATGAAAAGTGCCTTTTTTCCCCATAAATACTGGCTGTCCTTTATAGAAAGACAGAATCATAATTACAGGTTAAAGGCTTAGCATACAGGATTTCTGGAGTAGTAATTAAGTGTAATTTCCCTCTGTGTTAGCTGAGTGTCTTTTGCTTCACATAGGTGTTTTTGTCCCTAGAAACAGAAGCCTGGAGTCATATGGTTACCTTTTTGAGGTGATTCTAGGGAAACTTTAAAAATTCCAAACAATTTCTCTGTACAGAATTTGTTCTTTAACTCTCTGCTTGGCATAAATTTTTCAAGGTAATTTTTTGGCAAGATTTTTTCAAGATTTTCAGGTATTGCGTTTGAGGTTTATGGTTTTCCTACTTAACAATTTCTCTGTATAAAATCAGGTTTTACAAGAAGAACAGAATTTTATCTTTTCCCACAATTAAAACTGTAGGACTTGAGCTATGTAGTTGGCCAACCAAGTTTCAAAACTGTTAATGCTTTTTAAGTAATGCTGTATTTTCTCTTTTAGATGAAGTAATTCTATTATTCTCATCTCCCCTCTTGTAAATGTTTAATAGTGTCTCAAACTTACAACTCTCTTCCAGACCTAACTCTGTACCCAGTCTCAGACTCACAGACATCTTTGTTAATCATCTGAAACTCAGACCAAACCAACCTTTTCAGGGTTTTCTTCCTATCAGTTCTTGTGTACTCCCTCACTTTTCATGATGCTCATGTTCAGGATATGCCCAAATCCTATTGCTTCTCATCAAAAGCACATAGAAAATTTCTTACCCTTCTGCTGACTGAAATCCTTGTCTGGGCATGAGTTTTGGACCTGATTTTCCACTTGACCAAAGAGAAAATGTTACACTGCAAACTTCTTGTGAACACACCTTACATTGAAATGTGGGCAGGTCGAGGATTTGGGAGGTTTTTCGGTATTCTTTGTTGCTTGTTTTTCTTGGATTTGGTTGAAATTTTCTTGATGTGGCTTTTCAAGTTGCTCCTGTTAGAGTGCATAGACTGGTGTAACAACACTGATACTTTTGGGGTTAATCTCACTGATATGGCACTGATTCCAACATTTGCTGGCTTGCTCATTCCTTATGCAAGTTTTCTCTTCAAGGGGATGTTTAGTTTTGCTGAATACTCTGGGATGTTTTTGTACAGGGCCTTGTTGGGCAGTTTCCTCACCAAGGACCTCCCTTTTCAACTGTTACTGTGTAGGATAGTGAAGAACTACAGGAACTGCCTGAGCAGAAAATCAACTTTAGACATAGCTGAGAATTGCTAAAATGTGCTCTGCAGCCCGAAGGAAGGAGGAGAAAACTTACCATGGGAATAAGGACTTCCACAAAGGCTGGGTCAGCTTTATTCTGGCACCAGGGAGGGCTGTGAGTCTCATTTGTGTGTAGGAGGGGAAAGGGACAGGTATTATTTCTGCTCCACTTATCTGAGGGTTCCAAACCTTAGTCTTAAATTAAGGAATCAGGAACATCACCACAACTTCTGGCTTTCTCAGCAGGAACACATTTCATCAAACTTGTGTGAACCTTTGAAATTTCACTGGGTTTAAATTATGCATTATGCATCTGTCTCTCTTTTTCCCCCCAACTTGCCAAAAGAAAACTATGAACAGCTCTCACTTTTTAAGTAAAGAGAATATTAAATCATTAACAGCTTCTTCACAGCACATTGATCTGCTGGTGGTGTTTTGGAAGCAGCAGTGATTCTGTGCAGCTGATTGCAGCCCACTGAGGGTAAAGTGGGGTATTTCCAGCATTAGTTATGTGATGATTATCTGTGGTGCCTGTAAAACAGATCCAGTTCAGGGAAGAGAAATCACTTGAATCATTCCATGCCAGGACTCTCTTATTCTTGGTGAATACACTGTTAGTGGCACTCTGTAGATCTACACATTTACTGTTAAGTATTGTTTATAAATGTGTAATTTCTCATTTTTTTAAACTCTGATTTCTGCCTTTTTCAGCTTCATTCTGCAGGTGAGTTGTGTACTTGCACAAGCTGCTGCTAAATCTGTCAGAATGCACAACTGCCAAGTTTACTGACTAGATCATTGTTCTACCTTTTGAAAATAAGTATTTATCATATGTTTCAAACAAACACACTCTGTCTGGGGTAACAGTTTAGGTAAAGGTAACTATTGCTCTCTTGCTTGTCAGATTATCTCTGTTGAAAACCTCTTTCTTGAGGTTTTTATTGAAATAGGAATGGAACTGCAATGCCACAGAGCTTAAAATATTAGAGAAACTTGTCAACTGGATTCAAATACACTGGAACAATTTTAAAGCAAGAGATCCCAATTGCAAAAGGCAAATTGTATGTTTTACCAGCTCTGTGTTTTTGGGTGTTTTGGGGTATTTTTTAACCCAAATGCAACATTATGTGTAGGAGAAGTTTGTCCTTAATGTTGTAGTTTTGCTGAATTGCAGTGGATTTAACTGGGGTTATCAGAAATTAAGAAATGGAGAGGTGAAGAGGTTACTGTGCAGGGAAGATACTTTGAAGGCAAATCAAGAAACTATTAAGGAGAGATTCATTCTCAAATTTGCCTATCTTCTAATTAGCACAGAAAGTAAAGTTTTGGAAGCAACAACTATGAACTTAAAAGCACCAGTGTAACAAAATGAGTACTTTAGATAAGGCTAACATGAGATAGTTTAAAAAGCTTAAGATGTGATTCAAGAACAGATATGTTGTAAAGTTAAGCCTCTGAATAAGGAAGAATATAAATACACATTTATCTGCCAAGGGTTTAAATGCTGTTTTGAACTGTTACCAAAGGCTGTGAGTCACCCAGCTGGCTGATACTGGTACAGTAACATTTAAATGCCGCCAGAGAGGATTTGAAACAAAATAACCACAATATATGGAATGAGTACATGTGATTTACATGAGGAATTAACAGAAATGTGTGTTTAAACTATTTCTTTTTCAATATTTGGAATACATTAGATTATGTTGCTGTCTAAAGATACCAGTTAATAGACAAGATCAGCCAAACCACAGTGTCTGTGTTGGTAAAAACACATCAAAGCAGAGTGAAAGTGGTTGAAATGGGAGTGATTAAGTGTGTTTAACTCTGTGTCTCCTCCTTACTCTGTCACTGAAGGGACTGGCTGGCTCTGAGCTTTGAAGCAAGTTCTGCATTTTGTTCTGGTTTGGGTTTGTTTTTTTCCTGCAAGAGCTTGGAAGTGTTGAGGTCAGGTGTGGCTGGGTTGGGACAGAAGCCAGGCTCCCTTGGATAAACAAGAGCACTTGTGTGGCACAGCCCCTGTGATGCCAGTGAACTTGCAGAGAAGTCAAGACCAACGGGATAAATTGGCTTTTTCATCCTTATGAAAATGCCTGAGTGTTGCTCTGTGTTCTGAGCAAGTGTTTCACAGCCTGGGCTATCAAAGCATTCTGTTACCTGGACACTGCTAACCTCAAATCAAAGAGATTTAGAATTTTAAAGCATCTGTTGTCTGTACCTGACTCTTTATGATACAAAAATCTATGTTAAAAATTTAAATTCCCTTGATCTTCAAAGGGAAAGCATCTCCTTAGAAACTCGTCGATCAGTCAAGGGGAAAAAGTTCTTTTTCTCAAGCAGAGCCTCAAACTGAGGTTAAACTTCTTCTGGCAGAGTTTTGAAGTACTGTCAAATACTTCATATATTCAGTCCTTCTGTATTTTATAGTTATATGGTTCATGTGGAACTGTATTTTTTTTGTGAGGACAACACAGTTTATCTGGAGACACTTTGCTTAAAGAAAGAAAAAGAGGAAAGAAAATGAACAAAAAAGAAAGGAAACAGAAACCTGAGCTCTGTGTTTCATTCTTTCCTGGCTAATACAGCCTGAGACAAACAGAGCAAAGGAAAGTGTTTGTTATGCAAGATGTTTGTGGGGATTTTTTGTGGGTTTCCTTGTCATTCTTCCATTTTTCAGTTCCAAAGAGCTGTTGTGCTTTAACATCCCAGATCTCATCATATCTCTGTAACTCCGTTGCAAATATAATAATTTTGGAGGTGTGGATCTCCTCATGCTGTTCTGTATAAAGAGCTGTCATACTGGACAAAGTGAAACAGGATATTTCATTTTTTTAATTGTGCTTTTGGGCAGGAACCTGAACACATACACAGTGTTGGTCTGCAGGGAGTACTTCAGCATCACTTAAAAATCCAACATGACAGGGTGGAAGGTGTTTGTGTATGGAAAGGTGCATTTCTTCATACACCATTTTCACTAGTTTTGTGAACACCAGTATGAACTGTACAGAATACTGTATCTTGGTGATAATTCTTTTTTTTCCTAACTCATAGTGAATAGATAAATAAAAGCTGCAGAATTTGTTACTATTTGCTAATTCTTTGCCACTACTTAATTGCAGTTATGAAGGTGTTTGTTTTTTATCAGTCTGTTGTGGGCAAAGTCTGGGGGGGAGCAGAGAAGAGAAAATAGTAGAATTTTATTCATGTTAGCAAAACAGGTTTAAAATGTGGCTTTTCTGAGGCATTCCTGTAAGTACAAACTGCAGCAACCATCCCTTGTACCACCCTGAACAGCAGGGATTTTACACCACACTGAAGTTAATCCCATAAAACTTTCCCAACAGTGGTACTGTGCTGTAAATTGGCAGGTGGTTGGCATAGCCAGAAATAAGAGTATAAACTCGGTTATAGCAGGGACTTCCTCTCTCATATTCCACTTTTCTTCAGGATTATTTATTTTTGGAAGTGTTGGGAACATCAATGAACTGTAGTTGAAGCTGTTCAGTTTGTCTGAGAGTTGGATAGTGCAGCTCTGGAGTTGTGGAAAAGCAAAACCAACAGACAGAACTTAGTTTTGATGTTTATATTCCTTCTACTTGTAGACTTTTAATACATTTTCTTCATGATTTTTTTCTCCTGGAAGAGGATTGTTTGAAGTTTGAGAGTCTTGCAGTTTGGTTTCCATCTGTGAGATCTCGCCCTCAAGCTTAGCCTGACATCGAGGCTGTTTGCATGGATTGTACTTTTCTAAAAATAAATAAAAATCTGTTGAAACTGTATTTTTAAAAGGCAATTTTTCTTCTCTTCAGGTAAGCTTCTGGGTTGTCAGGGAGATTCTGCACGCACAGACTTTGAAAATACGAGCTGAGGTTTTGAGCCACTACATTAAAACTGCAAAGGTAAGAATTGGGATGGGGAAGGGTTGGGTGTGTGATTAAAGGTTTCATACCTAAGTTGATCAGTTCAGAAATACACATGGGGGAATATTTATCTGATACCTGATTCAGCTTAACTAAGGCATTGCAAAAATGCTTTATTTAACATATTGTTCCTTAGATAATATAACTTACCAGCTGTGATTTCTGGGGTTGGTTCAACCAAAATGTTGTGTGTAGCATCAGTTCAAACAGCAGCAGTCAGAGGAGAAATGGTTTGTTTGCTCTTACCATTGGAAGCAAAGGGTGAATTATCTCTTACTCCAACTGCAGCATGAATTGCATCAATTTAATAAATATGCTTGCAAAAATATACTTGAGTTCCTTCAGAACATGCAAGATTTCCTCACTTTTATATTATTTATTCTCTGGTCATTATTGACAGCCCTTGGAACGTTGTTTGGTTTTATTGCATGTATTTTTCTGCCCTCAGAAACTGTATGAGCTGAACAATCTGCACGCTCTCATGGCAGTGGTGTCAGGCCTGCAGAGTGCCCCAATCTTCAGGCTGACCAAGACCTGGGCGGTGAGTGGAGCAGAGGGGGGGGTTAATTTATCCTTGGGAAAACACAACACTCTGTTTTCAAGGATGCAGTTAATTATTACAGATAGTTTTAATTTTATTCTGCTATGTACATAATGCTACTTATTCCTCTGAAAGTCTGTGGTTTCCTCTTGAATCTTTTTTTCCCATTCTGGCATAGAAATATTTTCCTTTGAAAAATAGTTCCCTCCAGATTCTGCTAAATGCAGAAGCTTCTAATTTGGCCAGGAGCTATTTTGTATTTAGTTGCTGGAAAATTCTGAATGCCAAAGTGGGTCATACTTTAATCATTTAAGGGTTTATGCTGTTGGAATTTTTCTTTTGCTATGGAGAGCAGATGTTCAGAAACTCTTGATTCATAAAGAGATTTATTACCATAAAGAGATTTATTGTTTCTCCAACTGATAACTAAATTAGCGCTTTTCCTCAGAGTTTTGAGAATTATTTTCATGGTTGTAACTGCATTTCTACAGTTGTGAAAGAACAGTGTTCTTTGGAAACAGTTTTATGTGACATCTGTTTTTTGACTGACATTAATATAACTTTTATATAGTTGTATCCTTGATAAGAAGAATACCAGGAATTACTTTTGGTCACTGATGCCTCAGAGTTAGAAAATAGGCCTTGATTCAGCCATGCATTGTGAAGTTTTCCAGCTGTTTCAGATGAACTGTGACATGAAGTGTGACAGAAACAATCAGGTGGCTGAAATACTCCTGTGCAGGGATACGTATAAAGAGGTCATTTAAAAAACCTGAAAACTTCCACTTAAGGTACATCAGTGCATCCTTGGATGTTACAAAAACTAATGTTTTTCTGGTGTATCGTGGTCTGACAACTGCATGATAATGTTGCTCAGTTGGTAAATGTTACCAAAACTGAATGGGATTCTCTCCTGCCAAGATACTCAGCTAAAATTCTGGGCACATTTTGCAAGGGCACAGTTAAGTGAGGCATTGCTTCCAAAATCTCTCCAAGGAAATGTTAATGAAATTAACACTTCAAAATGGTCTCAAGGAGAGCTTTCTTTTAAATCTCTTTTTGTACATAACCCAAAATAAATGTAGCTATAACCATACATCAATAACAGCCATATTAGCACCATGGTGATGCCATTGAGAACTGGGAGTCCCCAGTTTGTTTTCCTGCTTGGTTATGCACAGGTTTGCCTTTAGGAGGATTATTTGTTTGCTGTTGGCATCTGTATCAGTATTTAAAGTTGGCCCCTCTTCTGACCTCTGAAATTCCAGGTAACTTCTCCCCCATTTCTGCAGGTGTTTGATTCCTCATACAATCCCAAGTGAGTCTGTGCTTTTCATCATCTTACATAAATAAGCCTTTGCAAATTCAAGCTCCCAGCAATGTCCTCTGCAAACTGATTTAGTTACCCTTCTCCTGGAGGGTCAGTTTATAAATTCTACAAGTATTTCTAAGCCTTTGGCTTTCTGTATATTAAAAGCAAGAAAAGGCATGTCAGGCTGTTATTTGAGTCACCAAATCATTTGAGTAACTTCTACAGTAACTCTCCAAAACCTTCAACAGGGAAGGATTTCTTCTCTATTTCTGAGAGGGTTTGGAGCAGCCCTCAATCAACTGGACTTACAAAGTTAGGAAAATAGCTGCAAGTCTATTCATCCCCTTTAAAAAAAAAAGGCCACCTTATATGGTTGGAATCTAGAGTTGAAAGGAGCCATTAAATATTTGCTTGGTAATATAATGTGCCTAAAAAAGATGAAATTCATGTCTTCTGACGGTATGTCTGAATTTGCCTGAAGTTTGTCTTGCTCATTGCCTGAACTCTGGAGGATAATAAACACTGCTTTTAATGTGTGATTTGCCCCTTTCAAAACTGGAAAAGAGTGTTCATAGAAGAGAATATTCAGCTTCTCTCCATTTACTCTAAAGGCATTGTAGATGACCAGCGAGGATTTGGCAGTGTAAGCAAATAATCATTAAACTCTGAAGTGAGGTGAGTCCTGCCCCACTCTGGCACACCCTGAAACCTCCTTCTGCTTTTCTGCATTTCAGTGAGGTTGTATTCAGGGTTGGCACAATGTAGCTGGAAAGCAAACTGCACTTTAGAAGGCTCCAGATGCTTTCCTGCTGCTATAAACTGTCAGCCTTAGCTTGTATTGTCTCTGCATATGTACATCACTTTACTGTTCTTTGCATCCTTTGAGCCCAAGAGACAGAGGAGGAAAAATTATTTTAAAAAAGAAGCAGCTCCAAAACTGAAGAACTGATAACTGGGTCCTTCTTTGCCCTCACAGCAGCACCTTTAACGTGCTTGGCTTCTCTGTGTTTTCTCCTTTAGTGCAGGAAGTGGAGGCATGGTGGGAATTGCCCTGTGAGCACAAGGGGAAGTCATACAGGGTCAGCCTGTTAGGAGAGGATCCAAAGAGCCTGAAATGATGCATCAGACTTGAAAGAGAGGGTGCAAAGCACCATGTTTTGAGGAAAATAAAATTAATTTCATCCAAGTTTGAATTCAGGCCATTACTGTATCTGTTAGTCTTATCTTCCTATCTGGAAAACCACAAAAGGCCTCCAGACACCAAATGAGGGCAGAATATTTCAGGCTATTATTAAAGGCAGGCTAATCTAGGCTGATTAAACTGGAACCATCTTTGAGGAGATGGATTTAAAAAAGATAAATGTCATGTTCTGGTGGTTGGAAAGAAGTCATGCCTGCCTGCTGCTTCCTCCTCCTGGAACTGGCAGATGTGTGGAGTTCTAATGAACAGGAGATGCTCTTTATCCAAATATTGGACCCCAAGCTATAAAGATGTAATTTAATTGCTGCAAGGTCAGAGATCAGTATGTTTTGGGAAACAATTCAGTTTCCACAAGTGATTTTTCTCCTGAAAGCCACTGTTTAGTTTGGTGTGTGTTCTGTATCCTCAGGAAGAGCTGGATATAGGAAAAGTGAGTAAAAAGAACAGGTTATTTCAGCAGTGAATTTACAGAAGGGACACTTCACTTCTGTCAGGTTCATGTAGGCTGACCTTGAACTGAAAGAGAAAAATTTTAGTGTAATATTTGCACTGTAGGGGAAAAATTGTGCCTGGGACTAGAACACTGAATCTTCTGCCCAAGTATTCAGTGGGAACATCTTAGACCTCTTGTTAAATTCTGACTCTGAGTTGAAATGAAACCTTCGAAGTGGTTTTGCAGCAGCAGTTCAGCAAGATGTTTTAAAATAACTTACTTCCCCAGTCCTACAAAGAGAGCCTAGTTGCTGTTAATTCTGTCAGAGGAATGGGCTGGGGACAGAAGGAATGGAAAGTGAAGGAGATCCATGACTTTTCAGCAGAAATCCAAGGTATAGCAAATAATAGACACTGTGAAGAAAATTAACTCTATCACATCCAAAAGCAGCACACTTATGGATAATTGGTGAATACATTACTGTTGATGTGGACAGCACATGAAATTGTGATGTCTGTTAGCTAGATTAGTCTTCATATATATAAACTTTAATATATGTGTGTATATACATATATGGTCTTTGTAATAACTGATCCTTGTGGGTCCCTTCCAACTCAGAATGGTCTGTGATTCTGTGATTATTTCAGAAGGATCCTTCAGGGCAACAATGTTTTACCTGGTCAATTTTTAGAAGTATTTTTAAATTTAACAGCCAAAATAACTGCTTTTCTATGTAAACTCTCCAAGTGCTCATCCTTAAGGAGTAAATGGTGTAATTTTGAGGCAGTTGTATTTAAAAAAAAAACCAACAAGCCAATACAACAACAATGGGAAGGTTGAAATCTGTACTTATAAGGGTGAAGTAGAAATCACAGAGATCAAATTCAAACTCATCTGGTTTTCCCTTCTCTCTTTCCCCAGTTACTGAGTCGGAAGGACAAAGCCACCTTTGACAAGCTGGAGTATGTTATGAGTAAAGAGGATAATTACAAAAGGCTTCGAGACTATATCAGCAGCTTGAAGATGACTCCTTGTATTCCCTATTTAGGTAAGCTGAAGCATATTGCTCCAGTAATTACACAAACTAAACATCATCTTTGAAGCATTTGTGAAACTGTTCTAATACTTCCTTAAAGAATCCATGACCCCAGTTGATTCTGGATACTCTGGATGTGGCAAGACAGAACTTCAGCAAGAAAATACCTGTTAAACCTCACAAACACTTCAGGTTTTACACACAGTATCAGTTTTCTAGGAAATTATTTTCCCATATGTTGTACAAATGCACTGATTGACTTCTGGAGAAGTGCTTATATTGTTACCCCTCCTAGTGCTCTGACAGCTAAATACTTGGCTGTTACAATAATGAGGGCTTTTAATTTATGACATGCTATAAATCACCAGCCTCTGAGATAAATAAACACAGATCTTGGGGTTTGGAACATGCTAAAATCTGGAGATATTGCTGCCTTTAGTTACACCCAGGTGGCAAGAGAAACTGTGTTATGACTGACTCAGCTTAATGGAATAATTATTAGTAAGTTATATTCCTGTGTATCTAAAACTAGATAAATGTGTTTAATATTGTTTTGGTTGCCAAGCTAATCTAGTATTATGTAAACTAAACTGAGGCATTAAAGACATTAAAGTGGGCTTTTTATATTGGAGCTTTTGTTGGATGCCACAAGATGTTGGTAGTCACATAAAATTAAGGAAATGTGTATCCAATCTTGGGTATTGCAGATATAAGTTGCTCTTGCACCTGAATTCAAGATGACCTCTTGTGGTCACTGACACCTCTTAAACTGCAGTGTCTTTGCTCCTGAAGTTTGATACTTCCTTTACTCAGATGGGCTGTTAACTTTCTCAAAACTAATTAGTTGAATTTTACGTGCTTTATACTTAAATAGGAAAAACCAGCTTTTTATGGGGAACCAAGAGTAATTTTAGTGGCCTATAGTGTTCCTCATTCAGGGGCTGAATTAAAAGAGGCAGAAAAGAAGCCACGTATAATGGAATGTGATTGAACACGTAGTTTTCCCATCCTGTGTGCACCTAGAGTATACACATGGTTCATGGTTCTGAAATGCTTCCAGCCTTTTTACCTACATGCCATGATTTTGGGGATGTGAAGGCAGGCTGACATTGTTTTCTTGCTGATTATACAAGTCCCAAGCCAAATGCTGGGAAACAGTTTTCTAAGTTTGGTTCAGTTACAGATGTTTTCCTCACTACAACAGAAGCTTCTCGTCTAACTCCTGCATTAGAACAGGCTTTGGGCTTGACTCGATAGTTTCAAGTGAAACATATTATTCCTTTCTATTTAGAAAGAAAGAAATGCTCTTTGCTGTGACCTGCTGGAGTTAAAGGATGTGTTGTGACCTGGTTCCATGTGATATCACTTCTTACCAGTGACATGAAGAATGTCCTCAAGCCTTTTTTAATTCTCCAAAGGAACAGTAAATGTCCATTGGTGCACTCCCTCTAAAATTAATTTTGTAGGGTTGAAATAAGTGGCAAAAAGAGAAAAATTGCCTTGAAACTAGTCTTGATAAATCTGTATCCATCTCAGAGTATTGATGTTTGAGTCCAAGTTTTCTCATTTAATCTAAGCTTTCATTTCCAGTAAGATCTGTAGGTAGATTTGGTATTTCTCAAGTTTCCTTCCTCTGGCATTTTTTTCTAATGAAAGAATCATATGGAACAGAAGGAACTGAAGTTGCTTGGTTTAGTTACTGTTTTGAGCTTATCAGCTCTTGGTTACAATTCCTGAAAAGAACACTTCTGCTATAAAATCCTGCACAGGAGTAGAGCTGCTCCTGGTTTAAAATGTGTCAAAAAGCCTCCCTAAAAGTCTGCAGCTGGAAGTGGTGATCATGGCATGTGGCCAGGGGGGTAATTCTGTTCCAGGCCCCTTTCCCCACAGGGTAAAAGGAGGAGTGGGGATTTCTCCACATCAGCAACTCTTGTGCTCCCCCAGAATGCTCTTTAGGAGAGTGCAGAGCATCAGACCTGTCACACTGACACTTTGCCATTGCAAATCCCCTCTGGAGAAATAACTGGCACTGGCCACGAAGGGCCCTGTTTGGAAGGTGAGTTTATAAAAGAATTTCAGCTGCAATGTCAGGGATCAATGTTTTACCCTTCAGAGGGTATTTGATTGACCCTCATGCAACCAACTATCAGATGTGGGTGTAGAGAGTTTTTTTCATGGCCACTGTAAGATAAAACTTAAATGCTTTTTTGGTTTAGTTTTTGCAATGGGAATGGAGCCACAGAAGTACAGATTGTTGTCTTAAGACCACAGCTCACCTGCTGTGGACAAGATAAAGATGTCCTTCCACATTTAACTGGGCAGGGGAGGGAAATAAAAATGTCTTATCACAGAGTTCTGATTAATCTGAGATTGCACAATGAAACAACTGAGCCGTATCTTGAGAAGTAAGGTTTTTATTTAACTAAGCAGTACTACCTTGTGAAATATTTTCTTAGAGCTGTCTTTGAGGAGTTATATCCAGAAACAGAAAAGCTGAAAACAGGTTATTAAGTGTTCATCTGAGGAATATTCAGCTACTTCAGTGATAGTGCTTGCAGTAGGTTTTGAAAATAAATGTGAAAACCATGTTTCAGGTTTAGTACCAGTTAAACTTTGTGGTTAGATTTGGACAGGTGGTACAGGAATGGTGAAGACTCTGTCCTTCACAGACAACTTTTGGATGGCCAGGGCAAAAAGCTTGAGGGATGCTACAGCCTCCTTTGAAATTCTTCTCAAAAGAAAGTGTGAGAGAAAACATTGAACTCTTGAAGTCACTTGCCCTGATTAGAAAGTCCAGCCCCAAAGCTGCAAACTGATAGAGTTACAAGGATTTGAAAGTGAATTTCTGTACAGAGCACGAACCAACCTGCAAAAGAGATGCTGTGCTTTCCCTGCTTGTAATCTTAAACTGGCAACTTAATTAAGTCTTTCCTTTCAGAGCACAGAATTTGTACAGTCCGAGGTTTCTGGGTGTATTTTGTAATAATGTTTAGTTAACGTCTTCCTGCAGCTTTAAACTGGGGAAGACTCACTTTTTACATGTCTAATATATAAGATTTAATTAAAAGGCTGAGTGCAAGCTAATTTTACTTTGGGGTTTCTGCAAAGTACACCTTTCACTGACTGCACTGAATAAACAAACACTGCTTTTGTAGCAGGCAAGAGATTCTTGGGGTAAAATAAGCTCCCTGCCAAGGAGAGGAAATCTGCTGGTTGAATGAACTAAAGCTGTCAGAAGTGTTCATTAAAGCAACATTTTGGAGGGCATTTTCAGCTTTTAAGTTTACCTGAACTGCTTTTCTATCCAGCTACCATAGGAAAAAAAGGACAGACTACAGACAGTCTGAATTTTAAGCATTTGCAATTAAAAAGCATTTTATAGGATACTCAATCAATGAGGTCTTGTATGATATTTGTAACAAACAAATATTCCTTAGATGAAGAACAATTTCAGAATTGTAATAGTCAACATTTGTGTCAGTTAAAATTCTTGGAATTTGGGAATGGAATATACTGGGACTGATTCCCCACCGCCACCAACCCCAATTAAATATTGGAGGAACTTGTTGGCTTTGATCTCTTGACCAAAGATTTAATTACAGCCCTTTCAGCCATATATCATCAATGAAGCTTTATCTGCTCTAGAGAGCATGTTCTGAAAGCAGGAGGCTGTTTCCTCTTCTCTGAATTACAAATGAAGCTTTGCAAAGCAACTGATACCGACTAATTTAACATAACAATAATATGAGATTGTTCTTTTGGCTGTTGGGGCTTCTTATGTGAAACAGGAGTGAAGTTTCTTAAAATCCCAAAGGCACGTATGAGGTGCTAAACAAATACATTGGTTACAGTTCAGAACAACATATTTAGTTTTATGTAATATGAAATTAAATTAGGCAACCTGTGTGACTAAAAACAGTTATTAAATAATTACATATAACAGCAAGAAAGCTTTAGGTTTGAGATCCTGGTGCCTAAAGCAAATGTTTTGTTGTATCGAATTTTGGAAGTATTTTCTAATTAATTTCTTAAATCACATATTAATTCCAGTGGAAATCTGATATCTAGAAGATAAAATTTAATTTGGACATTGTGAAAAGTTGTGTGTATGTAGGGAAAGGGAAATATATGTGCTGTAAGAGCAGCCCAGATTTGGGATGACAGAAAGAACACACTCAGAGCTGGTTTCTAACCTTTGTTTTACTGTGGCAGCAGAGAGTTGTGTTGGAGGGAAACTTGTAATGCTCAGAGACTTGGTCCTTAGTTTTAATATCAGGGCTCTCAGATTTGCCACTGAAGTTCAAACTATCAAAAAATACTGGTTTTTAATGAGGATGTTTGAATATGGAGGTTGAAAGTAAAAACAGAACCCAGGTATTTGCTGAAGTTTATCAATAGTGTCATAAAATCAGTTTCCTTATGTTAGGAATGTTTTGCCCAAGTTGCTTTACAGGAGGTAGGACTTGCAGTTCTAAGCAGTGTAGGGAATTCCTTCAGGAATTTTATATTTTATCTCTAATTTGCAGCTTCATTTTGAAATAATTATTTGTTGCAAAAATATCTCTCTGCTGGCAAAGCTAAAATGTCTCCAGTTTTTGGTGTAGCTTCTTGGAGTATCAAACAGTAATGTGAAGTGAGATTCATTGCAAGTAATACCCACATTTTTAAATAAATTGTTAAATAACTAATCAACTTTCACATTTAAAGCAAGACAATGTAATTTCACATATTTACACTTCAGGGTTGAGCTAACCTGAAAGAGCATAAGCTTTTTGAAGTGGAAAAGCTTATATCTTGTCATATATCTGGAATTTTTTGACCAGCTTTAACGACTGTTTATACAAATTATGTTGGTCTTGAACAAAAGATAAATATGCTTTGCAAGCACAAACATCTGCTTTTGTGAATGTGTGTTTGAAAAAAACACAGTCTGTCACAGTAGAGAAGGGCTCTAAAAAAAAGAGGGGAACACAACAGGGAAAAGAAGACAGGAAAACTGTAGACCTGCTTATTGCAGGGGCAGATTGTGCAAAATAATGATTAAAAAGTAATACTTTATTTTTCTGGAACTCAAGCACTGGGAAGTTTATACAGGCTCACTTGAGCCCTGTGGGGTTTTCCTGCTCAGTCTATAGGTCTGATCATCATCTGAACTGCTTTCAAGGAGTAGGAGCCTCCGCGGTACTCTGCCCAGAAAATCCCATCCTGGTACTTGCTCCTGTAGTGGCCTCCCCGGTACCACACCCCGTTCAGGTTGGAGTGGGCACAGGCGTTGTACCACCAGCCGCCTTTGTGGAAGTGGGCACAGTTTCCTGTGGGACAGAGGGAAGGGGGTGAACCTCAGCGTTCAAGGGGAGAAATGGACACTGCTAAATCACTGCTAAATGTTTTCATGTTGTGGCTTATTCTCAGAGGGAGCTTGGAAGTGCTTCATAGAATCATAGAATGGATTGGGTTGGAAAAGACCTCTGAGATCATCAAGTCCAACCCTTGGTCCAACTCCAGTCCCTTTACCAGATCATGGCACTCACTGCCACGGCCAATCTCAGGTGAAAAACCTCCAGGGATGGGGAATCCACCCCCTCTCTGGCCAGCCCATTCCAATGCCTGAGCACTCTCTCTGAAAAGAAGTTTTTTCTGCTCTCCAACTTCAATTTCCCCTGGCAGAGCTTGAGCCCCCCATGCTCCCTTGTCCTATTGCTGAGTGCCTGGGAGAAGAGACCAACCCCCACCTGGCCACAACTTCCCTTCAGGCAGTTCTAGACAGTGCTGAGGTCACCTCTCAGCCTCCTCTTCTCCAGCACAAACACCCCCAGCTCCCTCAGCCTCTCCCCACAGCACTTGTGCTCCACTCCCTTCTCCAGCCTCGTTGCTCTTCTCTGGCCCCGCTCCAGCCCCTCAATATCTTTGTGGTCACTTCAGTTGCTGCTTCTACTTAAATTATAAATCCTGTTGCAGCAGCCATTGGTGCAGAGGGGCTTTTTGACACTGTATTTAATGTGACGGGAGATGACTCTTCTCAGACTACCCAGCACTGCTTTTCCATGCTCTAACATCCAAGGAACTTGGATTATGCACTGTTTAGAAATACTTCAGGGCAAGCAGTGTGAGTTGATACAGCCTCATGCAGCACGTGGGGCCAGGGCTCCACAAAGGCTTGCTTGTAACTTGTGTTTTTACTGTTACAGGCTTGTCTAAGAGTTTACAGGTTTTGTCCAGCTTTATGGTTATTGACAGCTGAGGGAAAGCAGTTGGAGTATTACAGTCCCCAACCTTACCTTTACTGCTAAGGGGAAGGCTGGAGGAAATGAGCAAAGAAGTGTGCTTTAAGGAGGACAGAGCCAAGTGATGTGCCCCTTTCTCAACTATTTTGGAATAATTATTAATAAATTACTCTTTCTCAAGTATTGCTGCATAACTGAGCCTCTGCACACTTGCAGTTCCTTTCATGCTGTCCAGAGGCTTTAGTTCCTGGTGATTATTGCTGTGTGGGAGCAGCACTACTTGGGGGGCACCTGTGATTCTGACTGCAGAGTCACATGCCAGTGGTGAGGATGTCATTGAGCCAAACAAAGTTACTGAAGTGTGTTGTCAGTGAGGGTGATAGAACTGAGGTTTCTAGGAGGTGCAGGGGCTGGAAGGGAGCCCTGCATTGATTTGCATCATCGTCAGTTTGAGGCATCTTTCAGCAGAGTTGTTCTGTCAGAATTTCCACACTTCTTTGAGTGCTCTATTGTATTTTGAAAGGTGCTTTAGCTAACAGAATGTATGTTCCTGACTTTTCCCGCCCACCCTGGTCTCCTTACCTGAATACATATCCCTGTCTCTGTCCAGTGTAGTGAATTGCTTCCCGTTGTGCCATATCATGGAGTCCCCGGCGTTGCCCTGGTACGTGCCCAGGCGCAGCCGGTAGAACTCGCTCTCGGGCTCCAGGCGGAAGCTGCTGTACTCTGCATACACCTTCTTGTTGCTCCAGTCCTCTAACTCAATCAACAGTCTGTAGTTATCCTGGTTGCTGAGCATGTAGATGTTCTCTAGTCCCAGCCAGTACTCCCCATCAATGTTTCCAAATCCTTTCTGTAGGAGAGATCAGAAGGTGGTGTTTGGCTTAGTTTTTTCTTGTTTCTCAAAACACTCATCAGCAAGAGTGTTACAAACCAGTGGGGCCTTTAAGCTGCTGAATGACTGCTCAACATGTGCATTAAGTGCTGTGTTTTGTTGCACTTGGACTGCTAAGCTGCACGAGATGGTAAAGGTGGCAAAATACCTGTGTTCTGGTCTGTGCTCTTAAGGTAAAGGGAGTGAGAAGAGGGAAACTGAAACTGTATTTCTTGATGAAGCTGAGAGGATCTGTAAGAATGGATGAATAATGGAATTTTAGGGCTGTATTTCCAGGTTGAAAAAGGTACTTATGGATCAGCCATCTCAGAGTTCAAGGCAAATAACTTCTGGTTGCCTTTGTATTGCACCTGGTGGTGTTTTCTACTGTAAATTTAATCCCACAGTTTATCTGTTCTCTTTATTGGATTTATTGGAATTGAAACATAAAAGCATCTTTCAAATCACAGACTGCCAGCGCAGCAGATGGGAAGTGGTATTTCCTGTCTGCTCTTACCTCTGCCCAAGTACCAGTGTTGTAATGTCTGCTCTCCATGATGATCAAATGTCTGTGGTTGCTTTATCAGGCACTCCATACCTGCCTTGTAACATTTTATAGTGTTTAACAGCTCCCAAACCAACCAAACCTGAGAAGTGAGGACTTTGAATAACTATTGGTTCAGTGATTAATGATTTTTTTATTGATCGAATAATGTATATATTCATTATTGATTTAATGATTGATACTTGAATCATTAAATTCCAAGAATGCAAGAAATGAAAATCCTCAGGCTAATTTTTTGTTATTTCCTTTATATATATTATACTATTTTTAAATTACTGATTGAGTTAAATGTGGCTCAGTTCTTCCCACAGGTACAATGCATGTGGCAGTTGTGAATCCACTTCAAGTGAGCACAGCATCATAAGGAAAAACTGCGTCCTGTATGTACGAAGTCAGCACATTAGTATTTCAAAATCCCAACCAAATGGATTTTCAAATTTCCTGTTCAATGTGCAATTACTCCAAAGCAGCATCCATTGCCCATTCTGCCTGCTGGTGCATAATATCACAGTAACACACAGGAATGTGTTTGCCTTCACCAGCTTGGCATCTTCAGATGTATAACCTAAATTTACATGTGGAAATGATTTCCTTTAATTCATTATTAGGACCATTTTTAAGTTGAGGCCCTGATCCTACAAATCTATTAATGTGTTTAAGTGAATAATTCCACTGACTGAGTTTGCTTATTCATAAGGGAGACAATTAAGCTTTATAAGTACTGTAGTTCTCAGTGTGTTAATTTAAATCATATGTTTAGTGAGAGATTTGTAATAAATGACTTCCTAGTCCCTGTCTAGAACAACATGTGTCTCCCAGTGGTGCTGTGCATCACAGAGGCTTTTCCAGATGAGTTGGGTCATACCAAGTTAACTATTCCTTGAGGGAAATTGGCCATTCCCACTGAAATGTTTGCCCTGAGGGGTGACCACTCTTTCCAGTTCTGTTTCTTCACCCCCTGGCTTTCTCCATTCTATAATTTACCTTGTAACTGTCCCAGTTCCTGAAGAAGTTGACAGATCCGTCTGTCCTCTTCTGAATGACTGCCCATCCTCCAGGGTCCAGGCTGTTCTCACACCAGAGCTGCATTGGCTCGTTGCTGTTCTCAGGTTTGATCATGTAAATCCCACTGTTGGAATGTCCAGCATCCTTGGCTTGTTGGCAGTCTTTGAATGGACCTTTTGGATAAGAAATACAGTAAACACCCAGGCCTGTCTGTGCAGTGCCCATTGTTCAGGAATGGTTTGTAATGGAAAGTCAGGAACTGAGTTAAGGTATAAAGCTACCATGTGCAAAAAGTTACTGTCTGAATTAATTGTGTGTATATAAATCAACATGTCAGTATCCTCCCTCTTTATATATTTTTGAATTAAAACTTGATCTTGGTAAACAAATAATAGACTTTGTTTACCAACACATATGTTTTTTGTCCACCCTGTCAAAAGGTTTTACTCTGGCTCTTGATGTTGAAGCACTTTGTAATTTTTATTAATTATTTTCTCCTTTTTTACAAAAGGTAGACATCAATGCACTTCATTATCATAGAATAGAATCATAGAATGGATTGGGTTGGAAAAGACCTCTGAGATCATCAAGTCCATCCCTTGGGCCAACTCCAGTCCCTTTACCAGATCATGGCACTCAGTGCCACAACCAATCTCAGTTTATTATTTCCTGGTGCATCAATTTGAAACTGTTGGAAGTTAAAAACAAAACAAACTTCAGGATATCCAACCAAACTTCTGAATACTTAAGTTGTTTGAGAGCTGCTGTAAGAAATACTTACTTGCCAGAGTCTACAGACATGGAATTTAGTCAAAGAGAGTTCTTACACCCACTGTTTTTTGCCTTTATGTACTTACCCAGTTCTAGGGTCAGGCTCTTAACTGTGGATTGGAATCTTTTTAAGTTTCATGTATCATCCTGGTGTGATACATGTAGATGGGTACTGATGAAGAAAATAAGCAATGGAAAAGGATTTCTGAGCAGCTAAAAGGACTCACAGACTGGTTTTTGGTGCTGTGGTTCTACAAAAATGCTGTTGCTGTTGTCAGTGCTGCTTGAAAGCTCTATTTTAGTCCCTGCAAATTGTGGTTTTACAAATACTACTTAGAGAAGAGCATCTGGTCATTCTGTAAGAAAGATGCAGCTTACATGTCTCTAAAATCTTGACCTTTCTTTTTTGGTAATATTTTTATTTTCTTGTTTTAAGAAAAGAGTTTGTTTGTCTATCATGACTTCAGTTGGTTTAGAGAGACTGGTTATTTACTAATGAAAAGCAAAGTGTGTTCTAATGACTGGCTAGTGGTGGATGCCCTAAATGTGCTCGAAAACTCAGGACATCTGAAAATAAGTTACCTGCATCTTTCCCCTCCTCCTAAAGGCTCATTTTCTCAAACACCCTTGGAAATTCAGAGAACTCATCAGTCACAGGAGCAGCTCATGTGCAAAGCAGCATAGAAGACAGTTGGTGAGGTTATTCTTTAATCAAAAGCAGAGGTGGGGGGAAAGTGACTTTCGCTGCAGATTGAGGTTGTGTGACAAAATCAAGTTAAAAATGGCACTTTTCTTAGATTTTTCAGGTAGTAGTTGCCAGCTGGACAAGTGTGTAATTCACAAGAAATACTTAAAGCATTTCCTATTAATCAGAGTGTATAAAGCTTGTGTGTCTAATGGAGAGAACTTGGAGCTCCTTCTATGTCAGAACTGCCAGGGATGTCGCAGCCACTGAGCCATCACTGTCAGTCCTGCTGAGTGTCAGGATTTGGGGTGGCTTTGCCATTCCTCCAGTGGAATCAGCAGCAGTTTAGGAAAGAAATCCTATAGACCTGGTATACAAGTGCTTTTTCTCATGTCACAATTAACATTTCCATGTAGATTGGGAATATTGCAGTCTGTCCATGGGATAGATAATTCCATGGGCTAAGCTGAGTCTCACTCACTTTCCTTGAACATCTAAAGGAAATTTGGGTGCTCTATAACCCAACAGGGATGTTGTTCCAGAAATATTACTGTAAAGCAATTATTGCTTTAGAAAAAGTGTAAGCAGACAGGTCTTAATTTTTTGTGATGTTAATTGAACATTAAGAAGAGCTCAGTTAGATCTGCTGGATGTTATCTAATATGATTTCTACTAGAGGAGGAATTGAGGACTCATTTTTCCATAAGAGACCTAAGCAGATGTTGGGAGTGATTTTAAGTAGTTTTTAAGGCAGACAAAACTGTACCAGTCTGTTCATATAATACCCTTGGATCACTTCCAAAGTTCTAGGTGGCATTAAGTAAACAGGATACAACTTGTCTGCTCTGATGCTCAGGTTTGTCTGTGTGTGTTTATCATAAATTAATGTTGTGGTGGAGGTGTCAGACTTCTGCTCTCACTATAAGGGAATCCAACATACCCCATAATTTTTGTTGTATAGCCTTGAACCTTTTTGGAAAGTAAATTCCTTGTTATGTATAATTATTTCAAGTTCACAGCAATAAGAGCTGATTTGTTTCAGTGGAAATGCTGAGATTTGTGAAGCCAAGATTGTGGGAGAGTCTCCCCAATGCTGGTGTAGGTGGAGGCTCTGATTAATTAAAGAAGCATAACTTTCAGTTTAAGATCTTACAGATTTTATAGATTAGCTGTGTGAGGAATAAGCATCTTGTGACATCCAGTCTTTTATAACAGTGTGTACACTGAGTCGCTGAGACAGTTATAAGTCAGAAATACTCCGAGAAGATGAGCTGTTAAATATTTCACTTCTAAAACTGTGGTTTAGATGTATGATTTAGTGCAGATGATATTCTGTGGTAAATCAGATGTGGTAGAGAAGGAAAGGGATTAAATATGTTAAGTTGAAAGCTTAATAACTTGGTGGCTTAGTAACTTTGAGAGGCCAAATGTTCTCTTGAGCAGATGGTGTAGGAGCTGTGCTTGTGTGAGCTTCATAGAGAGGATTTTTGGGGGGCAATAGTAGGGGAAAAATCCAAAATAAAATTGGACTATGAATATATTTAACTAAGTTACATTGTTAACTGAGAGGTATTAGCACCAGAATGAGGAGGGGGGTATAATTTTCAACAACTGAATTAACTTCTGCTACAGTAGTGGCAATAAATTTGAGGGGCATTGGTTATTATTAAAATTAAAGTAATTATGCCAAGTATAATTGCCAGGGAAGTTATCCTTCCTCAGTTTTTAGTGCAGCATTTGTGCAAATTAACCAAACTACCCAAAAATAGAACTTTGTCCTTCTGTTCCCCATATATTCTGAGTTTTACTCTCTACCCACAGTGTTAAGGTGTACATTGACCCTTCTGTAAACTTATGTTGTATGCAAGTATTTTTAGGGGCTTTCTCCTCCTGATGAAGTTGTACCTACCTGTTTGTCCAGGTGTTTATTCTGACATAAATCTTTAACAGGCCAATTTCTAATTAGGGCTGTTTGACATCCTTATACATTATAAATAGCTGTTATCTTTTCAATGTAAAGTTGGCCTTCTATGACACAGTTTTGGTTCTGTGCAACTTTACATCTGCTTACCTTGGTTTTTTAAAATCAAAGGTAATAATTGGGCTTAATAATTGGAATTCAGAAGCTTTGGGTTTGGTGACTGATGCTCTGCCATCTGTAGAAGTTTTCACTCCACCTTTTCTCAAGGTCATGCAAGAAACACGTGAACTCCCAACTCAAGCAAACAATATTATAGGAAGTTGGATGACATCAAAATAAGCTTCCCAAGATTTCTTTGTGTTCCCCTGCAAAAATTGATTCAAACTCTCAACTTTTAGGGTTAAATGGTTAGTGAAAAGCAGGGTAGATAATTCAGGGGATAATACTCCTCATTTTGTATGTGAGGAGACGTATATTGAGAGAGAAAAAGATGGTTTTGGAGCAAAACCATGAAGTGAGGGTTTGCTGGGAAGCAGGAGGTTGGTTTTTTTAGAATTATACTCGTGCTGTCTGACCAGACACCAGTGTAAGGCTTTGTATGAGCTGTTTCCTTTGTGCCATGATGTGCAATTGAAATTCCCATGACATCTGGCATTTCACTGGGGCTCGTGCCTGAATTTTCTGCAGACCTTGAACAAAAATAGTTGTTCTTTACATGAGCAGCTGGTTGGTTGTAATGCTGCACAAGAGTCACAAATACATGTTTGGCTCCATCTTGGGAACCAAGTTGAACTTTGAACTCTGACTAAAGGCAATTTGAAAGAAAAAAAAAAAACAAAAACAAAAAACCAAACAGCCCAAACACCCAATTAAACCCTTTTGCTGGTTAACAGAAGCCAAGAGCGAGCACTTGGATGGATGTCTCAGGAAACTTGTTTTTCTGAATCCTTGAATTATTTTTAATCACAATTCTGTCAAAATTTTAATAAACTAAGAAACATGATTTCAGGGCAGCTCAGAGGTAGTTAATTATCTTGTCACTAATTTTGATTTCTAGTGATAAATTAATTTATGTACTGACCTGAAGAATGCAATACATGAAGATGTGATAAAGTCTCCTGAATATATTTTCATAATATTTATAGTGCTGGTTTAACCTGCCATCCCCTACTGACATCAGAATACTGGGAATGTAGTTCCTGATTTTAAATTTTCAAAGCTGAGTGCATCTGATTGGATCCAGCCTTGATTCAATTATCTTTTCAAACATCACTCTTGAATATTTCAACCAAACACTCGTTGCATGACTGTGTTGGTGGATTTAGATTTCCATTTGAAAGCAGGTCAGAATAGAAGCATGGAAAGTTTTCAAGCAAGATTATCTTCTGGCAAAGGTATATGTGTAAGTATACAGGAGAACTACTTAAAAATCACTTCATTTGTGTAAGATTAATTAGTTTCTTTTACCCTTGTCAGCTACTGTAAAATGTAGCTGACAGGCATCAGCAAAAAAACAGGTAAATATTATAAAGTTTATGCTAATACTGAATTTTCATTTCTGTAACTCAAGCCCAGCTGGAGACAGAACCCCTGCAGTATTTTTGACATAAAGGTGTAAGTTGTTCAGATGGAAATTCTGAGTATCAGCCATTTCACCAAACTCATCTTACGCAGAATTAGGCTCTTGGGCAAATAAAAGCTTTCCCTGGGAGCTGGAGGCAGGAGAGAAAATCAGGAGCAAGGACAAGCTGTACCAGGTGCTTTCCATTCTCCATTCTGTTTTTATAGGTGGGACAGTTTCCCTCTGAAATGGAGAAATCTCAGGTCAGGCAAACAGGGATAGGTAACTTACCCTCATTAATTAGAGCCAGCGGTGGGACTCTGAAAGGACTCTTTGTAGGAGAAGTGGCTGGGTCAGGTGGTGGCCTCACATCTCTGTCCCGGGGGTACCCCGGGTCTCTCTGTATCTCGTTCCCCCCCAGCAGGACGGGGGTGTATGGCTGGCTGTTGGGAATGAGCTGTGGCACCACCTGCACCAGGGGTGGGGACCCGTGGGGGTCCTGTCGCGAGAAGATTCTCAAGCACTGCTCTTCCAGCAGTGAGATAGTCACAGACTGGTTATTCACCAGATCAGTCAGTGCTGCGTATTTCACCTCAAGCTCCTTGTATTTTGTTGCCATCTTCAGCATTTCTGTTGTGACATTAAGGACTTTGTTTTCCAGTTGGGAAAGCTCAAGTGAGTTGTCGCGCTTGCGAATTATCTCGTGCAAGAGCTGCATGTACAGCTGGGTGACCCGAGAGTTCATGTTGCGGCTTTCCTTCCTCAGCAACTTCACTTCGTTCACAATGTTCCCATCCACATCCACCACCAACTGCAAAATGTCAATCTCCCGCTTCTGCTTGGACAGCACATCCTTCAGGTTCTCAATGTCCATCCTGGTGACTTCATCCTTCCTGTTCCCAGCAGCTGGGGCATTGGTGTTCACGCAGATGGGCCCTGTTATCTTCTGCTCTGGGACCAAGAAGGTGTAGCCACATTTCTTGCCTTCCTCTCCACCCTCTGCCGCACGGGGCTGTCTCCGTTGGGGCTCCTTCCCCGGCGTGGATCGTTCCGTGCAGCGCCCGATGGACAACAGCACGAACAGCAGGATGCCCAAAGTCCACTTCAGTATCTTCATTTTATCACAAGTGTGGCAGCTGTTGGGAGACTGTTGAACAGGTGAAATATAAACTCATTAAATTAAAGCCAAAATTAAGACTCCTTGACTTTGAACTACCTAAACTCATGGGTTTGCCCCGGCTATGTCTATGGAGCCAGGTGTTGGGAGTCTCTTACTTCGAGTTAGGTGCCTTTAGATTGCTTTTAAAGATGAACTTTTAGCTGGTCTTTAGCTTTTAGATTACTTTTAAAGACCACACTAAAATTCAGATATGGGATTTAGTAGAGAAATTATTGCCATGGATAAATTTTCAGAAACATGAGATTCTGTGTTATACGTTCAATATCAATTTGTCTGCTTCAATCTGTGCTCACTGCAAGAGAATAGAATCATAGAATTGATTGGGTTGGAAAAGACCTCCGAGATCATCAAGTCCAACCCTTGGGCCAACTCCACTCCCTTTACCAGATCATGGCACTCAGTGCCACGGCCAAGCTCAGCTGAAAAACCTCCAGGGATGGGGAATCCACCCCCTCTCTGGGCAGCCCATTCCAATGCCTGAGCACTCTCTCTGCAAAGAAGTTTTTTCTGCTCTCCAACTTCAATCTCCCCTGGCAGAGCTTGAGCCCCCCGTGCCCCCTTGTCCTATTGCTGAGTGCCTGGGACATACAGAAAAGGGAAGTAGAGAGACAAAACTATTTATATAAAGGCTGGAATTTGGGTTGTATAGCCCTTTCTGGTACTCTCTTAGCTTTATAGGTGTATATTTAGAAGTATAATTTGTTAAATGTTATACAAATATTTATTCTGTTATAAACCCATTTTTTAAATTTACATGTACACAGATCTGGTAGGCTTGAAAAATGCATCTTCAACACTATCTTTGGACATTGTTGTTAGGCAGCAGATTGGCCTAAGGTAGTTGTTTTACACATTGAAAATTCCTAATCCAAGTGACTTCAAGTTTGTAAGGAAATCTTAGAATGCTGTTCTGGATGTGTGTCCCTTTTTAATTGCCTTGAGATGCACATTTCCAAGTGTTGTCACACTATTTTTTGTGTTTTTGAGAAGCCTTTTATCCAAGTGAAATATGAGGTGTGTTATCACTGTAAATAGCATATTGAAGTGTTTAGTTCATCTTTTAAAGAAAGTAATTAATTTGTTTTAACTCTGTGTAAAGACTTAAAATGCAGTGATCCAGGAATGTTTTTTGAGGCATGTTTTTTAGCTTTAACTATTGTAGATGGTAAGCAAAGGTAGCACTTAAATAAGGGAAAAAATCTCCTCGTTTTTTATGGTTTGTTTGGTTTGTGAAGCAGATCGCTGTTCTTATCTTAGCTGTTGATCTGGCTTTCCTTTCCAGGCTGCTTCTACAAGCCCTTTGGATAATTACAGAGAGAAATACAGTAAGAGCAGGGAAAGTTAATTATCATGCTGTTCCCTAAGTTCAAGTGCATTTGGCAATGCTGAGACATCACCCTGAAGGAGAAGCAGAGCTGTGCTGCTTCCTTTACACTCACATTTGCAAATGATAAGGTGACTTTTGGGTCAGGTCACTTCTCCCCGTTCTGTTTCTGGCTTTATTTAATATTGTTGCTACAAATGGTGTCTGCTCAGCCTCAAAAGGCCTGTCAAGTCTTTATGTTTTGGCTTCACTAAGAGCAGGGGTTACAACTTCCAGCCATGCTGCACATGCAGTCAGGAATTAGATCTAGGAGTCTTGATTAAATGTTCCAGTGTTGCCTAAAAAAATAACTTTTTGTTTGGCTGAAGGTTGTATTGCAAGCTCTGCTTCTGAGAGGGGGAGAAAACACTTGCATTTAACACATACTGAAAATGCTTTCTTACCCTGCATGAATGGAGGGAGCATATAAGCTTGAGGTACTTAATTCTAAAAAACTTAATTGTCTTCATTTGTAATAATAGGTATTCTGATGTCTGCTCCTAAATGTTTTTTTCAAAAACAGAACTTAAAATTTTTGTTAATATTTCTCTGTTGAAAGTGTAACTTCTGTTTAAAGAGAAAAAAGTTAGGAAAAAGTATCACTTTTCTCTAGAGCTGGTTCTGTGTTTTTCTTTGGGAACTTCAGACAGTTAAAATATTAATCACTTGAGCAGTGCTCAGGTTTGGAAGTTCATTGGGTTAAATGCCCCCATGAATCATGGGCAGCACGTGGGGAGCTGCTCTGTGTGTGGTTTCTGAGCTGACAAGGATGGGCTGAAGGGATTGTCTGGCACTTCCCCCCTCTGTGTGTCTCCTAAATGGCTTGTCAATACTTTTATGTTCAATGTTTGCAGATCGAGGCAAAGTGACTTCATGGCATCTGGCTGGGGCTGTAGCCATAGTACAGCCCAGTATTTCACTGTTTTCACAGGGTATAAGAGCTACTTCATAGTCCCAGAAAGTGAATAGCACTTTAGTTCTCGGTAGCTTTTAAATACCCTACGGAGTTACTGAAATAATGAATGGCTGGGGATTTTCCCCACAGCAGCACGTTCTTCCCCTGAAATACATTAAAACTTAAATGAATCTTTCTAAACCAAACACTTTGCAACACAGCCCACGTTCTAGCCATGTATTTTGCTGCAGTCTGCTTTCTGCATTTCTTTTAATATTAAATGTGTTCATTTTGAACTTTTACCCTTCTGTGTTAAAAGTTACAAGTTCTGTGTCTATGTATGTGCTGTCAGACCATTAAATGAATTACAGGGTCTAGTACAGCAGAGCCAAATGCAGCAGCTGCATAAGATTATGCTCTAGAATTTGAAATTATACAAATGTCCTCTAGTAAACTGAGGCATTCAGATAAGACAGGGATGAGTTTCTTCTGAGCATCTACCTGGTAGGGAATGGCAGATGCTCCCATGGAAATTTTCATGTTGAAAAAAATGGAATGTCTTAAAAATGTTGTTTGTCATGTTTGAGCAGCTTAGTGCCTAACTTGCTATACAAGAATAGGTTCTGAGCAAGATGTTTACCTGGAGTTTTAATCAGCTTAGAAGGAAATTAAAATACTGTTTCAGAAATTTCCTGATGTTCTGGGCAAGCGGCTTAAGAAAATAGGAGCTGTTTATCCAAAGTATCACAGGATGGTGATAGCCTTAATATGTAAGACCTAAATGACAAATTAAAATTACAGTTGGGAAATGGTTTTAAGGTTTTGAAATCAGACACATTCTGTCCCAGATTCCCAGGTTTAGCTGTTTAGGTAGTGGCATAGCTGTTAGGGGACATTTGAGACTCAGGGACCAGTTCAGATGGAACCAGAGTCTCCAACCCCCCCCCGGCAAGTCTGGAGTTGCTTGTAGTGAGTGGGGTTGCTGGACTACCCAGTGCAGACCTTGGAAATTAAGTGAGGGAGTTTCTGAGTCCATGTACTGTGGCTTTAAAATACGCTATTTAACTCCTTATTAGCTGTCATGTTTTTAAATTTGAATAAACTGTCGCCTCAGCTTGTTCTGTTGTGTCTCTGTGCCACCCCACGTTGGCTCTCAGGTTTCTGTAGAAGTTGCACTAAGTCTGTTCTGACACACTAATGTTTTGTGGCTTCTGCAGGGGAAAATGTGCCATTATTCAGAGCTGCACAGATTTCCTCATAGGCCTGTCAGAAACACTCAGAGCTGTGGACAGAGTTTCAGTGCCATTCCACATGTAATGCCATTTCTTTTCTTCTGGTTTGTTTCTTTTTCCAGACTGGTCCCTATGCAAAAAAGAAAACCCAGCTTGTTTTCAGAATTAGTCTTCAAGTTACTACTTTTAAAAGTGTTTAAAGGAACAAAAATTCAATTTAAAAGGCAAAACAAGCCAGTAACTTCCACTTCTAGCAGCTGTAACACAGACTGTGTTACTCCCCAAAACATTGTATCACAAATGCAGAGTTGCAGGGATGAGGACGTGTGGAAGTTGGTGTATATTTGGCATTTTTCAGCTTTCTGCACAACAAAGTGTTTGTTCTTTGTTGTGCTGCTGTGACTCGGGTTCAGCAGGGTGTAGAATTTGGAAGCCCACAACACAAATTGGAGTGTGTCCTTCCTGAGCTGATGGAGGCTTGTTCTCCCTGGGCAGTGTAGGGAGAATTTGGAAACCCCCAGCACAAACTGGGATATGTTCTTCCTGAGCTGATGGGGGCTTGTTCTCCCTGGGCAGTGTAGGGAGAATGGAACGAAGGTGTTGCAGGTAAATGTGAATATAGAATTCCCTTTGTATGGAAAATGCTGTATCAGTATTTCTCTTTATTCAGAATATTTATTGAATTGTTTATTAAACATAGTCAAGTGATCAATACCAGCAGTGCCCTTTTATATGTAACAGGAAAAGAAAACAGGGTTCTTAGAGAAAGTAAATTGTAATACTGAGACTAAAGATCCTCTGAACATGGTACCAGTTAATCAGGAAACTCTGTTACTGATGTTACACATGCTTCATTTTCTGTTGAGCTTTGCCTAAGCAGCTGAAATCAATAAACCCAGCTATGTTCCCTTGTGTCTACACAGGGTAAGTGAGGGGTTTTGTGGATTTTTTTAGCTTAAAACTGGGTCCATAGCATTAGGACTAAGAGTGATGTGAGGGAAACATCTGATTACAGGAGAAATGTTCACATGGATTTTCAATATATCTCTGTAACTAAGTGACTTTGCCCTGTATAAACAAGTGCTGTTCCTACAAGTCCCTCTGCTAAAATAACAGGATTACTTTCGATTGTACTGACTGGGATCCAGGAATAATATGTCCTTGGGTTTTGTTCCTCAGGTCTGTGATGTGTTGAGTCACAGAATTCTGCCTCTTGGAGGTTAATATGAATCTGATTCCATTTAGGAAAGGCAATCTAAGTGTCTTCAGGGGGTTTTGAAATAGTCATTGAAAACGTGTCACTTTTAAAAATGATAAATCCTTAGACATTCTCTGCAGGAGAGATTAGTAAATCTTGTCATAGTAGATATTGTGAAAGCGCAGCATAATTTCATAACGATTGCAGGTTTTTTGGTCAAGTTTTTTTTTAATGTGAGTGTTCCTTGATGTTTGTTGGCAGCAATTGTGTGTTTGCACCGTTTCAATGGGCAGCTACAATGGAGTGGTGTATTTTGTCTTTGGAAATGTGTGATTTAGGGGCTCCAGAATCCTCTTTAAACAGATACTGAAGGTATTAAACATCTAGTTATGTTTGGTTTAGGAAATTTTACTTCATTCATTGGTGTATAAATTTTAAGGACCAGACTATCAGGGCACATCACAAAAAAACAAAGCCCAGTAAAGCAATAATTAAAAGCCATGTAGTTACTGGCAAAAGTGTTTCAAATTTCTTTAAAACTTTAAATAGTATATTTTCCACCATACTTCAGATCAATACATAACATTAGTATTGCATTATTTGTTTTAAAATAAACATTTTGAAATTTGGACTCCAAAGTCAGAAGGCAGCAAACGAGAGAGAGTTAAAACCCTGCACATAGCCAGTTTATTGCTTCAAAATTATTGACTCAGCTGTTTTCGTTTGTGGGGGATTGGGAATTGTTGTAGGCAGCGTAAATCAGAGCCTTGGCTGCTGCTGAATGAACGAGCACACTGTGCCTGCGTGGGGGGGTTGGATTGTTCTCCTTCATATGCAAATCAGCACAAAAGGATAGTAAGGAAAAGGGCTCAAGAACTTGGAAAGGATCCATCTTTCTTGTTGGTCAGACCTTTTTCCTCCCATAGCTACCAAATCTTAATTAAGTTTGCTTTCTGTAATGCTTTGTCTGTCCTTTTAGCATCACTCTTTTCGTTCTCTCTTACTGTGTGAGACATCTCTGAGTTTGTTAATACAAATACATACACATCCACGTCCATTGTTCTGGATTATTGACTGTATTTTAGTTTCCAAGTCAACATGAAGAAAGGGAAAAATAGAAAATTATGTATTAGCAAGTCTTTTTTTTAAAAAATTTATCTGTTAATTTGTCTTCTGTTTGTAAACAACTGTCTTGTTTAGTTGTTGACTTTCAGCAGTGTCCTATCTCCTCCCACTCCCCAAAGAACTGTAACAAACCCCCCAATTTTCCACTTGGTATAGTGTTACCTTGTACACTGCATTTCATGTTTATGAAATGGATCTTTATTTAGAAACAAACTGCAGTTCAGTTGAGGTACAATTCCCTTCCCAGGAACTGTTGCAGGAAGGAGGCATCAGTGCCTGTTGCACCAATGTCTTTGGCTTTTCTGCTGCACAGTTGTTTGTGCTACAAACTTGATTATGTTGTGAACCAAGGTATGACTCTGGGTTCTTGGTTGGCTCCACAACTCAGGCAACTTCTGCTCCTCAGAAGTGCCATAAATAAAAACGTAGTTGCAACAATACACAATGATTGCTACTTACAGATGTGCATTGGTTTGCTTGGGACTTTTCACAGTGGTTTTATTGAGGTATCCATTTTCTAGTTCTAGTAATGCTGGGTCTATGCTGTGGTGTTGGGTGAGATCCAGCTGCCCTGAAACCGATAGGGCTTTTGGCTTTTGCTGTCTGGTAGGATCGGAATTCCACGTTAGTGTGTTCACAGTACCCAAATTACATGCTGAGCAAAGAATCTGGTAGTGCTAATTTTCTGTAACTGTAGATAACAATACAGCTAAACAACTGAGGCTGGGTCGCCCTTACGACTGCAACGAGTCACTCTCTGCTCTTATGCAGAGTCCTTTCTAATTCTTTCCAAGCTTCCCAAGTCTACCAAATGCCACAAAAATGAGTTTTAATGTTAGTTGTCAGTTTTTTCTCAGGCTGAGAGGGATTTGTTTCTTCACAGTTGTGTGTTGAGGGAGATGTATGTAGCATTCACAAATAGCTCAAAATGAAACTTGCAAGTAAGAATAACTTTAAAACTTACCAAGAAAAAAGGTCTTCCAGCTGGTTCTGCTTCTGTGGTAGATGGAAAATCCAGAGGCCAAGTTGCTTTTTCTTCCTGTATTACCCGATGCTGTGGATTGTTAATCTGCAGTTGGAGCTGAAAATTGCTTTTGTCTTCCTCTGTTAGATCCAAGCTGTGTTGAGGAGTTGGGTTTCTCCATACGATAACCAAACTAGCTAATCAGTTAAAAAAGGAAAAAAGTTATGCTCCGATGTGCGTTATTCCAGGAGGGAGAGAGAGAGCAATGTCTTTTGAAACAGCAGTGTTTTATTCTCACAGAATGGAGCAGAAGTGCTCTAACCAGCTCCAGCTGACCCAGATTCCATATACATCACTTTTGGACAGTGTTTTTTTTAAACAAACACACGCTCGGCTCAGCCGTTCGGCCCACCTATGATGTCACCGCGAGCACTCGGAGAGCAGGAGAAACTCCTCCTTCGGATTTCCTATCCATACCCTCCAGAAAAGGAGGGGGTAGGGAGGCTGAGAAGTCAGGAACAAGGAAAGATTGTTTGCCAGTAGAAGGGAGGTACCATATGGCAACGGGCTGTGCAAGAGTTCAGCAGGCAATTACAAATCAAACATTTTTACTACGCTGCCTAAAGATGCCTTTCAAGTTATTACAGTACTGGGCTTCATTTAGAAGAAAGATTCTTTCAGGCTGATAAAACTTGATTTGTGTTGCTGGGAATAAAAGGGGCAGCCTGGCTGGATACAACAGGAAAAATGAAGCATTTGTAGTCTAGAAGAATGTTCGACAGAATGTCGCGTTCAATTCTTGACGCTCACTTAATAAGAAACAGCTCCAGTCGTTTAAGGCACGAAGTCTCCCATACATGTGGAAAATGTTAAAGCTCTGTGTGTGTGTGATGGTTTTGGGTAGGTATCAGAATACTTGATAACATCTGACCAGTGTTAGAAGTAGCAAAAGCCGCAGAGATTGCGCTCCTTGAGGAGTGCGGAGTCTGAGTTGGGTTCTGTCCATACTCAGTCAGCACTTGAGTACATTCAATTTGCTGCCATTGATCTTTCTGGTTTCTTCACAGAGGCTGTGCCAGTTACATCTGGGAGAGAATTACCCTTGTGTGCTTTCAGAATTATTTTAGATTTCGTAGAAATGCATCCAATAGCTTCAGAGAGCTGCTCTCCACAGAAGAGTTGGTGATTGAGCTGAAAGAAAAAATCAGTGCTTAATTGAGCAAGTCATTCATCGAGATAATCCTACAAATACAGTGGTTTATAAAATCCTGCTTAATAGTGCAGGTGCCTGTTACAGGGAATTTCCTTAATTATAGTTAATAAGCAAGATTTACTTCTTTCTGTGTGAGACTGAGCAGGTTTGGGATTTTTAGGGCTTGTTTGGACATAGCTTGGTGAAGTCAGGCTCAGGAGAGCTTACACAGCGTAGGTAGCCTGGCAATTAAATGGGACTACCTGATGGTTCTGATTAGCCTTTCTACTTTTTAATAAACTGTTTCTAGCAGAATAGAAAATTGAGAGATTTAGTAGTATATCAGGTCATGTGTAATACCTTTTTATTCACTTTTTTATATGTCACCTTTCAACCACAAGTATTTTAATTTGTTTCTGTGTGTGCGCACACACGCGTGTGTGTGTTGATTTTGGAGGGGTGCCCAGAGTTTCCCAGCTCGCATTTGAGGACTGTGCTGGGTTAGGTGCTGTACAAACACAACTGCAGTTCTTGTGAGGTTGCATTAATAGTCTTCCACCTGTAAAGCCAAACTCCTTGTTATGATTTTGGTTATACAAGGCTGAGAGGTGAAGCAAAATATAATTTTAAAACTTCCCTATTAGAGTAATAAGTTTTTAAAATAATATTACTTAAGTTTGTGTGGTTTTTTTAGTTTGGGTATCTTGTGAAAGATGCTGGGAATGAAGCAGAGTTGGTCAGGATGTGTTTCATTTAGTTGAGACAAAATTATCAGTCTTTGGATGAAGCTCAAGAAATGGAGATGCATTTAGAAATAAAATCAGTGTTTTATCTGCAGCCTTGGTGTGTGAGGAGGAGGATTTTCATCTGTGCATGATCAGGGGATTGAAAGAGCAGTAAGGTTATAAACAGTGCAGAGGAAGGAGGCAAGCAGAAGACTTAAAGTGTTTTATCTGTAAAGCTGTTGGATCTTTGGAGTTGTGATTATTATCAATTGCAGGATTCATTCTACATTTCAGTCTGAGGGCCCTTTTTCCCTGGGTAACTTTTCCTGCATTGCTGCAAGCTGAGTTTGAGGGTTTTATTCATCTTGAAGAGTTACAGACATGATTTTCCATTCTATTATTTTTTTATTTGCTGAATTGAAGGAAAGAAGTAATAGACTTCCTAAACAATCAGTAATTTTGATCAGGTATTTTAGTTTGGTTTTTTTTTTGTGTGCATCATATTTGTCAAGGGAACAGTTCGTTGGTGCTGTGGTGAAGGTGAAGTTTATGAGTAGTTGTTCAAGTCCTTGTAATTACTTTTAGATTTAGAAACAATGACACACACATCAGTCAGTGAAAGCAAAAATTCTTCCCAATATTGTTGGTGAGTTTTTTCTGCTGAGTGTGAGGTACTAAATAAAGAAACTTTTTATTCTGCTCTCATTTCAGGTATTTATCTGTCAGACTTGACATACATTGACTCTGCCTACCCATCAACAGCGAGCATTCTGGAAAGTGAGCAAAGAACAAACCTAATGAACAACATTCTAAGAATTATCTCAGATTTACAGCAGTCCTGTGAATATGGTAAGCTACTGTGGAAATACTGCAGCATAAAGAGAAGCACATTAAAAGCTTCAATATTTGTTTGCTGCAATGTAGTTTAGGTAAGGCCCAACCCATCTGAATGCCTTGACACCCTCCCTCATCCTCCCAGACCAAAAGTCAGGGTTTATTTTGTATTTTTGTTTATGATGGAGCATCAGCATGAGGAGGCAGAAAAAAATTGCCCTTTTCTTACATCCCACACATTTTTGCAGTATGTATTTTCTGGTGATAAATGTGGAGTACACCACACTTAGCAGCAGTTTTACTGGTGTATTACACGCTTGTATCTGTGTGTTTCATAATTTTATGACTATGAATTTTAAAAACAGGAATGCTTTTGGAGTAGTACTTTGACTGGAGGTATTAGAATACATTCAGCTTGTCTTATGGACATTTGTAGTTCTGTTCATAGATCAGATAATGTATTTTTTCTTCAAAGGTCTTCCTCACAGTCCCCTTCACATTCTAATAAAGTCATAAGGCTGCGTTTGCAGTGGTGGAATGGGAAGTAGCACAGGACTGTGGCTTCCCTGAAAACTCAGTATCAAGAGAATGTGGGCTGTGAAGGAGCCCTCAGATAGAGCCCTCTACATTCCAGCTTTGGGCCTTCAGTTTGGCCTGGGTTGTTGCCTTACTTTTCCCTGACGTGTGCTCTGGGGTTTGTGGAGGTGGGGACTGTCAGCTCGGCACATGAGACTTGCTTATGAAGTTGTAAATTTTCAGTGTCACCAAGGACTGTAGTTTGTACCATCATCTCACATACAGTCAGGAGATCTCAATCTGTTTAAGTAGTTTCTGGAAGATTCCTTACCAACGAGTGGTATAGTGATAATGGCTCTCATCTGTTCTCCAGATATTCCTATGTTGCCTCATGTCCAAAAATACCTAAACTCGGTGCAGTACATAGAAGAACTACAGAAGTTTGTAGAAGATGACAATTACAAGTAAGTACAAAATGCTATAACTGACTGTAATCCATAACAAAATAACTTCTCCAACACAAAGCTTGTGACTTGCCAGATTGCACTTGTGTTGGGGGATTGTATTGTGTTATATGGCTGTCCCTGCCCATGGCAGGGGGATGGAAAGAGACTGAGATTTAAGGTCCCCTCCAACCCAAACCATGCTGTGATTCCATAGTTATGCACCTCAGATGAATCAGTTGCAAGTAGTTGAGGTTCCAGCAGGATCCTGTGCTCAAGGCTCTTTTCCACATGCTGGATGGCTTATCTGCTTCCTTTTCTATGCCAGACTGGACCAAGCCCTTGCTTTCAGCTCTGTTTGGTCTTCTGACAGAGACTCCACATCTGGCTCACCTGTGACACTGCTCAGTCAGTGAGGTGGATCCCGTAACTGGGGAGGGATCCCGTAACTGGGGAGGGATCCCGTAACTGGGGATGGCTCATTACCATCCTCCATCAGAACAATGACGTCCATGCATCCAGTCCTAGGCTTTTACTGAGGGTGACTTAAGGCTTCACTTCCAGATATATTTCATTTTATATTTTTCTCTTTGATTAGGCTGTACAGTATGAGCAAAACGTAAGCACTTGATTTTTGAAAGGAAAATCACTGTCCATCTCTGTCTCTTCCTGTTCCTCCCAGCCTCCCACCTGAGGTTTCTGCTTCCTTAATTAAGAGGTTACTGTATTAAGTGACTTGGCATCCAGCAAAAGGGAGGGAGGGAGCTCTCTGGCAAAAGGCAGGAAGTAGCCCTGAGGATAGGAAACACCCTCAAGCAAATCTGCTGCCTGTGAAGGAAGTTTTTATTAATTGGCTGATCTGCTTGTGGAGGTTCCCACCCATTCCCACCCTGTGCTTCCCAGTGACATTGTTCTCATGAATTCCACACTCCACCTGCATGAGGCAGGACCCACTGCCAGTGGGAATTTTATTGATGAGGGAGCTACAGTCTCTTCATCCTGTGCAGTCCATGTTTTGATAGTAGGGAAAGGAATGGAGGCAATGACACATGAATCAGGAGGGGCTTTTACACCCGTGGGTTTTCTACATCTCCAAATCTGAAAGCTTTTATGGTCAAGGAGTATATTTTGATGAACTGTTCTTACTGTAAGTGACTGGTTTATGCTTTATTCCCTGAGGTGTCTGTCAGAGAAGAGGGTGAAATTAGAAACCAGCCATTGTGACTTGAATACGTGCATTTTATTTAAAAAAGTAAAGGATTTCATTTTTTAAAAAGTATAAAATTGTTATGAATTATTAATAATTCATAGCAAATTTTACTTCCGTTTTATACTAATTAATATACAGTTTTATGAATTATTAATAATTCATAACAATATAGGAGGGTCAGTAGGAGCTGTCAAACTTCAGATTTGTTCTCCCAAAATGAAGTAGATGCTTTTTCAACCTTGCTGATTTCCAAGAGTTTTAGTTCTGGAAACTGTGTAGACAAGATGCACTTGATCTTCCTGGAGTTCTCTGCTCCTGGAGTCTGCCTTCTTTGTGGGACTGTTGGAAATGGCATTAAAAAGTGCCTGTTACACAAAAAGCTTGAATTATGAATGCAATCAAGTTGATAATGTATTTTCCAAGACACAAAAGGATTTTGGCTTCTGGACCAGTAAAGACAAAAGGCTTGGCTTGGCATGCTAGACTTTAAAGAAAAATTCAGAATGCACTGCCAGGAATAAATATTTTAGTCAAGGTGGGGGGAGCAGTTGTATATTATTTTATTCTTCCCAGGTTTTATGCTGGAGTAGCAAAATCATGGCTGAGTTTATGTATCTGCCAGAGGTCCCTGGGCCAGGGAGGTCCTGGTGATGGTGCAAACCTGGCCTGGCCTGTATGGACCAAAGCAATAGGCAGGAAAAATCAGGTGTGGAAATGGTGTGTGCTAAAGGTAACTCTGCACAGTTTGTATTAATTTCCTGGTATTTCTTGCAATAGTTAGAAGCAGGCAGCTTTCAATTGTAAATCTAAAACATACTTTTTCACAGGCTTACATTTCTATTTCCTGATAAAGTAATTTTTAATGTTTCTTCAATGCAGACTTTCATTAAAGATAGAACCAGGGACCAGCACCCCCCACTCTGCTGCTTCCAGAGAAGATTTAGTAGGTAAATGCTTAACAAATGTGAGAAGACTTGAGGTTGTCCTGTGCATTATTTTTTGTGACTGTGGAAAATATTTGCCTGAGGCTAATAAAGAAGTGTGAAGTTTAAACACTGTATATTTGTAATAAAAAGTCTAAAGGTGGTCTGTAAAGAAGGAATTGAGCCATTTTTTTAGTTTCTTGTATGTATTGTGGCACTCACTTGTTAGTGTCATTTGGGGTGAAGAGCTATTAAATATTCATTCTTTGTTGTGTCTAGACAGAAGGGCCTTCATCTAAACTTTTCATGGGGTAATATGCTTCCAAAAGGGGACATTCTTCCTGCTCCATGCCAGAAGTGGTTGAAGGCAGGAGTCTGAATCAGTGGGATGTGTCCAATGCCAGTGGAGCAAATGCAGCAACCTTTAGGACTTAAAAAATATTTGTACCTGGATGGTCTGTTTGAACTGAGTGTGTTTGGTTCTAATCCTGTGCAAAATACCTGAAGTGCAGGGGTTTTAATTATCAGTGTATGAGGGAGTTTTATTGCAGGTTTTCCCTTATAAATTGAATTTAGGAAGTTTTGTGCAACTTTTCCATGATTTTCTGGGAAGTAGCCTTGACAGGAATTCTGAAGTGACTCAGCAGTCATGTGTTTTTCCTTCCCAGGCTCTGAAGTCGGAGCTTCTCCACAAAGTGGAAGGAAAAACGTTGCAGCTGAAGGAGCTTTGCTGCCACCAACACCCCCTTCTCCTCGGAACCTCATTCCCCACGGACACAGGAAGTGTCACAGTCTGGGATACAAGTCAGCATTCTGTTTAACCTGCAAATCCTAAGCTTTGTGATGTATCATGTCCCCTTATAAAAGCTCTGCCTTTAAAAAGTAGCGTGGTTTGTACACAATACTTCACTTACAGACCCATTTGTGGCCAGGGAGCAAGCTCAGAACTGAAATGGTGGTATCCCAGTCCAAGAGAATTAGTCAAAATAGGAGGCCTGAAGTTATGACAATAAGACTAGCTATGGGTTAACCAGAATGGCTCTTTCTCAACTATCACTTTTAACAACTCAATGCCAGTGTAATTCTTTCAAATTCAACATTAAATAACTACTTTACTGGTATTTTTATGGGGAAACCTCCTCTGTAGACTTTGATATAATTTTGTGTAGTAGTGGCTGCGAACTTTTCCATGTAGGTGTGCTTCTAATTGATACCTTGATCATTATGTCACCACTTCATTGTCATCTTTTCAAATTGTAGCTGTCACACAGACTTTCACACACAGACTATTCTGAGTTGGAAGGGACCCACAAGGATCATTGAGTCTAACTCTTAAGTCAATGGCCCACACAGGGGATTGAACCCATGACCTTGGCATTATTACAACCAAGTTTTAAACCAACTGAGCTGATCTCAGGGTCAACTTCTGTTGTGTGAGTTTATCTTTAATGAGCTAGAATGCAGTTCTACAGTTTAATTATGTGTTACAGGAAGACAGAAATGCCTTAGGACATTGAAAGTAATTGTTCATGTACTCCTGACTTTCTCTTTGTTACATGAGAACAGTGTGGTTTAAAACCAGCAGCTCCTGTAGGTTATACACTTTGTGCACAGTTGCTCGTGCCTTGGCCATGATTTCATTTGGCATTGGGAACACACTGCGTGGAGTCCTTCAGGGTGTTCAGGCAGCTCCTGGAAGGTGTCACAGATCCGGCTCTAACAGTTGTGTCCTTGTTCGTTTCAGTTTCATCCACAAAATGAACACAGCCGAGTTCAAGAGCGCGACGTTCCCCAACGCGGGGCCGCGGCACCTCCTGGATGACAGTGTGATGGAGCCCCACGTGCCATCCCGAGGGCAGGCCGAGAGCTCCACCCTGTCCAGCGGCATTTCCATAGGTAGGAGCTGCAAACACCCCAGCACTATATGCCCTCTTCATAAAGATCTTAGCAAGATTACTTGGGGACTGTACCTGTGGCTGAGCTGTTCTGACTTAGAATCATAGAATTGATTGTGTTGGAAAAGACATCCGAGATCATCAAGTCCAACCCTTGGGCCAACTCCAGTCCCTTTACCACATCATGGCACTCAGTGCCATGGCCAATCTCAGTGGAAAAACCTCCAGGGATGGGGAATCCACCCCCTCTCTGGGCAGCCCATTCCAATGCCTGATTACTCTCTCTGGAAAGAAGTCTCTCCAGATCCCTCTGCAGAGCCCTCCTGCCTTCCAGCAGGTTGACACTCCCTCCCAGCTTGATGTCATCAGCAAATTTGCTGATGATGGACTCAATCCCCTCATCTAAATCATCAGTAAAGATGTTAAACAGGACTGGACCCAACACAGACCCCTGGGGAACACCACTGGTGACCGGCCCCCAGCTGGATGCAGCTCCATTCACCAGCACTCTCTGGGCCCGGCCCTCCAGCCAGCTCCTAACCCAGCAGAGGGTACCCTTGGCCAAGCCATAGGCCACCAGCTTTTCCAGGAGTATATTATGGGAAATAGAGTAGGTGGAGGAGGGTGGCATAGTTTGTACAGCATGAAATGAGAAATAAAAAAGCACATTATTTTTTTTCTATCCCCTTTAATGATACAATCTCTGATACTCTTGTTCCTTCATGGAGGTGGAAGGAAGTGCAGGGCATGATTTTTCTATTCTCTTTTCTCCCTAAGTCAATCCAAGTTTAAAATGTATTATGGTAGGATTTCTGTTGCTAATGCCATATTGGCTTGACAGTGAGAACAGTCAAGTCAATATTGACAGTCACAGTGAGAACTGTGGATTGCTGGTGGTTTCAACAGCATAATTTCTAAATACTTCTGACTTGGGCAGGAGTAGAGATCTAACTTTCATATACCTCAAAATGTCAGAATCTACTAAATTTTGGTAATTTTGGTATTTTCGTGTATTTAGAGTGGTATTATATTTTGGGAACCTCTGCTTCCTGAGTTTCTTATGTGACAGGAGTTGCTCTTTTTTCCTGTTACGCACAGATTCTTAAAGGGAAGGGAGGGCAGGACAAGTATCTCTCAGATCCACCCATTTGCAGGCAGGGCTGGGAAATGGAAGTTCTATAACAGTCCATTTTCTCAGATTTATTAGCTTGTTAGAATTCAATGGTGTTCAATTTTTATTCATTTATGGTAATAAAAAAGAATTTGTGGTGTTATGCATTTCACTGGAGAACTTCATTTTAAAAAACAGTTTTCATTTTTTAGCCTTCATGGAGAGAAGCAAGGTCACAGATTTTCAGATTATGCTGTTCTCAGGAGCTCTCCATCTATTTCCTTGAGCAGAAGGCCATATCCTGAGAAAATGTTACATAGTTCATGTGGAAAAAGACAAATATCTAGAGACAATAAATTTAAAAAGAAGTAATAGGTGTATCTGTGGAATTAAACCAAGTGGTTGTCACCTTTGTTGAGATGTGGCGTTGCCCTTTTCTCAGGGCAGTGATTTACTGATGTTTTCTCTCTAAATATCTAAGAAACCCTCTGCAGTTGATCCTTTTTTCCAGGGTAGATGATTTCTTCACCTCCATTAGAGCTCAGCAGGGAGGGTTTGCCTGAGCTGACAGGCAGTTTTTCTTGAGGTACAGGCGAAACCCAATCACCATCCAAGTGTTTTGGAGAATACAGGAGGTTCCTGCTTCATCTCATCTCTGAATTTCTCAATTCTCTTCTCTAGCTCAGGCATGACCTTAGTGATTGGATGCTGCTGGAACAAAGTTGCCACTTTACAAGACTTGTATAAATGACTTGTAAAACAGCACCCTTGTGCATTTCGTGCAAGATGAGCGTTTGTGCTTAAAACTTCCCCTCTCCCTCTCTCTTCCCCCTCCAGCCTCCCCATACTTCAGTTTTGTCACTATTTCCACACTCTAGCAGCATTATAAGTTTTGTTGCTTCTTGGTTATGAAAGTTTCAATGACACAAAAGATTGGTATAGGTGCTAGAAATACGTATGGGGGAGGAAAGTAAGTTTTGGAGGTTTGCGGTATCTATTACTGCAGAATTCTTGGAAATGTAAGTTGCCTGGCATTCTGTGCTGCTGCCTCAGCAGGATTTAAGGAAGTTGATTGAAGCTGCTGAGTTCCTCCATCATGTTTGAAGTAGTCTGTTTACTCAGGACTTGGAAATAGTACAGTCACTGCAGCAGAGAGGAGGTTTATGGTGTTCTACAGCACAACTTCAAAAGATGGTCAGGAAAATGTCTTCTGAATGTGTGTACTGAAAAGAGTGTTATTCCTCACCTTGCCCGTAAATGTGGATTTAAACCTCTTGCTCTAGAAACAGGACTACCTTTTTTACATATAAGCCTATATAGGACTTAACTTTTTGGATAAATGATCCCTCTTCAAAACATGGGCAGAGTTTCTGCTGTGCCAGCACCTTGAATGTGCCTCTAAAGACGACTGTAATACTCCTTTAAATCACTCTTGTGTTTTGAGGGCTTGGAGGTGTTCAGAGCTTTCATATTGGAGAATCTGATATAATCTGCCTCTATGCTAAGTGTCAAAACAGCAGCAATGTAACAACAGTGTCCATAGGAATCCAGCAGTGTGTGTCTCTAAAGTGAAAACACACATTCAGGGGATAATGGACTACTTTGTGTTGTGCTGGGAAAGACAGTCCATTCTGGGAATGGTGCAGAGAATAGCAAAATTTTTGCATCATTTAATCTTTCAGATGTGAAGGATGTGCTAAGTGGGTGTTTTTCATTGCAATGAGTGATTCCTAAAGCAGCAGCAGTGCAGAAAGGAAGCCCAGTATGGAATATGCTGAAAACAGACTCATGGCCGTGGCACTGAGTGCCATGATCTGGTAAACGGACTAGAGTTGGACCAAGGGTTGGACTTGATGATCTTGGAGGTCTTTTCCAACCCAATCCATTCTATGATTCTGTGATCTGTGACATGGCAGCCAAGGTCAGAAACCTTTGTCAGGCTATTTTATTCATTTCAGGGATTGGAGGCTGATTATGTACATTTAAATCAATCTGTAAGAAAAAAAATAAAGAGAGAGCTCAAAAAATATTAAAGCCCCTTTTATATTGATTTCTTGTGCTTGGGCCAAAAAATTTCTTGTTCCTACAGCCATGGGGCTGATGGTTCTGTGTTGTGCTGGAGTGAGGGAGATGGACATCTGGTTCTGTTGCCATCTTCCTTTATAACACAGGTGCTTGTTAGCTGAACAGAAGGGAGAAATCTTTTTCCAGCAGTGCCAGGGCTGTCCTAATTAGAGGAAGAAACACTTGTCCAGTCCTTTATACAGTATCAGATGGGAAATGTTCTCCTGAATTCAGGAATGTAACAAGAGGAAATAGCCCCTTGTTCATTTTAGATGTTCATAATGTAGTTGCATTTGAGCTGGTGATAATTGGAGCTCTTTATAATCACAGAGAGAATTAAGGTCTGCAAGGTTGTGATTCATCTCATTCTTAGGTAGGTGGCTAAAAAGAGGTTGTATGACTTGAGTCCTTAAAACTCCACTTTATTTCTGTTGAGTGGAAAGGGACTTTGAGAGACAACACATGAAAACACAGGCAGGTGAATAGTGCTGAAAATTACTGGTTTGTGCAGACAATACAGAATATCTGCTTTCAGTTAATTGGGGCAGATGCTTTTACTTTGCATTGAAGGTTCATTGAGGTCCCCCACTCCTTGTTATCAGTAAGTCCTAAAGCTGCAGAGTGGTTTTGTTCTGTGATGGCTGTCTGGGTGATGTCCCTGCGTCTGGGTGATGTCCCTGCGTTTGGGTGACGTCACTGCGTTGGGATGACATTACTGTGTTTGGGTGAGGTCACTGCGGATGAGGTCACTGCATTTGGATGACGTCACCACATTTGGATGACATCACCATGTTTGGATGACATCACCATGTACCCTCCTGCCCTTCTGAGCTCTAAGCATTGCTCTTGGCTGGGTTCAAGGAACCACCTGCACGCTCTCCCCACCTGTTCTCCTGCCTGTATTTGCCTGCTGTCACCTCCTCAGCTAAAAGTAGGATAAATTAAGATCCTTCTACTAGATTGTGGTTCCACTCAGAAATAGCACAAACTTCCTTTATTTCATGACTTTTTTTCCTAAGAATACATGATTTTCTATTACTTCCCAATTTTCTTATACTTTTTAAGTATTTCTGTATTGCATAAGTGTTCTCTTAAGTATCTTTGCAGCAATATTCAGATTGTTTCATTAATGTTCTCAGAAGCTTTGGATTTCTACAGTTTCTTACACTTTAGGTCTGCTGTATTGCTGAATTTCTTTCTCAAGCTGAGTTTGTTTACAGTGGCTAATTGTTCTGATAATTCTGTAGAAGTACAGGACTTGATGAGCCCCTCTTTTCATATATTCCTTCTGTGTGGCTTTTCTCCTCTTACAGCCCCAGACCTACAGGATGCAAAGTCATTTTGCTAAGGAGGTTGTTTTTTTAAGAGTGCTGTCCCGCATGTACTGCTTAATAAAAAGTCTCAAGAAATGCTCTGCTGAAACTGAGAATATAACTTTAGGTGTTTAAAAATTCAAAGGAAACAGTTATGGATTGTGTTTGTAGCAGTGTTGGAGGTGAATTCTATTCTAACTTTGGAGTGTTTTCTTTCTCAAACTATTTATTTCTTTTTTCACTTCTTTTTTTCTGATCTACAATGATAAGAATGAAAGCTCTGGAAAAACTAAGGCTCTTGAACATTTGCTTTGTTGCAATCATCTGAGAATAACTTTGGCCTTTGTACTAATGCAATCAGAGGAGTTAATGCTGCAAAGTCAAAGGGAGGTATTTTAAATCAGTGTAAACTAATGTAAGAAAGTGCCTTTGTAAGAACATTACATTTCCAAACCTAAACTGGCATGAAATGCATTCGAGAATATCAGCATTTTAATGAATTCCTCTGTTAAGTCACCACCTCGAAGTTACTGAATTCTTCAAGGGATTGTATTTCTCTTTAAATAAATGTAGGGTAGGTGTAGATATACAGTGTGTGCATTTACTTTCAGGGCTTTTGGCAGCCTATACAGTAGGGAAGACCTCTGCACAGCCACTGTTTGTTTGATTCCTCACCCTGTAGTTTGCTGTTCAGGACACTGAGTCATGAGCTCAAAGTTGGGTAGGGTTTCAGGCAAAATATGCTGGGATTTCTTATATATTTCCTTTAAATGGGGGTATAGAATCCTGTCTCTTGCCCTGCATGTGTATACCCTGGTTTGCTATCATGAATTACTTAATTAGTGAAAAGGTAAATAAAAGAGCTGTATAATATTAGAGGTTAAAATGCATGTGTAGGTGCCTGGATTTGAGAGGAGGAAAGGGATTTATTCTAGCAGGCCAGTTCTTCCCCAATCCTTATCAGTATTGTGTGGTCCAAGGCTTTGCCCTGGGTGTGTTGCAGTTATTGCAGTTGCACAACCCCTGTTTCTGCCCCATCTCTATCCATTGGGTTGTTTGTTAGCTTTTCACAATGAAACTCATTATCACTGGTGGTATTAAGTGTTTCTGTCCATTCTCTGCTGTGGCACTGCTGGAGTCTCCCCACCATCCTTCCTGGAGTTGGACCAAGGGTTGGACTTGATGATCCCGAAGGTCTTTTCCAACCCAATCCATTCTGTGATTCCTGGGTTCTGGAGGAGCCAGAGCTGAGCTACTTGAACTTCACAATATTAAATGGTAATGAACTATAGATGAGGATTTTCAGTATGGTCATAAACCCAAGAAAGCAGAACTCCTGGGGCATGGAGCCCATCTCCATGGTGTTCTCTGGGCTGTGCTGTGTTGCAGCCATTGATGCTCATGGGCTTTCAGCAATTTTTTGTGTTTTCCCGCTACAATTTCAGGCTCTGTCAGGGCAGTCACCAGCCCTGGAAACAAACACTGTGTAGCTGGAGCCAAGAGAGTGTCGATGACAGATTTGGGAAGGGGAAAGAATTTTTAGCCTGAATACTTTTGAAACTCTTTGGGGTTGGTTTGTTTATATTAACACCTGTTTAACTTTGGGGACTGACTTCTGGATAAAGGAAGCCTGTGTTAAGTGTTCAGTATCCCCAGACCTGGGGCAGTGAGAGGATGCTGTGACCAGGGAATGGCTGTGGAATAGTGTAGGCATTCCCTGGGATATAACTGGGAACCTCAGGCTGTTTGTGTGGCTGGAGCACAAGCAGTGAATGTGCACATCCACAAATGGGAAAAGAAAATTCCCATCAGAACTGGACTGCAGTGTTGGAGCTCCATAAACAGTCCTGAACCTTCTCAGATAATCACCAGCATAGTCAGCTAAAAACCTCATTTTGCCAGTTTGGCTAAACTGGGAGAAAGCCTTTATGTTAAGGAGTAAAGATAAACACAACCCAGATACTTCTTTATTCTTTAAATCCTGCACAAGAGTTGCTTAATTGTATGAGCAATGAAGAAAACCATGAAAACAGTAGCTTGTGTTGTGGCTTCTTACATGAAGCCAAAACTTGTTTAGAACATCCATACTTGTTTAGAAAGGGCTTCTACTCCCCAGGATTTGTTATGAAGTTTAACCTGAAGGCTTGCTCAGGGTTGTTGGAAAAACTTAAATATTGAGTACATACTTGAGAAGAATTTAAGAAGGTGATATATTTTTAGAGTACTGAATGAATGAAATATTTCCAGTTGAGGTGACAGTCAAATAGTGCTCTTAATGTTTAAACAGAACTTGGCTAGACATCTAACTTTTTTAAAGTTAAAACCAGTCCCTTTTACCTCTGTTTTGTTTTGGATGGAGGGGTGTAATATATATTCTTTTGCTTTTCAGGAAAGGGGTTTTTTAGTATCAGAAATTCTGTTGTGCAAAATACCTCCTAGAGTTTTTTAGAATCTGGAGATACTCCATGTGGGTGTTAGAGGGATATTCAAATGCTAAAATTCAACCTTTTCCAGGGTTTTGTTACAATTTTTTATAACCTGTGTAGGCATCAATACAAATGTTAAATCACCAGCTGTGATGTTTGGCCCAAGTTTTGTACAAATTGACATTGCTTTTAAAAGTGTAATTGGCAATTTCTCTATAGATTTAAGTGAAACTGTTTGTTTACGAAGCGCCCAAATTAACTTGTGTTTTCTAACCATGCTGATACCATAGCAAAGGTTATCACACTGACAGATGACATTTCAGCCCTCCCTTTAGGTTGTTTGGCATTTTTAGAAAGCAGCAGTAGCTTTTAAATATTTCTTTAATGTACTTAGCACAGCAATTGAATTTTAACTTTATTAGCAAAGCCAAGACAGTTACCATCAACAGGTAATTTTTGGAAGAATTTTCATCTATCAGCCTATTTTAAATGTAAGGAATTACTTCCTAATACAGTCTTACTAGGGGGTTTTAACTGTGTGGGTTTGTGTCACATAGTCTCAGTCAAGTAGAGCTCTAGTTATATTGACGTTGCACTTCTTGTTAGTGTAAAGCTAAATCTAAGAAGTAATAAGGAAATTAATAAAATTCTGTGTCCCTGATACCTTCAGTGTTGGCTGAATGATGGGACAGGAATTGCTGCATCATTCTGCAGGACAGGTTGTTCCAAGTAGCCACAAGGGAAATCTCAATTATGTGCAAGGAAAACTACTTTCATATGCGAGTTGAAACCTCCCTTCCTATGGGAGGCCTTACCCCAAATACCTTCTTAAAGTTGTCTCTGAATTGTTACCTCTGATTCTGTCTCTTCACCCCCACCCTGTATGACTTATTTGAAGAGACTTTGTGTGTTGCCTTACAGACAATGCAGCTGTGGTTCTGTTAGGGGGAAATAAATCACTGAGTTTCTCACTCTGACGTTGAAAATATGAAGTGACAGTTTTTTTCCCCAGGAAATGATGAGCATTGTTCTGGAACTTTGCAAAGACTTCTGCTGTACCATCAGGCTCCACCTGAATAGGCTACTTGTTGAATGTTTTACTTCCCTCCTTGCAGCCCTTTATGCCCAACTCAGGAGCCAGGAGCTCCACAGAAACGTCACGTCTGTGTCTCTTGGCATCTTCCACTACACAAATCTCTTTCACTGTAATGTTGGTATGAACCAGGGTAGGACTTTCCTTTGGGAAAAATTCAGAAGAAGCTGAGACCAAGTTATCTGGTATCCCTTGGAGATGATGTTAGCAGGAGGATGTTGAGCTCATGTTTGCAAAAGGGGCATCTCAGTTGAATTGGCTGACAGATAAAGGCATGTCTTTTCTCTTGGATTTTGCACAGAGAAAACTTCAGTCCATGCTGAGATTTTCATGGCTCTTGGCTGGAATTACTCCTGCTGTGTGTGACTCTTTATTGCCTTCATGTTTATGCTGTGTTTACTCAGTGAATATCCAGACTTACTTTGTACACATTATTCTTCAGGGCACCACTTCTCCCTGCTGATTTTCTGTGTAAAATTACGGGGAACTTGTTCCCATTCTCAGCTGCTCCTTCTCCAAGAGAACTCTTAAGTAAGGTGCATTGATTTGGATTTTTTTATTGGTTTGTTTTCTGGTTTGTCTGAAAAGAACTGTAAATTTTTCCCTTGAACATTGTGTTAGTAACTGAAGCTACTGAGTTCTGTTAACAGTATTTCTATACTGATACATATTTACTGATTTTAACAACATTACAGGTAACACCTTTTATCTGTACTTAAATACTCTTTTTCAGACTAATGGGATTTACTGTAATAGTAAAGTTGCTGTGTTACTTGTAGACCTGCTAAGATGGATGCATCAGATATTTGGATTTTGTGATTTTCCTCTGCTGTCAGTGTTTAAAATAAAATACTTGTGGTCACATTGGGTTAGTTTACAAATCACAGAAGGAAATAATGCCATTGTGATCTGATAAGAGTAAGTGGGAGAGCTTCCAAAAGCATTGTAAGGCTTCTCAGATCATGTATTGGAGGCTCAGCAGTGAATTTGCACCTCAGTGTTATGACCATGTATGCGTTCATAAGGAATTATTTCAATAAGTGGCCTTTCTTTTTAAGTGCTTGTTGTGTTAATCAGACAAATCTTCACTTATGGTGTTCTTTAAATTTTGTAAATGCCTTCCCCACTTACTAGTGCTCCTTTTCTTCAGCTTCTCCATGTGCACCTAGACCTTGTCCCTTCACATCTCTACCCTGGTTTATGGGAAATTCGTGAAGCAAATTACAAACTGTTTTCCTTGTAATATTGCATTGAATTATTTTTACACATTTAATCTCAAATACTATGGTGAGAAAGAGACATCACTGAAATGGGTCAATTGTAGATGATGGAATAAAGTGTCATTCATTCTTATCTTTCCCTAGGTAGCAGTGATGGTTCTGAACTCAGTGAAGAGACTTCCTGGCCAGCATTTGAAAGGTAAGAAAAAACAGTGTTTATTCACATTGCTGCTTACAGTCTCACTCAGTCCTGAACAAGATGCTTTATTTTAGTGATCTAGAGATCTTCTGTATGTAAGAACATTAAAAACTGCAGGAAGTTCACTGGATCTGTGAAAGCAGCAGAGAAGTACCTTCTGCTCACCAGTAGTTCATAGTGCTTTTGTCTAATGGGTGTTTACTCATTGCACACATTCTTTACGTAGCTCAGCCAGAGAACCATTAGACCCAAAAGCATTTTTATGTATTTGGGTATCCTGTGTGTGCTGTTCATGTGACCCATCTGGTTTTCACTGTCACTTCCCCTGAGACATTTCACCCATTCGTGATCCCTTTGCTCTCCTGCATTGACAGGGCACCTCTTTGGTCTCTGCTTTCCCCTTCATTGTCACTTGCCCCTGTGTTACACAGGAAAACACAAAAGTGCCCCTTGTTCGTGTCTGTGATCCAGAATCAACATGTTTGTTCCTCATCCAACGCCTTCAAAGGCTCAGGTGACAGTGACCATGTAAGTCCTTCCCCACGTTGTATTTGAGAATTGGAGAAAGACCAACAGCTGTAGTTTCATACAGAAGAAGGTGGAATATTCACCTTCCCACAGCTGAGGAAGTTGCACAATAAATCAGCAGTTTCAGGTAATCCATCAGTTCAGAGTTGCCATGGATGACTTTTCCTACCATGCTTTGACATTGTTAGTAGGAACTTTTGTCCAAGAACGTTATAGTTGGTAACTGTTATCACAAACCTTCCACTCTGCTTGAAGTCACCAAAGCAGTTAAAGTTCTGTGTTAATTTTGGAAGAAGTCTTTGAAAATTTCTCTGTGCCAAAGGTGAACTCTTGAATGTCTCATGCCATAAATATGGATACATGCATGAGGAAAGGCCCTTTATGATTCCAGTAGGTAATCAGTGGGAACATTCCACAGGAGCACAGAGAGAAAATGGGGTAAGAAAGGAAGTCTCAGACTTGGGGGCTGCAGCATTCAAAAGGTTTCTTTCTTTTCCTTCCCTGCTGCCTTACGGAATTATTCAAGTTATTTCTCAAAGATAAAGTTACATGGAAAGCTTTAGACAAAATGGTGAGCTGAGTGCTTTTAGCACAAGAAACTAAAAATTTTAAACCTAGAGGAACATCCTTCAGAGTAGTTGTGTGGGCGTGTGAGACAAAGCAGAGGGTTTTCATCCCTGTGCTGATGAGAACTGGCAGGCCCAGACTCTCCCAGTTGAAAGGTTTGCTCCATGTTAAACAATTAAGTCAGGAGATTCCTCCTCCAAATTCCACTTGCCTTCCATACTTCCTTGAGAGAGCTCTTTGAGAGCCCTGTTGGAAGTGTGTAACTGATCCCAGGGAGAGGGATTCCAAGCACCATGTGTGCAATTCCTGTCAACCCTGAGGCTGTTCCTTGGTTTATAAGATGCTGAAGCACATCCTGGAATTTAACACACTGACATACCAGTGTGGACATTTAAGATAACTAGAGAGGATGACTCTAGTTTTGGTCTGTACAGTGGGTTTCCATTTCTTTATAAGCATCTTTAATTCCGGACAATCATTAATTGTCCGGAATTAACAGCTCTGGCAAAGTTGGGATACATCCAGTGTTACTAATTACTGCTTTCTATGCAGTGCAAGTGCAAATTCAGTATTTCTCAGTGATTGAGCAATAGGATCTTTGGGTAGGAAGGCTTAAATCTGCATCATCTTAAGAGGAAGAAACCAGTTCTTCCACACACGGATTCCCCACGTAACAGAGGGAACTGTAACAAATATTCTTGGTTTTCCTGACCCTGCTGTTTTTAACTGTGGAATGCAGAAGGGATGAGAATGAGAGTCACTGATTGGTTTAAGTGCAACAGAAACGTAATCTGAAACTTGAGAAAAAGCTTTCAGCATTGGGGTGTCCCTTCAGGTTCATCAAAATTACTGGAAGGACTTAAATTCCATGTCCTGACAGTTCCACCCTGTTCAGGGCAGAGTATTAAGTGACACTGCAGTCTCACTGGTTGTTACCCTGAGTGTCTTTGAGTAGATTTGCCTGAAATAGCAGCAATCCAAGGGAGATAACCTCCTTGTTATGCTAAAAAACAAGCTTAAAGGTAAGAGGAAAACATACTTAATTTGCATGCAAAATATACGTACACACAAATATACAGCTCATATCATAGTTTTCTTTCATTAATTACTATTTTATTTTCTTATGTCTTGAATGTATTTGAAAAAGTCATAAATTCAGAGATATGTTGGGAAATAAATGATGGCAGATTCTGGGACAGATTAGTAGATGGCAATTCATTAATACCTTAGTGATAATTCTTCTTGCAGCCAAGGCAGTAGTTTGAGCTGGTTTGAAAAACTAAAATGACCCTCATTCTTTTTGTTTAAGCTGCTGACTTTTTCTGTCCCCCCTCTTTAAGCCTGTTTTGCCTGCTGCTCTGAGTTCAGGTTGAAACATGGCAATGCCACTTGTTCAGGTTTCCCATTCTGAAATCCTGCCCTGTCCATGCCTAAGCAGCTTCCCAGCTGATGTGCAGCCCCTCTCACAGGTGGCAGACACTTAAATTTATACTAAATAGGAGATCCTGCTTGTATAATTCCCATAGGATTGTATTAACCGGCTGTTTCTGCAGAGTTAGATCTGATTTTCATTCTTTAGCATAATACAAGCAACTAGAAAAATGGATAAAAACCCCAGGAAGTGAGGACCAAGTGTCTCAACAATGTTTCTGTTGGCTTAAATGGAATTCAGTCCATTATGAGGGATCTGAATCAGAAAAACAAGAGGCAGTGAAGCAAAGCAGTGTTCAAAAGACAGGTCTTGAGCACCAGTCCTGTCTGGGGATAACAGTTTGGATCAGGTAAAGGACTCCAAAATGTGGAGCTTAGAGCTAAAGTGGAAAGCTTGGAAGAACTGGAGAACTGAAATATTGCTGAGCTTATTTCAATGTTACAACAGGGTTTTAAACAGTGTCAGGTGTATTTTGACAGAGCTTTTGGTTCCTCTCAGCCCAGCAGCTGGTGTGTGTGTGCATACTCACAGAAACTACAAGAACTGGTTTCAGTAACACCTAAAGTCAGGCTTAAAGACAAATTTTATGAGTGTTTTACACTAATAGTACACTTTACATTGATTTAATCTAAGAACTAAATGCAGACTTTGCTCTCGAGGTGTATTATTCTTCAGTGCCAATAAAACACTTCAGTATTGTGAGTTTTGACAAAGGGAACATCTGATGAAATCCAAACCTGTGGTATTTTGCTGAATACCTGCATGCATTTTGCTGAATAAAATTATCCTCTTTTTCTTATGTGGAAGAAGTGGCTTTGTGATATGCACACCAGAAAAGTTCTGTGCTGTTTTAGCAGTCGTGCTGTTTGTGTGAATAAAAGTATATGTAATACATACAATTTATAATGGAATCCAACAGGAACAGGTTGTACCATTCTCTCGGTCCGGGGACAAGAGTGTCACGAAATGGCCATCGAGGCCACATGAAGGCCAGCAGGTACAATCCCACTGCACACAGAGGTGTCCAACCTTCCCTCTGGTGTTGGTGATTTGGTTTGGTTTCATAATTAAGTGGGTGTTTTCTGATGTTACCTTTCTAACTTACATGTCAAAATAAAGGTAGAGACCTTTTTCTTCAGACTTAAAACTTTTCTGTGCCTTACTCTTTATCACCATAAGGACGTTTGTTCATCCTGGTCTGCAAATCCAAATTCTGAACCATGGAATCTTTCTATCAAGGCTTAAAGATGTTTTGCCAGGGTGGCTTTTTCACTGCCTGCCCCTGTGGAGCAGTGCTGGGAGTTCCCCCGGGCACAGTGAAGCTGCTTCTGGTGCTAATGGATGGCATTCCACAGATTTGCTTTGCTGGCAGTTCTGCATTGAATTTCTTTGCTCCTCTTCACTGAAATCAGAGATATGCCTAAAATGAGTAACACATCCCAACTGCCCCCAATTTATTATATATACTATTATTTGCAAGCTGGCAGAGCAATGTAAGTGATTATTCTGCCAAATTAAAGTACAAATTGTGTCTCCAGCTGTGTGGCAGGCACTGTAGTTGGGGAAGAGATGGCCATTAACTGTGAAACCTTTGTCATGTTAAGAACCAAGCATTGTCTCACTGAATAAACTCATGTTCACATCTGTCAGTGTCCAAACTGTCTCCATACCATCATCCTCAGTAGGTGCTGCAGTGAGAAGGTTTGGGAGATTTCCAGTTTACTTTGAGCATTCCCCAACATGAGGATGGAGGAAACAGCAACTCCTGACTTAGTTCAAAATGATTTTCGGGTGCTGTTCAGTATCGTGGCTTTTCTGGAAAGCTGGCTCAGCACTTTAGCCACATGCTCTGATTGACATTTAAGGAAATGATTCCTGGTGTAACTTTTCTCTGGCTGAAAATGGTTTTTCAGCCAGTCAGCTTTGTAATTTTAATCAAGCTCAGTTTTCTTCTCCCAGTGTTGTGCCTGGCATTTGTTTCAGCTCATTGCTCTTACATCCTGCACAGGACAGACAATTAGTAGAGCACAAATTGCACTAAAACACCTTAAATCTGTGGTTTGGGTTTCTACTCTTTATTCCTTGTCCTGCCCACCCTTCCTGCTTTCAGAAATTTAAAAGATTGTGCATGTTTGAGCTGTGCTTTGGTTTTGATGTGCTAATGATTCCAGTGTTTCTAACCAAAAAACATTCAGATCTTTGCTGCGAGGGCTGAAGGAGAGGTTTAACACCTACAGCAACTGTACAAATGCACTTCAAAAGTTTGCTTTTTAAAATTAATTGTTCTTGTCTTTCAGTTGTGGTTTTGAGTTTTAATTTTTTAATTAAGAATTACCTGCTTTGCTGATTAATTTTTCTGATCACTTTTGCTTGCGAGTGTAAATTCCACAACAGCAATTCCTTGTAACAGCCAAAGTCTTTTTCCACAATGAAGTCCAGTAAATAAAACGTTGACATTTCTAAATTACAATTAAGGTATTTGCATTAGATTTTGGTAATGGTTGGAAAAGTACTTTAGGAAAAATATTTTTTCACACAAATCTTCACATGCTCCTTTCAGCTCCCTAGAATCTGAAGATTTGGCTGTTCATTTGTATCCAGGAGCAGTTACTATTCAAGGTGTTCTCAGGAGGAAGACTTTGTTGAAAGAAGGCAAAAAACCTACAGTAAGATACTTTTTTTAAATTCATTTTCTCACCTTCTTCCTTTGCCCAGTTATAAATGTAATAAAATGGTCATTGGGCAACTAATTCAAGTGTCTGAGGTCTCCTCTGCTTTGCTCATTGAAGATTTAGGGTCACTGCTGAGTTTTCATTCTTCTGTTTGGTGCGTTTATTCAGTTTATAAGGCTGTGCCCATAATCAAGGGAATAGGAGAGAAGGGAAAGCTGCATAAAATTTTCTACAATTACTGATGACTTTAAAGAGAGGATAGTGTTTTGTCTTCCTTACCAATAAGTAAATCCTAACAATTAATCAATAATAATAACCATGAGCATTTGCACTGCTAATGCTTGATTATAAATTATAAATCAAAACACATATTCATGAGGATACCTTATGGCAGTTCCCAAAAGAGACAGATTCACTCAGTGAAATGTTCAGCAGGGGCTGCAGGAAGTACAGAGTGAGATGCAGAACATTTTTCTCAGATCAGTGAGGAAAGGCACATGTTCTTTCTGCTTTCTCCATTTTTCCTGCACGAATAACAAACAGCAGCTTTGGAGACATGGCTGATGGCTTGGCTGGACAGGCAGTGCTGTCATGTTCTTGTAGGATGATACTTCCTGTTGTACAGCTCAGAGTTAGGAACATTCCACTTATCATTGCACTTTGGTTTTTGCTCTTCTCTCTCCAGGTGGCATCTTGGACGAAGTACTGGGTGGCACTGTGTGGAACCCAACTCTTCTACTACGCTGCAAAATCCCTGAAGGCCACCGAGAGAAAACATGTACGTAACCCAGGCCTGTTCCAGCATCACCTGCCAAAATATAAATGGGATTTCCTGATGTAAACACTGAGAGGAGTTCAGGCCTTGCCTGATTTCCAGTCAGCACTGTCCTGTCTCCCAGTCAGTCACTCAGCTCATATGGACATACCCGAGGGAAATATCAATTACATTTATGTGCTACACCAAGAACATCTGCTTTACATCTGCCCTGTGTCTCTTTGGGTTTGTTGGGCTGTGAGGAAGGGAACTGTGCCATTGTCTATCCCTTTTCTAAGGTAGAAATCCTGTCTTTTAGTGATCCAAACAGCTTTGGATCCAAACACCTTTGTCTTTTTGAAATCCAAACAGGCACAGTTGAGGAAAGACTGGGAAGTTGCAGAATACACCATTGAACACGTACTAATTTCGTGTGGTTAAATTACACTGGTCTCTTTTTCTGAATAATCCTGTAATCCATTAACTGCAACAGAACACAAAACACTTCATCTGTTCAGCAGAGAGCTGGATGATGCTGGCATTCCTTTTACTTGAAAGAAGACAAAAATACTTTGCTTATGTGGGGAAAGAGTGAGAGAATTTTCTGTAACTGTCCCAGGGATGTTCTAATGGGCATCATAGGACAAGGGGGCACGGGCTCAAGCTCTGCCAGGGGAAATTGAAGTTGGAGAGCAGAAAAAACTTCTTTGCAGAGAGAGTGCTCAGGCATTGGAATGGGCTGCCCAGAGAGGGGGTGGATTCCCCATCCCTGGAGGTTTTTCAACTGAGCTTGGCCGTGGCACTGAGTGCCATGATGTGGTAAAGGGAGTGGAGTTGGCCCAAGGGTTGGACTTGATGATCTTGGAGGTCTTTTCCAACCCAATCCATTCTATGATTCATGTTTAATGTTCCTGGTTCTATTCTGTTAAGAAACTGGGTAAAATCTGAGTTACCTGAGTATTTTTGAGTTAATTCACTACTCAGAATCTTTACTTGCAGTTGCCTTGGCCAGTGTTTCAGGTTAATTTATGACAACTGTCACTGAAAAACATTTGCTTTGCATAAAGCTTATGGAATTTTGCAAACTGAGATGTGCTTATGGAATCCTTGTGAAAGGGACTTTATTTCTTTTTGGTACAAAAGACTGTTTTCTTATCCCAACATTTTTATGGTCAGAGGGTAGAGATTTGAAGCTTAAGATTTCTGGTTAGTTGGCTCCTGGGTATTTGAAGTTACTGTGTGGAGAGTTTGTGTGTGACATTGTCTTAATCTTAAAAAAAAAATTACTATTTTACACTTTTATTGAAAGTTCATTAGGAAAAAGTAGTTTAGTATTAGCTAATTACTTGTAGAAACACTTGCATGGGTTCTTTGCCATCCACCCCCACTAGCTTTGCTCAGGTGAGATCAAAACTGATCCTGCCTAAATTGTCTTGCCAGTTAAGGCATCACTAGCCCAGGCTGAAGGTCCATTAGCCAGGCCTTTGTCTCCTGGGTGTTCTGGGAGAAGTGTGTGCTGGATGTGTTTGTCTCTGGTTCCAGTGAAAACCTCATGGAAGGATTCAGCCTCATTAAAAGCAAAGGTAGCTGGAAAGAGCAGACTTGTAAGCTTTTATGAGCAGAAATGCCAAGTATTAAAGAAAAAGAACCAAGAGAGAGCTTGTGCTGGCATTATGTCACTCACAGTTAGCTGCTTGTTTTTTCTGGAAACGTTGAGAAATGGAAAAGAAATTTTTGGTAGTGTCAGACTTTGTGTTCCTGTTACTGCTGTGATTCCTTTAGGCTTTGTGCCAAAATTGCATTTTGTTTTCTTTTTAGAATAGAATGTGCATTTGTAAGTCTCTCTTGTCCACTGTCCCTCTCAAAATTATGGAGAGCTTTACCAAACTCGTATCTATTCATTCGGAAGCTTTTTCACTGTTCTTTGTTAACATTTTAAAACAATTTAAATAACATGCAGGTTTAGAGAACTTGAAAAAATTGCATAGCAGGTAATTCTATTGTTTGGAAATTAGGTATGTTGACTTTTCACTGAGTTCTGTTTGCTTATGTGTTTTCTTCATAATAACAGTTTTAATAATGTAAATGGTCTTGCCCTTTCTTATGAAGGAAAAAGGTAAAAAGTCTGGTACCTGATCCTCCCAAGTCTCTGTTACTGGAAATGCCTTTACTTTGGCTTGAAATGCAGTCACATCCATTGGAGTGCTCTTGGAGAAATTATTTTCTGAACCTCTTGAACTGACTTAATGTTCCCCAAGTCACTGATGTGTTGTGATACCTACAGCAGCTAAACTGCTGGTGAACAGAGGCTGGTTGGTGCCTGAGAAGCCAAATTCATTCTCGTGTTTCTCTGTCCAGGGATGTTCCAGCAGACCAGTAAGGGAGTCTGAGATAGAGGAGAGGAGGCATTTGAGTCCAGGATGCTGGCAGGGTTTCCCACCAGGAGCCTGCCAGCCTCGTGGCTTGCAAACACTGAGTGGAGTTTGAGCAAGGCAATTCCCAGGAAAAGGAGGAGGAGGAGGAGGAGTGGTAGTTAAACGCAGTGGCTGCTGGAGCAGATTAATTTTTTTTAATAGTTGGCTCTGTGAAGTTGGATTGCACCATCCAGCACTGCCTTGGATTTGGCTGTACACAGCTCATGTCTTGTTCTGAGCTTTTCAGGGCAGGGAACATACTTTGTTCTCGTTGTGGGTGCAAAGCCTGTTGTGAATTCTCTGTCTCTGGTTTGGTTTCCCAGGTGCATTCAAGGTGAAAATAGTGTAATAACTGTTAGGTTTGGGTTGTCTTTTATTTAGACTGATAGTTCCCAGTGAACGCTCACAGTGAAGCTCTGCTTCAGAAGTTAGTTATGCTGAAATTAAGGTGGACAATAACCTGGTAACTGCTGCGGGAGCCTGAGGGTGAGTGATTAGGGAGAGAGGCTCCAGTTTATTAAATAAACAGGCTAATAGTAGGTGGTCAGGAACTTGTTCAGCTGCTCTCCTGTGTTGTACTTTGAGCCTGGCTATCCATGGCATGGATTTCCATCCGTTTCACCACAGGGTTATTGTAGAAAGCCTCAGCTTTTGTTCTGGAGTCTGTGCAGATGACTTTTCAAGTGTAGTATTCAGTTCACATTTGGTTGCGTTTTCAGCAAGTTAATCAGGAGAGAATGAACTGCAGCTGGACAATCATCCATAGATAGTTGGAGCATGAGTATATCTTCCAAATACTATCCAGTGATATTCCTGAGAGGTTCACTCTGCAAAATAAGGAGATTCAGGTCTAGATCTGCGTTTTGGGCTTTTTTTTTTACTGTCTGATGCTGTCTGCTTTGAAGCAGGTTTCTTTTTCAGAGATTGATACATTGGAGATTTGCCTCAGCAAAATATTCCAAGCATCTTCTGGAGCCATTTGAACATCTGTCTTCTCTGCTTCCTTTCTCAAGGCCTCTGTGACATGGAAAGGAACGCTGGCAACAAAAGAGTCAGTCTGCTATATAAAGTTTCCTGGCTGGAGCTCTCAGGGTAAACGTGTCTTGATTACAGGCGTGATTTTGACCATTCTGCTGCTGCAATTGCTCCAGGCAGCTCAGGCTGAGCACTTGGAATGTGCCAGCAGTGAAAGCTCTTCCAGGCTTATAATAGCCACCCTCTTTGGAAAATTACATCATTAAAATCTCAGTGTAATTCAGCAGAAAGGGCAAGAAATATCCTCCCTTTTAGGCACGGGCAAGCCAGCTCTTATTCTCATGTCTGTGGTCAAAGGCCAAGGAGTGCATCCAGCATTGTGTGTATTCTACATGTGAGCCTGGTCAAAAGAAAGAGATCTGGAATACCTGCATGTGACAGACTTTATTGGGCTGCATCTCCTGAGAAAGGCTACTGCATACAGCTGAGGGAGCTGCGATTGTTCAGCCTGGAGAAGAGGAGGCTCAGAGGTGACCTCAGCACTGTCTAGAACTACCTGAAGGGAAGTTGTGGCCAGGTGGGGGTTGGTCTCTTCTCCCAGGCACTCAGCAATAGGACAAGGGGGCACGGGCTCAAGCTCTGCCAGGGGAAATTGAAGTTGGAGAGCAGAAAGAAATTCTTTGCAGAGAGAGTGCTCAGGCATTGGAATGGGCTGCCCAGAGAGGGGGTGGATTCCCCATCCCTGGAGGTTTTTCCACTGAGCTTGGCCATGGCCCTGTGTGCCATGATGTGGTAAAGGGACTGGAGTTGGCCCAAGGGTTGGACTTGATGATCTTGGAGGTCTTTTCCAACCCAATTGATTCTGTGATTCTCTATAATCAGCCTTGATTTTAAATAATGAGCAGTTGTGCTATTACTGCAGGAATGGAGAATTGTCTGTAATGAGCATGTTTATACTGAGCACAAAGATGTGGTGCAGCACAGTCTGAGAGGAGTGTGTATACAGGGCTTAGGGGTTTATCTGATGTGCTGCAATGGTACCCACAGAAAGGCCTCTGTGATAGAACTGCAGCACTTGTGCACCTTTAGAAAAGGACAGTGGTGAGAACAGCCACTTTTACTTCATCTTGAAATACGCATTCACCCTGAAAAGTGTGAATACACCCGTAAAATAACTGTTTATAGTGATTGGAGTGGAGAGTCTTGCCAGTTTCTGTGACGACATAGCATGCATGAGGGATTTTTCCATGTTTTGTAGGCACTTGGAAAGGAAACAGAGACCTTTTGAGGCTTCATGCTTGAGCATGAACCCTTGTGTGTTCCAGCCCTTCCATTGCATGTTATAGTCAGGATTAGATCAATTTATTAGCAGTCTAGAAAATGTGGTAGTTGTGGCCCAAGCCCTTTGACTGAAATACCCTGAAGAAGAGTACTCTCATTCTAAGAAGGATGTTCAGCCACCGAGAAAATTATTTGATTATTAGAAAGCGGTAAAATGTCAGCAGGAGATGTGGCAGAGGAGATTTGTAGGTGCTAAAAGGTTGGAATGGAAAGTCTGTTCACAGATTAATTCAGAGTTTTTGATTCAAAGATTTATGTATAAATGCCTTTGAGCTCAGAACAGCAACAGAAATCAGTCATGTGAAGCCCAGTGCTGTTTTCCATGTGCATAATGAGAGTCATTCCAGTGGCCTGCATTACAAAGAGCAAATAGGAACCAGGAACATTAAATTACAATGAAGCTTTCATTCCCTTCATGTTAACAAAGCAGATTGCTGTTAGCAAGGCTCTGTGCATCGGTGGAGAATGAGCTGCCCTGGGGGACTGTGCAAACATGGAATGCAAACCCAGCCACGCACAGGGATGGAGAGCTGATGTGTGTTTAAAGTGATGATGGATTGATGTTGGCAGGAAACACTTTGCTTGTGTGGAGCTTTTCACTTTCTGGAGAAGTACCATGATTAGTAATTGTTTTGAATGAAATTAAGGAGCAAGGAGCTCCAGCAGTTTGGATTGCGTGGCAATGCCACGTATTGGATACCTGATGGGATAAATAACTAAGATAGGGAAGCCCAAATGTGCTGGTTTAATGAAACTCTAGAAAGAAGTGCCATTGGAGAGGTACATTGTTGATCTATAACCTATTTAAACTGCTTAGGGGCTCAAATTTCCATCTGTGTAAAGGACCTATTAGTGCTTTAGAAATACTTGGAAATTTGCAATTTGCAGGTCCCTTTAAAGTGCAAGCTGTGTCATCTCTTTTGTTGAGGCAATGTCATTACTGGGCCCATAGCAAGTCCTGAATGTATACTGTATTTCTTAAGAAGTCATGGCTTACATCCTTATTTTTACTCCCTTTTCTTGTCTTTATTCCCTCTTTCAGATAAAATGCTGGAATGGTTTTCATTACAGGCTGACATTGCTTATTGACTTTTCAAAGAAATTGTAGCTTCTGTTTGGAAAGCAGTTACGTTATCCAGCCCTCACAGTAATGAAATGTTGCCTGATAGAGCTTTATAATTTACTTCTTCCTCTTCTGAGGCATTTCCACATCTGTCCACCCCCCAAAGGCAGAGAGTTACTTCACTTGAGCACACATATATAGACAGACTGGACTCTTAAACTATTTTGAACTTGGTTAAAATGCTTTTTTGTTTCAAACACCAGTCTGACATTTGCTCATTTCAGGTTCTGATGGATTTTAAACTAGGGTTTAAAATGGAGCTGATTGCACAAGTCCCAGACAGATAAACTGACCTGGACAATCACTTCAAAATGAGGGCAGGGTTAGATTGGATATCAGGAAGGAATCCTTCCCTGGGAGGGTGGGCAGGCCCTGGCACAGGTGCCCAGAGAAGCTGTGGCTGCCCCATCCCTGGGAATGTCCAAGGCCAGGCTGGACAGGGCTTGGAGCAACCTGGGCTGGTGGGAGGTGTCCCTGCCCATGGCAGGGGGTAGAATGAGGTAAGATTCAAGGTCCCTTCCAACCCAAACCATCCTGGGATTCTGTGCTGATTCTGTGACATTCCAGGCCTTCATTTATTCTGTGGCACAGATTACAATAACTGGCATTAGGCTTGCAATGGAACTTTATAAAGGAATTGTATTTCCATGCAGAGAATAATCTTATGAACTCGCTTTGGTCATGATACCCTCAAACTTATTAGCAGTAACTCTCCCTTTGGTTGAACCAGAGTTCTAGATTTTTAATATTAAAGCAGTATTTCTAAAATGAAACAAAAGTAACTTGATGTTTAATGTTGTGCATCTGCCATGTGGCATTATAATGAAGAATAAAAGTATTTTAGAACTATAGCTTTAATTACTTAAAGCTGAAACAATCTCAAGGATGTTCTGTAACTTCTACTAATATAATTAGAGAGAGATTAAAATTACTGTGCTAATAAAGAGACAGGTATTATCTGTCAAAGTGTGGATAACACCTTGAACAGGAAAACCCCATCATTTTCAACATCTTGTTGACAAATGAGCATAGGATGTTCTGGGCATTTCTTTATTGAATCTATGTCTTCATTTGATCCATTTCCTTCATCAGGTTGTAATATTTAATTACACAGTTGTGTTATCTTGTCCTCAGGACTCATGTTATGTGTAATTACAGACTTACAGTAATTGGTGCATGTGAACTTTGAACAGTTACTGCACAGACAAGTTCAATTCTTCTGTTTGTTAACAGTGGAGGGATTAGTTTGCATTTATTAATACCCTTCCTTTGAACCATATTCTCCATTCAAAAGAGCAATAATGTGGTGAGGAATTGCATTCATGCAGTGCAGTTCAGATGCCTGACAACGTTTTACAGATTGATTTTCCTTTTTATTTGTTTTAAATATCATTCATTGTGACAATTTCTGTTTTCACTATTTCATATTAATTTTATTAATTTTTTTAATTGCTTGAAGTGCTGTTCTTCATTCAGTCTTTAACAGTGTCACTGAGGGGAAGTGGCTGAAGCCTCTTGGTTTGATTCAGTTTTGTGTCTCTGTTTGTGTTCCCAGTTCAAATCCACGCCGAGCAAGAGCGTGTCCGTGGTGGGCTGGATGGTGATGATGGCAGATGACCCTGAGCACCCAGATCTCTTCCTGCTGACTGATTCTGACAAGGGTAAGGCTGCAGGGACTCCCACAAGGAGCATTTGCCTCACTGAAGTCATTTGTAAGCAACTAAATGAGCAACTCAAAGGTAACATCCTGTAACATCCTTCCAATTTCAGCTGCTTTCCAACATGTCAACCTTTTTTAGAATGCTATGGGAACAGCAATCCATGGAGAATCCTTGGAGTCTTCATTAAATTTTGAGAATCCTCCAAACTCTTAACAACTCCGGTTGTGATTTTTATTGGAAGTATTCCTCTGCATTCTTTCAAACTCTGTTTAGAACACTTTGAGGCTTTTTCACGTGTGAAAATAGAAGTAACAATAAAAAAATAAAGATTCAGCTAACACTGAATGCTTGACCAGTCCCTTCTATCCAAATGAAAAACAAAAATCAAACCATCTGTTCAAATGTAGTGCTGTTACCAGGAAAAAGTCCTAATAATCCTTGGCTGTTTTGTGGAGAGGCCTGTGGATTTCCATCACTCCAGCACAGAGCCCTGGTTTCAGCTTAAACTCTGAAGAAAATGTTACTTTTCCACAGCACTTCAAACTGGGCAAAAAGAGCATTATTAGAAGTTCTCATAAAGGAGCTTTAAATTATTTATTACTGTGTCTGCTTCAAGTCTTAGTGCATTTTATTTCCAAACATTTGTCCTAACACTGCTGATATGAGGTGTAAATCCTGAATGTCAGCCTGATTTCTGCAACAGCAACCTGAAATGTTTGTGTAACACTTGGCCTTTCTGAGCCCAGGCAGGCACTGAGTGACACCAGGCACTGACAGTCTGAAGTCTATCAATATGTTCAGGAACAATTTTCAAATGTTCTCAAGGGTAACTTTCCAGAGGGTATTTCAATGGTATGTTGCACTTCATTAAAAAATTATGATGTTACAAAACTTTGCAATAATGGCAGTGAACGAAAACATTTTTCTGAGCAATGTTTTGTTCTTTCCTAATTGTCACTGGCATTAATTGAAATCTAGAATGCTGGAAGGGAAGACAGGTAAGCTGAAACTTCACTAGGTCAAACAACTGCACCTATTCTAGTCAGAGTGTAAAGTTATACAAATCTTCTGTTATCAAATCTTTTCATAATGGTTTAATGTAGAGGCATTTGAATATGGGTAGAATTTAAGTGTGTAGCACTGTTTGTGTTTCTTCCTCAGGTTTTTTTTCTTTTTCTCACTTAGGAAATTCATACAAATTCCAAGCTGGAAACAGAATGAATGCAATGCTCTGGTTTAAACACCTGAGTGCTGCCTGCCAAAGCAACAGACAACAGGTGAGAGAGCAAGGACTGGAAAGGAATGAGCTTCTAAGAGCTCAGAACTGATGGATCTTTGAGCTGCCTGAGCTGTCACTGAGGGCTTTGTGTGAAGAGCAACATGCCCTGAGCAGCCTCTGCATCCATCTGTCTTGCTGATTGATTTCCCTTTGCCTTCCTGTTTGTCCCTTTGCAAACTCTGTGATAATGAAGAAAGATTTGGGGCTTTCTTGAGGCTAATTTAAAGCTATTAGGGAAATGGAAGAAGGAATGCTCTAAAATACCTGTCCAAGTGGCAGTGGGTTTGTGTTGCCTATTTGGAAAAGCCTGTTGGTACAGTTATATAAAAGCTGTAAACTGTAGCATTGAGTATCAATTCCACATAACTCTCCTGTAGTGCCATTTTTTTCAGGTCATGGAGGTGAATATTTTCTGTTGTTTGTTATGAATTCCTAAAATGTATAAAAATTAGTTTAATTCTTGATACATTTTGCAGTCTCTGAAAGCAAAAGTAGCATTTTCCATGAATGAAAAAGGAAAATAAGACTGCTCCAACCTCTATTAAATGCTGTCCCATATAAATTCTTATTGATCTCTTTATCAGCATAATCCTTTTTAAGTTATTTTGTCTCCCTGAACTCTCCCTTTTCCTTTGTACATTTGTTTGTGGAGCACAGAAATGCTACTGAATTTCAAGGGGAAACAAAAAGACCTTTCCAGATCATTCTGTGCTTTCTTGTTCAGTTGTGCTTCTGAGAGAGATCTTAAGGACTAAGGAGGGTTGCAGAAGCTCCTGGGGAGGTGTTTGAGATAAAGGAGAGGAAATTGTGCTCCTGCCTGGAGAATGTGGGGACAGTGGCAAAGAGTGACAAAGAGTTTGCAAGGGAGTGGTGACTTCCAGGCAAGCCTGAAAACTGCCCCCCTGAGCACAGGTTTTGTTCAATAAGGTTTAACGATACTGTTTAATACTGTTAACAGTGTGACTGCCTTAGAAAAATTGGATGTTCAAATGTGTTTTCAGTAGAATATAAACACCCTGCTGAATAATACTGAGAACTATTTTAAAAGATACTATTTTTGATTTTAATGGTGAAACTTTAGCCCAGTTGAGCATTCTTGCTTGCACTGGTAAATGATAAATCACAGAATATGCTGAGCTGGAAGGGACTCATCAGGATCAGATGGAAAGCAATAAATATTTGTTTCAAATCTCACCAAACTGGGTATTTATTGACTGTCATCAGGAGTGTGGTGGCTCTTTAATAACCTGAGTAAACAAGAGATGTTGCTGTCAGGCAAATTCCTGATGGGGGAAAAAATGGGAATATAAACTAATGTATTGCAAACTAGCTTTAATCTTCATGAAAGGGAGTGATGTCTGCAGCAGGCAAGGCAGGTTCCCTATGGGAAAAGCCCAGGCAAGTGTTTATGCCTTGTTGTTTTTAATTAATCTTAAAAATACTAGAGGGCCTCCATCAATCACTGCTCTGTGTGCCAGGAATTCTCTCTCTGGGGCTTGTGTAGTTTGGTGCTGAGATTTATCACATTAAGGTTGTTTTGCTGACAACTTAAATGTCATCAAAGTTAATAAGTTCTATGGTTTTATTTTCTAATAAAATTATAACCCTGCAGCAGTGTCATATTTTGGTTATACCTAGGTTTTCTACAGCTCTAGGTATGTTTCTGCTGCTGAATGATAGTTGCATTCCTCCTCCCCTTTCTGGAGACAGAACAATGTGCATTTGAACAGGTGTCTAGTTGTGGAACAGTTGACTATAAGTAGCTGCTACTTCAAGTAAATTCTGTCATTTCTGTTTTGCTTTCAGGTTCCTGCCAACTTGATGACCTTTGAATAACAGGCTAATGCAAAACAAACAAACAAAAGGAACAATTTGAACCATCTCATACCCGAGAAGGAGGTCCTGATGACAAACGTGCCAGCTGTATCTGTGCCAGAACAGAGCCTGTCCACTCGATCTCTGAACTCTGGAGCCCTGAACAAACCACTGATGGCTGGGGAGCAGAGTCCCCCAGATTAACCATGGAATTGCAGCATGAATTGCCATGGGCCATGCTTCGTTATGTTCTCTGAACTGACCTGTGGAAACCACTGCCTTAAAGAGTGAGAGGAAATCCAACGTGAAACACCAAATAGTGTGTGTGAAACTTCTGGCGGTGCTGTGCTTGAGTTCAATAGATTGTAGCTAGTTTGAGTTTATTTTAACTTTATACTAATTTTGAAAATAACTCACCTTTTTAGGCATTCTTAAGAAAACAGGTAAACTGGTATTTAAGAGCTGTATCAGAAGCTGTGTATGAAATGGGTAAAGGAGGTACTACATGTGCTAGAGATGTTGTTTAGACTATGCCAGGAGTTCTGGGTGGGAGCTGCTCCCAGGCACACTCAGCCTGGAGCAGTGTTATTTCTCTCAGACCTACAAGTACAAAGTTTAAATCAGCAGTGAGTTGCAAACCCTGGTCCTGCACAGGAGCTGGACACCCAAGAGTAGCACTTGGTGCGTTAGGACCTTATTCCTGGTTACAAACACGTGTTTTGGGTGCTCAGGGGGATGTGTCAGAGACAAAACTGAAAGCACTGTTGGGTCAGAACTGTTGGGAGTTTTCTTCCCGTTTGTTTCTCCACCTGTGACTCCCCCACATACAACAGCTGAGTGACAAAACACCAACACCTGGGTACAGCTCACAGGTTTGACCTGTCAGGGTGTCTGCCCATGACCAGCTAGGGACCACTGTTAGTGTGTGGTGTTTCATGATATCACTTAAGATCGACGTTTTCAAAAGATAGAGGCACAATTTCAAAGCTTTCATGTTCTCATTTGGCAATAATTGATCTTAGTATCTGTCTTGGTTGAAATAGTTGACGTTGTGTGGTGTTGATAACATGGCCTAAAGCAGACCTTACATGCAGAAGCTCTTTTGATCTTCAGGCAAATCACTAATTTATCAGAAGGTAGGATAACCTAAGGAGAGAAAAGGTGTGGGACCATCAACATTCCATCCTTGGCAGGAATCATTCTTGGTCACTGAAATTACTCATGGAGAAAAACATTGTGGTTGTAAAAAGGGAGCTGTGCTTTATGTGTGTGTTTGATGCTTAAGACTTTGATTCTTGCTTTATTGGGGTTTCCTTGACGTCACCTGGTTTCCTGGATGATTAGTCTTTCTTTAATCTTCAAAAACATGATCTCTGTAAAGCAAGGAAACATTGTCCAAAATATGACTCCGATACCAGAACTGTGAAGTCTGTGAAAAAGTAGTAACTGTTGCATTGACCTTGTGGTTTAGTGGCCGTAAATATGCTTGCAGATTCCACCATGAATTCTCCTTTTTAAAAAGAAACAACCTACCTACCAGTCTGTTTCAGAGTTCTCTGACTATCTAATAAAGGTTTCTACTAGTAGTTGTTATTTTGAAAATGTATAGTTTGTTTATTGTATCTGAGTAGAAGCCTTTAAATTCACTTTTGGGTTTTGTTTTTTTCCAGAGTCAAATTAATCTCATAGTGGAAATGATTAATTTCTGATTTCTGGTGGGCAAAAAGAAGGATAATCCAGTCACACAGTAGGAAAAAAAAGTGAAAACAAAACACACAAACCCCAACCACTTGGTGATGTAAAGGCTGGTTTATGTTTCCAGGAATTGTTCTGAATTGGCTCTTGGTAGAAAGAAGACATTAGAAAGATGCTTCTGTCGGAATTACACCACAAACACTACGAGAATTTGAGCCCCTTTGCAATTTTTTTGTTGCTTTTTTTTTAAGGGGGAATGAATAGTCTGTTTTGATCCTGAAGTCCTGACTTTTGGGAAGGGGTTGCTTGTGCTGAATCCTTCTGGCAGTTCACACATGTCCCAGGTTTACCCACCTCAGGTGTTCAGTAAAGACAACATCTCCATAGCCAGCAGTGTTACTCTGTAGACTTTGCACAACTTTAGTCTTGTTTGGTTTTTTCCATTTTAAAAATTACTTGATGTGTGTTTCTTTTCAATGACTAAGCTGGTTTGGGGTGGGTTTCTTTGTTGTTTTTTATTTTTTTTTAATAACGTGTGCCCTTTTTTAGGCATTGTGGATAATAGCCTGTGGATTTTGAGTTTTTAAACAAGCTATTCTGGGTTCGTTGCATCATAACTTTATGTGTTCTTTTGTTAGTGAAAGGAAACATGCACTGGGGAGCCACAGCCTGACAGCACACAGAGGACAGAGCCAGGTCAGGATGTGCCATTTGTTATTGGCTTTTTGTGTTTTTCCAGCTGTTTTGAGTTAGGTTTTTTATGGTAGGAGGATGGTGGGGAAAACAGTTCACAAATCACCCTGTAATGAATTGTTGCTGTTACCAGTTTTCGTTGTCCTCAGGCCTCCTGGTATTCCTTGTTTTCCACCCTCAGATAGAGGAGATTCTTGGGAGAGATGGAATATTGTGGGAGGAGTTCCTTAAAATGTGTAGCCATAATAACTGGAGTGAGTAATGACAACACAGAAAGCATTTTTGGCACTTGTTACAGTGAGTAGTTTAGAACTTTCCCGTTGTTGTCCTACAGGGCAACACAGAAACACTGACATGTTGCAGATTCTGAGATAAATGGTGCTCAGAAAGAGGTGGGGGGTTTGTTCCCTAAAGGAAAGCTGCCTCAGCTAAGCTTTGGAAAGACACAGGCAAGTCATATACACTGTAAAGAACGTGGTAATGCTCTTGTTTTTAGAAAAAAAGGAGTTAAATAACTGAAACCAGTGCTGAGAAAACAAGGACAGCAACAAGCTCATGGTATTCAGGTAAGACTGTCATCCAGACTACTTCAGACAGCTGGCAGCTCTTCTTTGATTTTTATTTTCAATGTGTTGCTCTAATTCTTTATCTTGTTCATTACTACTGAAACACTTCAGCTAATATTTGTCACTTTATTTTTTAATGTTTCGGTTTTGGAACTAAATATGCCCTTTGCAACCTCTTGTTTTGGTGGCATATGAGCAAAAATTATTCAGTGTAGATCTTCTAGGAGGACTTCACATGTAAATGTTAATCATCTGTCAGCTAACTAGTTGGGGTTTTTTAGCTAAACTTAAAGTTTTGGGAAAGATTGAGCAACAGGCAATGCCTGGTCTATGGGACTGGTGCAGTGCATTAGAAATACATAACATTGCACTGGTGGTTGAATACTTACAGCTAACTTTTATCTCATTTAATCTGTGCAACTCTTGGTTAGGTTTTTCAAACCTGACTTCTATCCCACTGTTCTTAGAAAGCAAAGAAGGAGGTTTATTTTTTAAAAACTCTGGTAGTTTGAATAAACATATCTCATCCCAGACACGTATTTCATTTTGCAGACATTTCCTGCCAGAGGAGTCTTACTCAAGTTATTAGGATTCATTAAGTATTTAGGTGCAAGTTTTAGGCACTAAAACTACAAATACTAAATGACTGTGCATAAATACTTAATTAATGAGCTTTAGCACCCAGCTTTAAAATTGTGTTTGGAGAAGTGTGCACATTTGAAAACACACTGGGAGCAGAGGAAAGCATTAAAAACCACAGCAGGGTTTTATTAGTTATCTGGGAATTCATCTAATCTAATCCTGCAACATCAGCCTCCTCTATTTACACTTAGAGATTTCCAGCAATAGTCCTCCTCTGTTGGAATCAGACATGACAGAAGTTAACAGCAAATCCTTTCCCTCCCAGCAGAAGCAGCTGCAGGTTTTTGTGAGAAGCTGAGGTCCTTTTTGACAAAAGGCAAGTTGATCTCGTGGGTTTGGATATCTGTAGTAAATTTTATCCAGATCAAGATAAGATTAAATGTGGGATGTTGTTTCTTCTGGCTCTGTCAGTGCATTTTTCTTTGTTATTTGTCCTTTTTTTTTGATATTCTAACTCACCAGCCATGGCCAGCTCTGTGTGCTGCTATTGCAGCATCAGGACCCCAAGAGTGGCACTAAATCACATCAGTGAATTGCCTATTCCTCTTACAAAGACAAGCTGTGAAAGTTTTGTTGTTGTTTTTAAATATTACCTTGTTTCTTTCATTCTTCTCTAAAAGCAGCTTGTGCAGGAGGTGGTGTGGCTTGGGAAGGTTGTCATCAAAGTGATCTGTACCTGGACACGGAGTTTGTTCATAGGGGTTACCCCTTTTTTAAAAAAACATCCTTCTAATTTGTGATGCATTGAGAGGGTGAGTGCTGCTTGCATTTGAGGAGTTCTGTCAGTGCCTTATTATTAACTTGGAGACCAATTCCTTTATTTCAGTGCTGAGCCCACCATGGCAGACTTGCAGTGTCCTCGATGGACCAAGGGGTGACATTCCTGGCAGTCCCTGCATTTCTGCAGCAGACAGTTGGTTGGGTCAGTGTAAATAGCTTGGCTTGAGTTTCTTCACTATTGTTTCTTTCTCTGTACAGCCTCTCTTTAGGAAAAATGCAGAGGTATTTGGTAGCTTGGGCTTGTTGAGCTTTTGTCAGAAGTAGCTCAGACCTCTTAAAAATTAATTTATTTTTGTTTCGGTGTGTCTCTGAGTAGATGTAGTAGGGAGAAAATTGAAAAGAGTAGTCCAAGTCATGATCAGAGCACATGAGCTGAAGAGCTCACATTATTAGAAAGGAGCTTGCTTTTCTCTCTCCCATTTTGATGTAAACACCGAAGAACATTCTTACGATAAGATTTATTCCTTACAAGCTTTTTGCTAATGTGAAATAAATACCACAGGAAAAAACTGTTTGGGGAAAGAGGAGGTTTGGATAAATCTTAGTCTTAATATCCCAAAAGCTCAGTTTTTTATGTTGTATTTCTAGTGGCAACATTATGTGGAGAGCACTGTCCCTCACTGAAACAACTGCAGGAGACTTCCAGCAGCAAAGTTTCAGCTTTGGAGGGGGAAATGAAAGAAAGAATGTGTTGTTCTTATGCAATTAAATATTTGTTTTCCTGGAATACATGCTTACAAAAACACAGCCGTTTTACTACAGGCTTTTTATATAATTCAGGTGTTGGAAGGAAAAAATTAACCTGATGCTTTCTAAGAATCCGCAAAGACAATGGAAGGGTTGGGTCAAAGGAGGAAACACAAATTACTTCGTTCAGCTGTGCCTGTTGCAGAACTGGTTGCTAAGGGTAAAAAGGTGCATGAGGTGTAGCTCAGTTGGTTAAAACTTGGTTGTAGTAATGCCAAGGTCATGGGTTCTATCCCCTGTGTGGGCCATTGACTGAAGAGTTGGACTCGATGATCCTTGTGGGTCCTTTCCAACTCAGAATAGACTGTGATTCTGTGAAATGCAGGTACCTGCAGCTCGTGGTATCTCTCTACTCTCAGCCTGCAGTGAATTCACTACTCTGCAGTGAATACTCCTAAATACTCCCTGAGTACTCCCTTTCCTCCAGGTGTTTGGTCAGTGTATCATTCCTCTTTGTTTGGGAGGGGTCTGCCCTTCCCGTGTGATTCCTGAAGGAATTTCTTACCATTCCAAAGCTGTTCACAGCTGAAACTGCAAAGCAGAAAAGCAGCATAAATGGATTAAATGTTGAAATAAAAGGATTCTGGGGTGCCTTGTTTGCTGGCACCTCTGGCTCCTTGTGTGGATGGAAGTGGGAAAAGCACCAGGAAACCATGGATGTGTTTTATAATAATCCTGTAGGGACCAACCATCACTGGGAGGGGGATCAAGGTGTCATCCAGTAAACACAAGCCATTTGTAACATTCCCTGCTGGTGTGAGGCATTCCAGGGATGGAGGAATTGCACTGTGATCTCACTGAGGGATGTGCAGTTTGCCCTCTACAGCCTTTTCCTTCACCTTTTTTAACACTTTATTCTGTGTGTGCGTGTGAAAATTGTGTGCTTGCATAAGCTAGTTTAAATGAATTTAAGAACAGGTTTCAAAAAGCTTTCCTACTGAAATAAATGATTTCAAAGATGGCCTGTGTCTGATGTTTTAATTTCTCATTTAAAAAGTCTCCATCGAGGCTGCAACCAGGTTTTGCAAGGTGGAGTTTAACTGTCTGTGGAATGATGCTGGGATCAGCTGGAATTTGACTGTCTTTGGAATGATGCTGGGATCAGCTGGAATTTGACTGTCTGTGGAATGATTCTGGGATCAGCTGGAGTTTGACTGTCTTTGGAATGATTCTGGGATCAGCTGGAGTTTGACTGTCTGTGGAATGATGCTGGGATCAGCTGGAATTTCCATGGCTTTGGAATGATGCTGGGATCAGCTGGAGTTTGACTGTCTTTGGAATGATGCTGGGATCAGCTGGAGTTTGACTGTCTTTGGAATGATGCTGGGATCAGCTGGAGTTTGACTGTCTGTGGAATGATGCTGGGATCAGCTGGAATTTCCATGGCTTTGGAATGATGCTGGGATCAGCTGGAGTTTGACTGTCTGTGGAATGATGCTGAGATCAGCTGGAATTTCCATGGCTTTTTTCAATGAACCTCTGAAATGAATCATGTAAAGGTACCATTGCCTGCTGGTACAAAAGGAATCTGAAAACTAGCAGGGAAATACAGTTTATTGAGGATATTTGTTTGGTCTCAGAGATTGTTCTGTTAAATTACATGGTTTTTCCCTCCATGGTAGTTTATCAGGTTCTTTCCTGTCGTCTCTGTATTTAAAGGTGTGATAAATTTAAACTTGCTGAAAGAGTGCTCAGGCAGATTGTTTTTTAAGGAGCAACTAGATGGAAGATAAAGTGGAAATGAAGAATGAATGGATAGCGTGCAAAGCCTTGTATTTCCTTAGCTCTTTGCTTGGTGTTGCTTCTCTCCTCTCTGTGCCTTTGTAATTCTGTGAAGCCTTACTGAGCTGGACCATGCAGCCCTGGGGAAATGCTGTGAAATGCCTGTCAGAGTGTGAGCTTTGGGCTCCTTCTCCTTTCCTCCTGAATGCAACAATTCGTTTCAAATGTATTTACAAAGAGAGAAGGAATAAAGAAGATTTTTGTAACCCCCTCCTTTTTCTTATTTCCAGATTGCTGAGTTTGAGGAAACTCCTTGTGCTCAATAGCGTGAAAAGAAACACGGAATTAATTAGCTGGTGATTTCTGTTTTCCTCCTTTTTGGGGGTTCTTTTCAAAGCTCTTTTTGTGGTGGTTGGAGTGAGAGCTGTTTGGAGTATTTTTTATATTTTTTTTTTTAAATCAAGGACTCGTTTTGCCCCTTCCCTTATGTTCCTGTCTCTCAGAATGCTGCTTACAGAATGCACAGAGTGAGAGCACAGGTGGGGAAAGGCACCTACTCCCTTCCCTGCTTCCCAACTGGAATGGTTTCCATTGTGGTTACACTTCCTGCTGTCTCTCACCATGGGCTTGTGCTGAGTCCATCAGCTCTGAATGTTCCTTTTGAAACTGGAAGATTTGAAACAACTGAAATTGCCTTGATTTTGTAACTGCAGTTTGATTTTTTTTTTCCTTTAGGAATCACAGTGGGGGGAGAGAGAGTCACATCTGTGGGAGAAACAGAGAAACGAAACCATGTCTGAAATAACCAAGCTGAAAGGAGATGGTATTTCCCCCCTTTTTATAAAGATAATATTAAGCCTAGGTTTTGTAAGTGAGAATGTTGGGTAACAAAAATGCAAGCAGATGATACTGTTTTGGTCTTGACAGAATAGAGGAGGGATACAGTTTTTATAACAGCAAATAAACTGAATACAGAAGATTGAATCCAAAGTTCAAAATTCAAAGTTGTAAGTAACAGTTTTATTAGTTTTTCACTTAAATTGAGCATTATTACTAAAACATACATCCTTACATGGGTGATATTTTTCTTTACACTGGCATTTGCCTCTTTCAGTTCACTATTTTTAGTTCAATTTGGTACTTAAGGACAAAATTGAGGTCCAAAATAAAACCTTCAGCCTGTCTCCCTGGGCTGGCACAAGAGGCTGTTGCTGCTGTGCAAAACTGGCCTTTACCAAATTATTCTGCTCTGTAAATTTATCTTGCTCTGTAGAAGAAGTGGGTTTTATCTGGTGTGTATTGTGTGATAGAGCTTACATAAAACCATGTGGTTTTGATTCCAGACATCAAAAAGGGCCTGCTCAAAGGAGATCTGCAAAGGGAAACATGAAAGCATGTTGTTTTCAGGTTTGAAAAGTGAGGGTTTGTGTAGCAAAACACAAAATGAGTCCAGGCCATTTATTAAGCTGAAGAGAGGCCTCATACACAAACACAGCCCCAAAGTGCTGATCTGCCTTTCATTTTCTTTTCAGGTAGGAAAATGTTTCACTTTCGTTATGGAAAAGGGATAAGGAGCTGAACTGTTTTAAGGTCAAATAATGCAGCTGAACATATAACTAAGTCACTGCTTGTTGAAGATGCAAACCAAGGGTGAGCTGTGGCCTCTGCTGCTCTCTGCCTGACTGCAGATTGAAGGTTTTAGAGTGACTGGAATACAGAAACAGCTCATGAGAAGAGGGAGCCATTGCCTCACACAGCAGCAGTCCCAAAGCAGTGGCTTGGAGGCAAACTGATGGTGGTGTGAGTAGCTCAGTAGCAGTGTATGGCAGAACTGGGAAAAGCACATGCAAATCCTGAGCTCCTGGTGCTGAAACAGCAGGATGCTCTTTAATGAGTATAAATATGTACCTAAGGTTTACTCAAAGCAAGCCAGTCCAAATGGGATAGTTGTGATTTATTCTAATTTCCTGATTTGAGGGTATTTGGTGTTGGTAAGCATTTTATGAACTTTGGGTTTACACCACACACCCAAAATACCTGTATAAGCAGTTCCCAAACATGAGTCACTCCCCATCAGTATTAAATCTGTAACGTTACACCAGTGCTGCTCTTGCTCTCACTCCCTGTCTCTGATACTGTATCAGAGGCTTCAGAGGAGGAGTAAGCCTACAGTGTGCAGGTGAGTGAACTTTCAGCCAGGTAAGTAACTTCTGACTCTTAATGACTTCTATGTGTTGAAAGCTTTACAGTTTCGTTTCTTCATTTCATATTAGTGAAAATGTTCCTGCTAATCTTTCCTCTTTTCCAGAAGAGGTTTTAAGGTCTTGTAAGATGATAAAGAGCAGAACCAATATGGTATGAACACACCACGCAGAGGCAATGTGAAATATACCCCAGCCTTGCTTCTAAATCTTTGTTTAAATCTTGTCAGAGACATCTGTATATAACTTAGTTTTAGGAGTCAAAATGCATCATGTGATGTTGACACACAGGGTTATTGCACACAACTTTGCATTTACTTTCATAGAACCCCAGGATGGTTTGGGTTGGAAGGGACCTTAAAGCTCATCTCGTTCCCCCCCCTGCCATGGGCAGGGACACCTCCCACCAGCCCAGGTTGCTCCAAGCCCTGTCCAGCCTGGCCTTGGACACTCCAGGGATGGGGCAGCCACAGCTTCTCTGGGCACCTGTGCCAGGGCCTGCCCACCCTCACATGGAGGAATTCTTTCCAAATACTTAATCTAAACCTACTCTGTCAGTTTGAAGCCATTCCCTCTTGTCCTGTCTCTCCAGACCCTTGTAAATGGTCTCTCTCCATCTTTCCTGTGGGCTCCAAGGACTGGGACACTGCAATTAGGTCATTTGTGAGGTTCCTTTAGAGAACCTAAATGCAATAAGGACACTCTTTCAGCATAAATGTATTTGCCATTTAGTTATCTGGGAATATTTTCTACCCATTACACACAGACATATCATACTTGCTGCAATGACATGTAATAAATATTTGCTAAATAATGTCTTGCTTAAGTCATATTAATTGTCCTGCTGTTCTTCTAGTCACGTTTGTCCAAGTGAGAGCTGTCAAATTGAGTACCTTGGTGGGTATAAGATTTCAGGGGAAGCTGTTCCTCATGTGTGTGGTGATGCCTTACTGCCCAGTTTGGAATATCAGCATGCAGAATAGCCCTAGACTGGAGAACAGGCCAGCTCTGCTGAGGTGATACCCAGTGCACTTTCCAGTGTGTCATAAATGCATCAAATAATCAAGGAAGAACTTGTCAGACACACCTGCCCTGGTGTTTTTGGCGAAACTGTCTGTTACCCTGGTTTAAATCACAGTTTCGACACTGATGCTGTGTGGGGGTACAGCCCATCAGGGGCCTGGCTGTGTGTCCCAGTCAGCCCAAGGAAAATGCAGGGCAAAACTAAATCATTTAAATCCTGGTACTGCCAGGGCTGTAGGTGGGTGTCTGTGTTGGTGGAACCCCAGGGATTTTGGGGGGCTCTGTGCAGACAGAACGATCTCTTGCACTCAGAGACACTTACAATGTCCAAAAGAAGAAAACCAGTCTCAAGACAAAGCTTAATGAGCTGAAGAGTTTCCAATTGCACATCAGTGATGCTCACAAGAAGTTGTTTATTAAGATTGGTGAGGCCACACCTTGAGTGTTGTGTTCAGTTCTGGGCCCCTCAGGTCAGGAAAGAGATTGAGGGGCTGGAGCGGGGCCAGAGAAGAGCAACGAGGCTGGAGAAGGGAGTGGAGCACAAGTGGTGTGGGGAGAGGCTGAGGGAGCTGGGGGTGTTTGTGCTGGAGAAGAGGAGGCTGAGAGGTGACCTCAGCACTGTCTGGAAGTGCCTGAAGGGAAGTTGTGGCCAGGTGGGGGTTGGTCTCTTCTCCCAGGCACTCAGCAATAGGACAAGGGGGCACGGGCTCAAGCTCTGCCAGGGGAAATTGAAGTTGGAGAGCAGAAAAAACTTCTTTGCAGAGAGAGTGCTCAGGGATTGGAATGGGCTGCCCAGAGAGGGGGTGGATTCCCCATCCCTGGAGGTTTTTAACCTGAGCTTGGCCGTGGCACTGAGTGCCATGGTCTGGTAAAGGGACTGGAGTTGGACCAAGGGTTGGACTTGATCTCAGAGGTCTTTTCCAACCCAATCCATTCTATGATTCTATGATGATAATGCATTTGGATGACTCTGAGTTACCCCACTGCTCCTACTGGGTCTTCTGCCAGTCTCAGAGGGGTAATCCTTTGGTCCTCTTGCTGCTCTGTTTGCATTCTAGTGACTAGGGAAAATATGAGTGAAATAGTTTCTTCAAATTAAAAAGGTAAGGCAAAAATGGTATATTGGGTGAACACACAAAAAGGAAAAGTACAGGAAGTTCTTCATTCACCCCAGTATCCTGGCCCTTTCCAAGAGTAAAAGGTGGTAACAAATCCTGCAAGGCTTATACATTTATTGTTTTCTGTAACTCAGTGTTGCCATTTGATCCTTGAGGTGCTGTTCTTCCAGCACTGAATATAAATGAGCAAACAGTGGGTTTTCCTCCCGCTGTGCATGTGGGAAGAGCTTCCAAGGAGGCCTTTGGGATGCATCAGCCCAGTTCACCTTGAACTCATCCAGTCCTTCAGTTAAGCACAAGTTCTTCACTGTGTTGTTCTGCCTCTCATTTCTAGTTGATAATGACACTGACCTTGTGGTATCAACCCAGCACTTGTTCCTTCAGTGTCAAGGATATGCAATGAAAATGTAATAGCAGATTGAAGTAAAAATATGCTGCAGGCAAGGAAATAACAAATTGGATTAAGTCAATGCTGTTTTGAATGTTGGTACCTAGATGAATTTTAATTTCTCATGGATCTTTAAAAAGAGCTATTTAGGCACAAAACACTTCGTATTTTAAGGTTATGTTACTGGTTTAAGTCTACTTCCTAATTCACTTTAGTTTTTCAAAAATGTATTATTCCCACATTGTGAAACTTGAAGCTGCTCTTTTACCCATATCCTGGAACACAAGAAATGGAAAAAAACCCATCTAAAACAGGAGAATATTGTCACATGAACAAATGTGCATAACCTGGCTGTAGATTAAAGGTTTCACACCATCAAGCAGGGCAAGTTTCTGCTACAGCTCCTCAAAGGAACAGTGGGGAGCACACCCCTAAATTGTGGGGGGTTTATGGGGTTTAATCAGATCATGAAAACAATCCCACACTACTGGTTTTAGTTGTCTGCAGTGCCACAAGACACAACCTGGTGATGTGGAAAGGCTCTTCTGGGCTGTGGTCTCTTGTGAACAGTCTCAGGCTGTTAAATATTGAAGGAAAATTGCTCATCTAAAGGTACTTTTTAGAGTTACATATTAGTACTAGTTTGTCAGCAGTACAAAATACTTATTTGACTCCAGCTGTACTCCGAAATCTGCCACTTGCACAGAGTAGCCCAGAATCCCCTTTGGTTGTGCCTTCTGTCAAAATTTGAGTCTGCAAGATGAGAATTTTCAAGTTATGATGTCTGAACATGAAAGAATCTGAGGCTTCAAATACCTCTGAGCCTCTGTTTATCTTAATTTAAATCATAGGGGTCTCAGCTCCTCCGAAAATACAAGTTTAACTGGTGCAGCTTCTCCAAGTCTGGACTTGGTTCCTTTGTTGATATTAGATTAATCAGAGCAATGGATATACAGATGTTTGGTACAGTTAATTTTGTGTAATTAATTACAGGCCACAGAAAAATGTTCTTTTAATTTTTCCTAAAAGATCAGGCTGAAGATCTGAAGTCATAACACATTCCTTGTGGTAACCCAAACTGAAGTCATGTGCATGGAGAACTGTGGGGGTTCCATTAGCACACATGGAAAGTGGGATTGGATCCGTAAAAGTATTGACAGTATGTCTGTTCCTGTATTATATTTTAAGTTAAAAATGAAACACAGCCTTCAAGTGGCTTCACAGTGCCAGCACACTTTAATTCCCATTAAAACTGAAGTTGCCACGCTCTTCATTTTAAATGGAAATAGTGTTCTGCTGGTGTCAGTAGTGAGCAGCTTTTTTCTGCCACTAAAATGTTTGTATTGAAGGGACTTTTGACCAGAAATCCCTGTGAAATGTTTGTGTTGTTGATCTGCTGCTACTTTAGATGAAAATTCCTATACCACTCAGCTTATGGAAGGATGAAACTACTATTTATAAATATAACTATTTATAAATATAACTATTTTTTTTAATTCTGTCAATTTAAAGCTATTGTGTGCTGCTCGATATTGGAATAAATGTGGCTTGTTCCTGCTTGGAAGCCAGGTCTGGGAAGAGGTGTCTCATCCCAATGCTCAAAGGCTGTTTCTCATTTTGTTGATTTTTTTTTTTAAAGCAGTATCTATCTTTTCTGCTGGAGTGTATCCATTATTACATGTGTCTAAACAAACTGGAGAAATCCTCTCTACACCCTCAGGCTTCTGCTTCTCCTGTTTCCTTCCCCAGCTCTCAAGGAAGTCGAGTCTGCGCCAGGACACCCTCAGGGCTGCTTTGGGGGATCCTTTTGGTTGTCATCCTCCAACCTGTTACCAAACCTGTCCCTGCCATCTGCTCTGGGGTAGAACCTCTCCAGGCATTCAGGGAATAGGATAATGTCTATTTTTCTGTTGCCACGAGACGTCAATGCTTCATCAGCCTGCAGCAGGCCCCAGTAGGACCATTCAGGAAAACATTGTTACCTGTTTTCCAGCACCATTGAACCTAACTGGGAAAAAAAATAACAAAGTTTAGCTCATGTGGAGCACTTTCTCAGTTGATTCCTGAGAGTCTGACACTTCAGTTGAGTACAGTAATGATTTTTTTTTCCTTTATACAGTTTTCATCCAGAAGAGATTGCCAAATACTTTCTGGATCACACAGAAAAAGAGAGTTTGTTGCTGGCACTTTTTGGATCAGCCAACAGTAAGCAACCAGTTTAGCCAACACTGAACAACCAGTTTAGCCAACACTGAACAACCAGTTTAGCCAACTCGTGAAATACAGAATCTTATTTTGATAGGATGTAGAGATCTTTCAGCCATCAAACAAAAAAGCCATACCCAGTTTAACCTGCCAGTTACCAGCTTTCCTTCTGTTCTAAAAATGGCCAGTGAGTTTTTAGTTATTTCAATGGGCATGACTTGCTTATATTTCTAGTGGAAGGTGGAGGTGCCTCTGTTATGTATTTCCACACTGATTCTGCCTTTGTATCAGGGATTTAGAAGGCACTTGACTTTACCAAAGTGTTTGGAGAGCAGAACATCTGTAGGACAATCTTCCCTCGCCCTGGAAGGGCTGGGAAGTACCAGCTCCAGAAATGTATTTTCATAATGGCCAGTTGATGTGTGTGTGTCTGAGTCTCTGTGGGATTAAAGCTCACACACATTTTCTCCAGAGCTGCAAAATTACCTCCTTTCTTATTAATCTGAGCCCTAGGAAATGCAGTGACGTACTTCCAAGTGGGTTTGTGCCAGTGAGCCACAGCTCCTGTGGGATGTGCCAGCTCCTCCAGGGAAGGTTTGCTTTGCTGCCTTCTGTTGGATCACCATTTCTCTCTCCCTCTTGGAGCTCCTGGTGACCAAGCACAGTGTGCCACGTTGTGGGGGTGTAGCTGGTGCAGGGCAGTTGCACAGGGTGGGCTGTAAGACCCTGAAAGCCCAAGCCAAACACACTTCTGTTTATTTATCTTTTCTTACTTTACTTTTCCTTCTTGTTGCTTTTTTCAGGCTAGTTTGATGTTGTATCATTTCAGGTTGACACGATTAAGCAAAATTCCACTTTGGGTTGCTGATGATTCCCCCTCTGTTTTATATTAACACTGAGAATTTGTCTGTTTTGTTAGTGGTCAAGAGGCTCTTTTTTTCCCTCCTCCCCTGCCTGAGATTGTCCAAGACATGTTGAACAGAGTGCTTAATGATTTCAGTGCTTTCTCTTGACGTTTTAGTTTTGGAGAATGAGAAATGCCTCCACTGGGGACTTCCCTGGCAGATCCAGGTCTGAACAGCCAGGGCTGGCTTCCAAGAACATTAAATTCCAGCTGCTTTTCCATCCAAGGCAAGGTTAGTTTAGTATCCCCCTTCCTCCTGTGTCTTTACAGCAGGAGATATTCTAGCCAAGGTATTCGTCATGTTTCTGAGCTTCCCTGCTGCTTGATTTATGCAGAGAGGACTGGGGAGAGAGAAATTCCAGAGCTGTGGGCTGAGTGTGGAGTCCCTGCAGGTGTGCAGGGGGTGGGATGGGATGGCCTGGCATGGCTGGGTGTTCCCACACAGACAGGAGCTGAGGATGTGCCCCACACCCCCAGACCTCCAGACTTTGGCAGTGCCGGAGCCGTTCCAGTGTGTGTGGGTGTCCCAGTTCAGCAGGTGGGACCAGTTCATCACTGTGTTGGTGTGACCAAAGCCGTGTATTCTACACCCTCCATTCATTTCCCATGAACTGTTACCAATGGACCATTGGCAGCAGCTGCCCAGGGCACACCTGACCCCTCAGGTGAAAGACACCTGTGAGATAAGAGCTTTGATAACTCTCCTCCAGGGAGTCCTTGGCACCTCCACACCCACCTGAGGGCTCAGCTCTGCTCATGGGCCAGCAAGGATTCCAAACACCCCATGACTCCCAGAGTCAGATCAGCCAGTGTGGAACTCCCTGCCCTGGGGGAGGCCCTGGGGGCTCCCACCTGGACCTGAGGGGAGAGAATCTTGGGGTTTGGGGAGTTGGAAAACCACTCGTTGGATCCAGAGGAGGAGCAGAACCTCAGCAGGAGGAGACCACCACTTTCAACCAGACTGCAACCATCAGCTGCACCAACAGGTTTTTCACCTCCTTTTACTTTGGACTCAGGGGAACCACATGGAGCTTAGCACAAGGGCCACCAAACCCCACTGTGTTTGTGCCCCAGGGGGCTGGGTCATACTTCTGGGGTTTGTGAGTTAAAACCGATTTCTTTGTGCCATTGCATTTATTGCAATATTGTTATTAAATTGTAACTCTGACTTGTAATCTCTTTTTCTGTTGGGTTCGTTTCTCCTGACAGTTTAGCTTCAAACCAGCGCAGTGGGAATGCTGGGGAGTGCTGGAGGCCTCGCTGGATGGGAGCAGCACAGGCAGGCTGGGGGGTGAGGGATGCTGAGACATCCTCACACCTGATGTCACCTTCCTCACTTATGGAGAGCAGTGTGCTGAGATGCTGAGTCAGCTGTAGGTAACAGGGTGTAAAACTCCAAGAAAATCACATTATCTCTCCATAACACTGAGGCTTGAAAAGTCTGTAAAAAAGACTCCAAGCCAAATTTTGGTAGGAGATAAGAGGGTAGTGACTTTAATGAGCACCCAGGCTCACCAAGGAATACATCGACACACTTGTGGGCAAGCTCTGATTTCCATGGCTTTTATAATATGATCCATCTAACCATTATTTTACACATCTCCAGTTCCAAAATTTTTCCTGCTCCAGTGCCACCCCTGTTCCACTCCCTCAGGATTTGAGTCTGGGGTTGGTGAGACCTCATATTCCTCTGGCTTCTGGAGTTGTTCCACTGTTCTGACTCCTGGGTCACTCTTCCCCATGTTCATGTCTCCTTTTGATATTCTTCAACCTTCTACCTTGAACAAAAGACTAAACAGCAAAGGAATTTGAGCTTTCTGTTCTGGGACAGGGGTAGCAATAGAAAGACGTGAACCTCAAGCTGCTGCCAGAAATGTTAACACACTAGATCTACTTTACTACAGCTACTGTGTTCCTAAAATCCATAAAATGTGAAAATCAAAAATCAAAAACCCTTCCTGCATCCCACTCCCTGCTATTCTCCCATGTTGTGCAGTTTATTCACTACGTGAGGCAAAGCAAGTGGCTTATGCCTGTGTAGGGTTGGGTTTTTTTTAAGATTAGTTATGCATATTTGGTGCCTGGCCTAACACTTGCAGAGACATGATTTTCAGTGCTATAATGGACTGTTTGAGTCTCTCTTGTCAACTGGGTGTTTGAGTATGTGGCACATTTGGAAGTTGAGCCCATCCTAACAAAGCAACTGGCACAGCTGAAACCCAAACCTATCAGTTGCTGTCTAATCCTGAGACTTCTGCTTGTCCCTGTCTCCTCTGAGCAGGGTAAGATGCACCTCGTGTGTTCTTTCAGAGTTTGTTTCACATGTGCACAGTGAAAGGCACCACAGTGTTTTTGGAAACCCCGAATGTAGCTGGTCTCCAGCTGGTAAAATTGTCATCCTTCACAGCCTATTTGAGCTGTGGAAGTTTACCCAAGTGGAGAATCAGGTCCAGTGTACACAGCTGGGAACCAAGCTGAGCTCAGGAACTATCTGTGCTCAGGGCTAAGCCCAAGCCAGCTGGGCTGCACACAGATATTTCTCCCAGGCAGCAGCACATGGATCAATGTCCTCTTGTTTGCTGTATCCATGTTGTCCCCTGTTCTCCTTCCCCTTTCAACCCAGGAGTGCCTCCCACCAAAAGGGAAGATATCATAGGTGATCACCTTTTTCTGATGATTCAGAGGGAAACTTTACTGCCTTTACACTTTAACTTCTTCAGCCTTCTCCCAGGCACTCAGCAATAGGACAAGGGGGCACGGGCTCAAGCTCTGCCAGGGGAAATTGAAGTTGCAGATCAGAAAAAATTTTTTTCCACAGAGAGTGCTCAGGCATTGGAATGGGCTGCCCAGAGAGGGGGTGGATTCCCCATCCCTGGAGGTTTTTCAGCTGAGCTTGGCTGTGGCACTGAGTGCCATGATCTGGTAAAGGGAGTGGAGTTGGCCCAAGGGTTGGACTTGATGATCTCAGAGGTCTTTTCCAACCCCATCCATTCTATGAGTCTATGAACCATGGTTACCTTTTGTTGCAAACCCTTTCATGAATGGTTTGGGTTGAAGGGACCTTAAAGCACATCCAGTTCCACCCCCTGCCATGGGCAGGGACACCTTCCACCAGCCCAGGTTGCTCCATGCCCTGTCCAACCTGGCCTTGCACACTCCCAGGGATGGGGCAGCCACAGCTTCTCTGCCCAACCTGTGCCAGGGCCTGCCCACCCTCCCAGGGAAGAATTTCCTTCCGAATATCACCTCTATCCATGCCCCCTGGCAGTGGGAAGCCATTCCCTGTGTCCTGTCACTCTAAACCCTTATAAGTAGTTTCTCTTTTCCTTGGTTGAGAAATGAATATGAATTATGCTTGGTGTGAGTAGGGGAGAGAACAGCAGTATATATTTACAGGTGGTTATTCCTCACTGACAGCACCGTTATAGGCCAGAAACTTTAAAGGAGCTTTTGCTTGGGTCTGGTTTTTTTCTGTGACTTCATGGTTGTAATTTTCCCCTCACTTGTCTGCAGAGCTGCACTAGGACCCAAACCCCCAAATGCTTTCAAGTCGATCCTTTTCTGCCCCTGTGTATTCAGCTAGTGTGGTAAAATGTTTTGTTTTTCTTCTTTTTTTTTCCAGGGTCTATGAGATCATTCAAGTATGGAGACTTGGCAGCTTCTCCATGTGTACAAAGACGGCTGTTTGAATGTCTGACTGAGTGTCTTTCTGGCTATGGATAAATTATTTGGTGTGTTAAATGAGAATTTGTTGCTTTATCTGGCATGAATAAGGTTCATTTATTATCAGTGTCCCATCATGATTTACACTGGCCTGCAGTGTTCTGTTGTCTGGGCTTTTTTCGCATTTTGTGTAACAAAAGCATAGGTGTTTCTTTTAAACCATTTGGCAATGGAAAGCATTGTAGTAGCAAGTTGATATGGTTGTAAGACCAAGAAAAGGCTTTGCAAAACAGAAGACAAACAGGAGTAAATACAAAAGTAATGGCGGGATTGGAAAAACAAGGTGGATGTTTGCTTGGGCTTAACTGGTTGTTTACATGTGTAGAATTGAGTCAGCACTACAAACAGTGTTATCTGTCGAAAGGTGTATAGGGAATTTTGGAAACATGAAGGATTTTTGGTGAAGGCAGAATTAAAAAAAAAAAAAAAGAAAAATCGTTAGTACTGCTAAAGTGCAGTTTCTGTATCCAAAATTCCTTGTAACTCTTAATTGAGAGAAAAAAAAATATATGTTTGTTTCTCAAATGATCCTTCTCTGTTCTCTCTCCTTCTCCTCTCCTTCTCCTCTCCTTCTCCTCTCCTTCTCCTCTCCTTCTCCTCTCCTTCTCCTCTCCTTCTCCTTCTCCTCTCCTTCTCCTCTCATTTTAGCAGCTGAATTTCTTCAGCATCCATGTGGATTGATTTCCCCCACACAGTGCATTGCAATTGAGTTAATGTAGGAAGATGAAAGATAAGTGAGTGGGAGGGGAAAGAAAAATAGAGCAATGGCCAAGAGCACTGCCAGTAAGAACTAAAGAAATAACACCAAACAGTTGGCAAAGGAGCCTGTGGCTTCTTTGATAGTCCCTCATCACAGTAATAAAACACCTTTTGAGTTGTTCTTGACCTCCTGGTTGTAAATCCTGGTGTAAAGCTGCCTGTGTTTCCTGGAGTCCTGGGGACCTCACAAAAGCCTCTGCTCTCCCAGAGTCCAGCCTGCCCAGCTCATGGAGAAGCAGAAACACCAAGGCGGGAATCGCTGAATTTCTCCCTCTCTCCTTCAGGTTTCGCTGTTGCAGAGATCTCCCACCTGAACGTGGAGTCCATATTTTAAAACAAAACAGTAGCACATTCAACCCTCCTTCCTTTTGCCCCGAATCACTGCAGCTGTGGTATGTATGAAGCTGGTACTGTTGTGTCTTTTTTAATGTGCTTTAAAATGTGCCTGGAGGTTTGGGGAATTTCTTATTTCTTTTATTTGTATTTTTTTAATTCCGGCTGAAATCCTCTGCTGTTTATATTTAAGCAAAAAACCTCCAGCAGGAATGAATAAAATCAAAGAGCATCATAATGTTGAAAGGCAGGTCAGAGACTGACAGATAGACCTGGCTGAAGGGGCCTTTTCAGGAGGGATGGGGCAGGCAGGGGTTGGGAACAGAGCAGCCCCTCTCCCTCCCTATCTCTCTCCATGCTCCTTTTCCCCTCCATCTCTCCTGCCCCACATCTATCTCCTCTGCCTGCAGCTCATGTCAAAGTCAGGGCCTCACCATCAGTGGCAAGTTTCAGCAGCATCCAAAAAAGAGGCTTGTTCAGCCTGTCCAGCCCCTTGGCTGCTCATTCCTTCTCACTCTCCAAGAGCAGCAGCGCTGTCTCCGCTTGGAGAAGCTGCTCCTTCTGTTTTCCACTGGAATATCTGATGAGCTTTCAGTTGCCACACTATAATGCTCTTTAATTTGAGTGCAATTTTTAGCAGCCTGATTTCACTCAAACCTATTCTGAGGGGTTTTTTTCCCCCTTTGTTAAGCTCCCTGTGTCAAGTGACCCAGTGTCACATCCTTGGCCAGGGAAATGCTTCTGGCTACAAGTGCGTGGGGTTTGGTAGGAATTCCTGCCTTTATCCAGGAAAAAGTCCTACAGAACAGGGCTCACTTCTCACTGTGCCTTCTCTATACCCCTCCCTTCCTAAAAAACGCAAGCCAAGCTGCAGCAGACCAGCCTCACAACACATCTGAGACAGCAACATGCTGGAAAAGGAGGCTTCATCACAAGGAAAAGCAACTGGCAAAGGTGGAATGATGAGTTCATGTTTTGCTTTGCTTTCTTGCCTTGTGCCATGAGGACCCATGAGAATTTTGGAGAGAGGAGAATGCAGGAAACAATATGGACTTTTTTTTGCAGTGTAAGATGCCAGGCTTCCTTGTCTTTTTAGTCCTGGAAAACTAAACCCCTGGCTATCTGAGGGAATTTTGTAAAACTTTCCAGCCGGTGTTATCCCAGGTCAGTGGTATTACCAGCACCAGCAAAGAGTCTTTGCTTGTAGGAGACCATCAGTTCCTGGCATGTATTTATTACCTTGTCAAATAGTTTTAACTGGTTGTAAAAAAAACCTCTGGGAGGTGCTGGGACCTTGTTTAAGGTCATCTGCTGGTGCTGGTCTACCAAGGGACTTTTGCAGTGGGTATTTTCTCAAATTTGACTCTGGTAAATGAGGTATGTGGGTGATTTAATAACCTAGTATTTGATTCAGAGACTGGAAATGTGCCCCTTCACTTTTTATATGTGCAAAGGGAAAACAAAGTCTTGCAAAGACAGGGGAGGAAAGAAGTCTTGATAGTCCCTTGGCATGGGTTTGGGTGGGGATGTGGGAAAAGGGCACATGAACCCACAACATACCATCAGCCTGCTTGTGGTCTCTGCTCCTGTCCCAGGCCAAGCCAAAAACACCTATCTGAAATATTTCCTGTAGGAGATTTTCATGCATGACTCTTCTAGCCCAAGATCAAGCCATTTCCCAAAATCCTTTCTCCCAGCTGGCTTTCAGGCAGGTGCAGACACAGAGCAGCAGACACAGCCTGCTGATGTACACTGCCCACAAAATGGTATTTAGTTGCATTTTGAATATCTCTCAATGCCAGGAGATGAACCACAGCTGGAGTTGGATCTTTGGGTCTTGTCCATGGTATCTACATCTGGCAGTTTCAGGAATGAAGTGCTACTTGTAAAACTGCTGGGGGTCTGTAGGGAAATACTTAGTTCCCTCTTCTCTAAAAGCAGCCCTAGCCTGCAATATTCTGATCAGATTTTCAGAATGTGTTGGTGTTTGTCACCTTAGCTTGTCACATTTTCAGCTACAGGTGGCCTGTGTGTTGACATTTCACCTTTTTTGGACAGCAAAGCCAAGTGCACTCCTTAGAAGGATTATGTGATCCCAGGGCAGGTGAGAGGACAGGAGGCTGTGGCCCTTCCAGACCTCCTCCTGTATTGTATTAAGAGCAATCGCCACCACGGAATCATTTGGGTTGGAAAAGACTTCTAAGATCATTAAATCCAACCACTGACTGACCACCCCCTTGTCAACTAGACCTTGTCAACTGTGTGCTGTGTAGAATTGTTCTTGAACAATTCCAGGGATGGTGACACCACCACCACCTCCCTGAGCAAGCCTGCTCCAATGCCAATTATCCAAATTTCCAGGGTTTTTTTTAAACTCTGGACTGGTTTCAGTGGTAAACTAAAGACTTCAGACAAGGGGCTGGAATGATAGGACAAGGGGGAATGACTTCCCACTGCCAGAGGGCAGGGTTAGATTGGATATTAGGAAGGAATTCTTCCCTGTGAGGGTGGGCAGGCCCTGGCACAGGTTGGCCAGAGAAGCTGCGGCTGCCCCATCCCTGGGAGTGTTCAAGGCCAGGTTGGACAGGGCTTGGAGCAACCTGGGCTGGTGGGAGGTGTCCCTGCCCATGGCAGGGGGTGGAATGAGATGGTCTTTAATGCCCCTTCCAACCCAAACCATTCTATGAATCTGTGTCATAATGCCTTTGCTCTAAGTACTTTTTGCTCTCCATATTTCTGGCCAATAGATTAAGCAAGATGTGTCCATTATGCTTCTATTTTTTTTTCACTGATTTTAAAAGTAAAGTGTATGTGTGTGTGTATGTGTATATATATATGAACAACTGGTTTTACTGGCCTGGAGTTCTAAGCTGCCAAGGAGCTTTCCTACTGATTTTAACTCTTGCAAGCATTAGTTATTCCAAGCTAGTTATGATTGGGCTTGTGTGCTTGACTTCTTTCATATAGGAAAAAAAAAAGAAAAGGAAAAAACCCCAAACTCTGGGCCTGGTGTATCCCTTTTAGCTCAAGCAGCAAACCCAAGTGGGAATGTCTGGGTTATTTCTGAACTCCACTGATGTGGACCTCCTGCATGAAAGCAACAGGATGATGTCACATTCAGCAGTTCAGGAGAGGACCAGAGCAACCTCCTACCAGTTCACAGAATCGATTGGATTGGAAAAGACCTCTGAGAGCATCAAGTCCAACCCTTGGTCCAACTCCAGCACATCCCAAAGGTAATACCATGGGCTAATATCCCAAAACAAGGCAAAGAACTACCTGATGCTTGGGGTGTTTTTGTCTGTATATGAATGTATTTGAAGAACTTCTTGTACAGGTTCTTAGAAGAAAAGGATTTTTGGTTTCTTGGGATTTTTTTTTAATATGTAATAAGTTCCCTACATTTTTTCCTGCAGAAGGTGAGGCTTTGGCCACAGGCTCATTCAGAAGCTTTGTGCTTTGCTTTACTTGGTATTTCTAGTGTTTCAGTGTGTGTCCCCCCCCCCAAAAAAAAGCTAAAACTGTAATATTTGACCTTCCAAAGCTGGTAATGCCTTTTTTTCCCCTCCTTCTTTTCATGGTGAAGAAATAGTGTAAAACATCCAGCATTTGTTTCCAGGCAATCTGTTCTTTTTCACCCTTCTCCTCCTCTCCCTGGAGATGGAGGCCCCTGCCATCCTTTGAGATGTCAGGAATTTTAGGGGATGATTTATGCAGCAGCATAAAAAGGCATTGGGCTGTGCAGCGAGGGTCAGACATATGGTAGCAATGATCATATACAACATTTACCTGCCCAGTAAAGCAGCTTCCCTGTGTGTTTGAACTCGTTATGAGAATCTTTCCTTGGGTAGCAAAATATTAAAAATGCACCACGTATTCTGATCCTGAAAAACAGGAATGGGAACAAATAAATAACTATTTTTCTTGACCAAAATAAATGAAATACATCTCTGTCTGGAAATGAGATTACAGTCCTCATTTTCCTTCGGACTTGACTGTAGCAGTTGAGAAGAGCAGCCCCTCAGGTCTCTGGTTATGTAGTCTTCACCTCAAATAGGGATTCTAAAATATTTAAGCTTCTCTCTCTCATGAGGCTTCTTGTTTCCTATTTGTTTTGTGTTGCTAAGCAATGCCTTTAAACCCCCAAAGTTAAAATTTACAACTCTCAAATTGTCCCTCAGCCTTATTCTCCAAACCTCACATCTGTAATGGGTTTTCCATCTGCCAGTTTTCCCAGGTCGCCCCATCCATCCTCAAGTCTGCGAAGGAAAAAGTCTTGTGGTTGAGAGTGGGTTTTTTCCCTATTTTTTAGCTTCCATCTGCAATTAATTTCTCGTAAAGCCACATCTGTCTGTTTGGGGCAGGGGAAGTGGGGAAGGGGAGGTAGAAAGTGAAGTCACTCTCTCCCCTCTCCAGTAAAACACAGAATTTGGCAAGTGTGCTTGTAGCTCCTCGGGGCATTTCAGCCTCTCCCCTCCACCCTGCAGGCCTTGCCACCCCCAGCTCCAGGGCACAGGCAAACATCCTGCAGGAGGGCAAAGTGCTGCTGGGCTGGGCTGGAAGTTCTGCTGCCCGTGTGGAGCGTGTGGGCTTGGTCTGTGCTGCAGCCACATCTGACACCGCAGTGTTTCTCCTGCAAAAGCTGCTGGCATCCTTTGGAAAACTTCCTTCTGTCAATATTTGAATTTTCAAACCCCATACTAAATAGCTGCCGTGATGTTTCATTTTTAAAGACTTAAGGAACGGCCGCAGCGGTCCCAGTCAATATTCCTTCTCTGCCATCATCCAGTGCAGCTGTTCCAAACTATTTTTATGTGCTGCAGACCACCAGGTAGCTTCGAGCAGGAGCTGGGCTCGCTTTGAAGCTGCTCCCCTGCCTGGTGCCCTGCTCTGCTGCCCAGGGGAAAGCAGAAAGGACCAGCTGTCTGAAGATCATGGAATTATTAAGGCTGGAAAAGACCTCTGAGGTCATCAAGTCCAGTCATCAACCCACCACGACCACCATGTTCACCACTGAGCTGTGTCCTTGAGTGCCACATCCAGATGTTCTTTGAACACTTCCAGGGATGGTGGTTCCACCACTTCCCAGGTGCTGTTCCTGAGCCTGACAACCCTTTTCCTGATATCCAATTGAAACCTCCCCGGCACAACTTGAGGCTGTTTCCTCTCATCCTGTCACTTGCTACCTGGGAGAAGAGCCCAACTCCCACGTGGCTAAAAGCAGATCTTCACAGAATCCCAGACAATTCTGAGTTGGGAGGGACCCACAAGGATCATCGAGTCCAACTCTTCAGTCAACGGCCCACACAGGGGATTGAACCCATGACCTTGGCATTATTACAACCAAGTTTTAACCAACTGAGCTAATCTCAATGTCCTTCCAACCCCAACCATTTTGTGATTCTGTGGGCAATTGGACCCTTGGGTATTTTTGGAGATCTGGGGTTTCATCTCTGTTACTCCAATGCAGGTCAAACTCCAGGGGCATAGGTGGAACATTGCTGTTGTCAACAGCCCTGATTTGAGTATCCAGCACCTCCTTCCCACCCAGCACTCTTCCCACGCTTGTTCCTGGTGGCACAACTGCTGTGTAGTCAGTTGGTGAATGAGATGGGATAATTAATCTGGGTTAAATATATACTGACTGACTTTGATGCCAGATTATTTTTAATTTAAGTCAAGTCTGCAATTCAGTTTATTGCCATGCTGTTGGCACAGCTGCAGGGCTGGCAAAGGGATGGCAGGATAAATAGTGAGGAGCAGGGAAGAGGTGACTTAAATTGATGGTTCTGTTGAAAAACACTACTGTTTGTCAAACTGGTATCTGAGGCAGAACGTGTCCTCTGCAGGGCTAACACACAATGTCTGTCACTACACAGGCTCCTTCTTGAGTATTGCTTTCAGCAGAAGCTCTTTGGGATGGTGTCCTTAATATTGATAAGAAATTATAGAATCATAGAATTGATTGGGTTGGAAAAGACCTCTGAGATCATCAAGTCCAACCCTTGGTCCAACTCCAGTCCCTTTACCAGATCATGGCACTCAGTGCCACGGCCAAGCTCACCTGAAAAACCTCCAGGGATGGGGAATCCACCCCCTCTCTGGGCAGCCCATTCCAATGCCTGAGCACTCTCTCTGCAAAGAAGTTTCTTCTGCTCTCCAACTTCAATTTCCCCTGGCAGAGCTTGAGCCCCCCGTGCCCCCTTGTCCTATTGCTGAGTGCCTGGGAGAAGAGACCAACCCCCACCTGGCCACAACTTCCCTTCAGGTAGTTCCAGACAGTGCTGAGGTCACCTCTCAGCCTCCTCTTCTCCAGGCTAAACACCCCCAGCTCCCTCAGGCTCACCCCATAGAACTTGTGCTCCAGTCCCTTCTCCAGCCTTGTTGCCACATTTTTTAATAATATGATAACTGAAATGCTTTGTAGTTAATAACTGTAGAAACCTCCTGACCCAGGACTCATCCCTGTTACACATCCAACCATCTATGTCTCAAATAAGTCTCTCATAATTACAGGTTAGAAGGGTTACATGGGTATTGTAGAAGGTAGGCTGGACCACTGGGAGTTGATAAAGCTGCTGGGAAGGGGGATACTGGAATTGAGGGGATCCCAGCAGAGCCCTGCAAAGAGCTGGAGCTGGTCTGGGTCACTGGGAGCACACACATTGGTGGGGATATTGTGTGTCCCAGCACACATCTGCCACAGCTGCCAGGGGACAGTGGGACTTTGTTCCAGCACAGCCACGTTAGTAACATGTCTGGGAAATCATTTTTGGCTGGGGTCAACTTAGACAGCTTTTTTCTGCCTCAGAGTCAGCTCTCAGATGACTTTAAAACACTGAATGGGCCGTGCCAGAGGTGCTCATGGTGGCCACATAAAATAATAAGGAGAAGAAAGGATGTGAGAGAAAGGATGCGCAGCCCTGGTAGGTGCATGTGAAAGGGTTTGGGATCACCTGCTGGAAGGTCATTGTCCTCCAGCAACTGGGAATCCCACCAGCAAACTGGTAGCAGATTTGTGGTGGTGAATGCCAACCCCACTGCAGATCTCTCTGAAACCTCCTGTTGTCCCCAGACCACCATGACTGTGTGTTTCTGTCTCCCCGTTTTAAGAAATTTCATTTTAATTAAATGGATTTAATTTAATTTGAGTGAAAATTATGGGAGGAAAGGGGGAGCTCTGGAACAAGCAGCCTGTGGTGGCAGCAGCTCTCTGAGGAGCAGACTCATAAAAATAATATGGTGAGAAAATTAGTCTGAGTCCAGTGTAAAAGGACCCAAATTTGAAATAACACTGACACCCTGTGGAGATGTGTGGAGGGACCTTCTGCAGGTCTTGCTGATCCTTGTCCCTGATACTATAAGCCACTAATTATTCTCCTTCATGTCCTCTTTTAGAGAAAACTTTAATTTTTTCCAGTGAAAGTTTTGTCCTCTTCTAAGATTTAAAAAAAAAATCTCTAATCAAAAAGATATAAATTATTTTTTTTTAATTTTATAGCTAAACCCACAAAAGCTCACTTGGCAGAAAGAGGATGATGAGGAATATTCTACAAGCTCTGAGGAACGTGCCTGCAATGGGTTGAGTTTTCCAAAGGACATTTTTCTGCACAGCTGGAAGCATTGGAGGGAGCTGCTCCACAACGAGGTGAAGTCAGAGTGCTAATCATTTCCTTTCCAGTCTGGGCTGTTGTTTAAAAATGCAAAGCTAAAAGGCTGAATGGTAAATGTGTGTTTTGAATATGCAGAGCAGCAATTTCATGTTTGTTCTTGCTGCAAGTCACTGAGATGATGGTCTGGCTCTTCAGAGTGTCCCTGTGCCTTCCTGTGCTTGTGTTGTGTGCTGACTGTGGGCAGAGGGCATCCCAAGTGAAAAGGGATCAGCTTCCCTTGGAGCACAGGATCCCCTTTACACACAGGATTGAAGATCAGAAAGGAGAGGATGGTTGTGAGGAGGTTCCTGGTGACAGGACTGCAGACAGGAGATGCAGGGGAGCTGCTGGCACTCTGGGAACTCTCATGTTTCTCATCTCCTGTCTGAAACACCTGAGTCTGCAAGTGCACTATTCACCTCAAGAATTGCCTGGTCTAATTAAATTTCTCCAAAGGTTATAAGGTGTCTAATTCTCTGATGTTTACATTGTCTGCAGAAGGGGAAACGGAGACAAATTGGGCTGAGCAGAGACAGAATATGCAGTAGAAATGTGTTGTCCTATAAACTCTGTTTGCTTGAGCTGGAGTTGTTGATCTTTGTGGGTGAGCAAGGTTGGATACAGTCAGTCTTACAGTTCATGGATTATTTTGCCTCTGGAGGAATGATGGTTGATCAGCCTCAGTGCTGGACTGTCACTCCACCTTTGGAGATGCCTTCCATCCTAGAGGAAGTTTGAGCTCCACTGTATCAAAGGCTTTAAAGATCCCACCTCAATTCTCACAATAACAGCAATTTCAGGTCTGGGGCCAAAGTGCAGTGTGGTTTTACTTCACTAACTTGCCACGTGAACCCTCCCTCAAGCTCTGTGCTTTCATCTCTGCCGAGATCAGTGTTTGATGTGCCGAGCAGTGACGTGGCCAAACAGTCACTTGGTTTGCAAGTGTGAGCCCAGTCCCAGTGCTCAAGGAAGGGATTTCTGCCCAGACCAAGTGTGCATGTTCATAAAAACCTTTGAGATGAAAAGTATTTATAGACACTTAAAGAATTCCTGTGGACAGGTCCAGCTTCTGAGACAGGAAATTTTCATGGAAATGGGATTAGACTCAATCCAAAAGGGCTGTGCTTGCCTCTCCCTGTACCTAAACCCCTAAAAGCTCTCCTGGTTGTGCTCGAGGTGCAATATCTACAGCTTTGGGGTCACACAGGCTGCCCCTCTGCTAAGGACTTTAGTCCTACTTTTCACAGGGCGGTTTCCTTTGGGTTCCCTCCTGAATTCACTGCCACTGAACAGCACTGCAGCCTCTTCTGGACCAAAGAGAAACTCACGCTGCACTCTGCAGCTGCTGCCTCCAGCCCTGAAGGGAAACCACCAAGGGGGTTTTCTGTAAGGAAGTGTCCACTGGTACCTCCTTTCAAATAAAAGTTGGGTAAGTTTGAGTGGAGTTGTGTCTCACCAGGAGAGGAATTACAGACTATCACAGACTGTTCTGATTTGGAAGGCACCCACAAGGATCATCAAGTCCAACTCTTAAGTCAATGGCCCACACAGGGGATTGAACCCATGACCTTGGCATTATTACAACCAACTTTTAACCACCTGAGCTAATCTCATGGAATTAGAAGCCTTTTTCATGAAAGCAATTCTCATTCATCCCTAGGACTGTGGCTGTTGTGTCAGCAGCCAACTTGGGGTCAAGATGAAATGACTTAAAAGGTTGTGTTTGTGGTCCTTGCTCTGACTTCTCTTCCAGTGACTGAGCTTTGACAAGGCTTCTGTGAAGAAGGAAGGAGTTTCACACCAGAAATCTGATAAAGGTCACAGAGATAACGAAACATCCGTGTGATCTGCTGACAGCCTGAGGAAGGGACAGGAAGAACCATGAGAGCCTCTGCAGGACTTACTCAGTTTGCTCTAAAGTCAGCTGTTACAATCTAAATATCTTCAATTATTTTGGGCTGATACACACAAGATAAGAAGGAAGGTACACAAAGGCTTGGCTGGTGCGTTATCACGACACAGTGACTTGTTTCAACCTCTCCATTGAACAGGGCTTGGTTTGTTATGAGAAGCTTGAGAATTGCCTTCATCCAGTCTCTCTGACACTTCCATTATTTCTAGGGAGAAAGGGAAAAAAGCTCAGTACTGTAGGTATTGCCCCTTTTTCCTTGGCACCCTCTGGCTCCAGAGGTTTGTTGGTGGGAGTTTGTTTTCCAAGCGAGGCAGCCCCTCTTACCTCTTCCTTTTTCCCAGGCTGTGCTGAACCCTGGTATTTTAAACAAGGTTCAGAATGATGCAAGCTGCTTTTATTCACAGAATCACAGGATGCTTTCAGTTGGAAAAGGACCTTAAGGATCATCTCCTTCCAACCCCTTTGCCATGGGCGGGGACACCAGATTCCGCCTTCCAGAAGTTGATTTTGGTCACTGATGCTTCATCAAATGACCAAACTAGGCTTTCAGTTTAAGTTAAAATTACTCTAAATTTACCAAAAAAGATTTTTTTAATCTTTCAGTCAATTTGAAGTGGCCACTCCAGTGCCCTTGTCAAGTTTTCAGTGTGTGCAGCTCTGATGAGATGTTCATGATCACCAAGTTCTCCACCTTTTCCTGGCACAGCATCTGGTGGAAGGATGCAGAGGGTACCAGTTATGCTCTGTGGAACCCCAGCAAACATCTGGGCTTTGTTTAACTGCTTTTTCTTTTCTTCTTCCAAGGGACCAGGACTCTTCCCCCTCTCCATGAGGAGGTTTGGTCTGTTGTGAGCTGGTGGCTGCTCCCTGAGGGAATGAAGTTGGGATTATCAGCTCTCATGCAGAACAGGGAGGAGCAGGCACAGGGACATCTAAGGTACACAGAGGTCCTGGTGGGGAGGCAGGGAGTGTAAAACCAGCTTGTGCAATGCAAATGTGTCTTGCTGTTCCCTGCCAGCCTCTGTGCTCAGGTGGAGAGGTGATGCTTTCATGCTGCTGTCAATTAGACTGCAAATAAACACTGTTTAATTTGTGGTGACATTTAAAGGCAATTAAGGAAATTTAAATGTTAAATGCATGTTTTTGTCTTTCCAGTTAAACACAGTTTGGGAGCAAAAAAAAAAATCCCAAATATTTAATTATACTCTTACAACTGTATAAATAAGCCTGAGAGTACTATGAGAAGACTTTTAGTCTCTTGCAGAACTGCTTTAACTTCGTGCTTCAGGGTGTCATGTCCTATGAAAACACTGACACGTGTAGTTTCTTCTTGTGGCTCCTGTATCCAGCATTGTCTGGGGAGCAGCTGGGGTGTGCATTTCCTAATCTGCTTCGGGCAGAGTCACCCAGGTAGCTCAGAGCACCTTCACAAACCCTGTGGATTTTTCCCTGAAGCAGGTAAAGGAGTCAGAGGCAGAACTTCCTGAGGCTGAACAACTCAGGGGTGCTGATGAGTTCATATGGCCACGGTGACCAGCTGGAGGTTGTGGTGTCTCTGTCTGGATCTGAAAAGGGAGGTTTGTTGCTGCCCTTCCCTCTGGACAGGTCCAGGAGAGAGGAGCAAGCCCTGCCTGGCCTGTCTGCTCCTGAGGTGCCAGCAAACCTGGCCACCTTGACTCGCTCAACCACATCTCACGCTTGTTTTCCGTGCTGCCCTGGGAGACTCCTGCAGGCTTTACACCTTGTCCAGAGCCTGCATCCCATCCATCTAATCCCAGTGCTAAGGATCTGGCCTTTTTGACCACATACTGAGAGACCCCTTTGCCACTAAGTAGTCACTTCCTTGTGGCATCTCTTTCCACTGAACAATGACCTTGTGGCTCTTCTTTTGCCTCAAGGTCGCCCCACAAGGAAGGGGTGGGGAGGGTGGCCACCAAGTTCTGATAACCGCAAAACTGGTGTGACAGAATGCAGCCAAGCCTGGTAAAAAGGAGAATTCCTAGTGCCTGTAGGTGCTCCCCAACTCACCTTCCCTGTCCTTCCCTAGTGCCTATCTCATCTCTCTGAGGTTCTTTCATCGTTCCTGTTTCACAATACCCAAGAACTCCTCTTAATGGGTAAGTCAAAGCACTGATCCCTGTTCTTCTCACCCCTGTCTAGCAGGGAGGAATAGAGAGTTGGGGGTGGCACCTGTTTAGTTGAAGAGTTTCGACACGAGAGTCTGTGCTTGACACCTGACCTCAGCATCACCCTGTGTGAAACCATTGCTGGAACTCCAGTTTATTGTTTCCATCAACATGTAGGTTTCTTTTATACAGAAACCTTCTGCAAAGCGATGCTTAACATGCTCTGCTGGGTCTGAGTGGTGTCCTTGACTCAGGAATTTCTTTTGTATTGCATAATCCTGATTTCAGTCTGTTGCCAGGATCACACACCTCTTTGAACAGCAAGATCTGTGCAGCATCTGGTGACAGTGTGTATGTTGATTTACAGCTTTCTCCTCCTGAGCACAGAGAGCTTTTCCTGGAGCAGACAGAATTATTTAAAAGCCTCTCTGGCTTCCTCCACACACCAGCTCCAGTTCTGAGGGGGTTCTTCCCCAATCAGACCTTGTTCCCCAGCCCAATCACAGAATCCTAGAATCGATTGGGTGGGAAAAGACCTCCGAGATCATCAAGTCCAACCCTTGGGCCAACTCTAGGCCCTTTACCAGATCATGGCACTCAGTGCCACGGCCAAGCTCAGCTGAAAAACCTCCAGGGATGGGGAATCCACCCCCTCTCTGGGCAGCCCATTCCAATGCCTGAGCACTCTCTCTGCAAAGAAGTTTCTTCTGATCTCCAACTTCAATTTGCCCTGGCAGAGCTTGAGCCCGTGCCCCCTTGTCCTATTGCTGAGTGCCTGGGAGAAGAGACCAACCCCCACCTGGCCAGAACTTCCCTTCAGGTAGTTCCAGACAGTGCTGAGGTCACCTCTGAGCCTCCTCTTCTCCAGCACAAACACCCCCAGCTCCCTCAGCCTCTCCCCACAGCACTTGTGCTCCACTCCCTTCTCCAGCCTCGTTGCTCTTCTCTGGCCCCGCTCCAGCCCCTCAATCTCTTTCCTGAACTGAGGGGCCCAGAACTGAACACAACACTCAAGGTGTGGCCTCCCCAAGGCAGAGTCCAGGGGAAGGCTCACTGCCCTGGGCCTGCTGGCCACGCTAGTTTTGATCCAGGCCAGGATCCCATTGGCCTTCTTGGCCACCTGGGCACACTCTTGGCTCCTGTTGAGCTTCCTGTCCCTCAGTCCCCCCAGGTCCCTTTCTGCCTGGCTGCTCTTCAGCCACTCTGTGCCCAGCCTGGAGCGCTGCAGGGGTTGGGGTGGCCAAGCCAACCCTTGTTCCCACGACCTACAGATTTTTGTAGGCAGCCCCAGACCCATCAGCTCTTTCTCCTGATCTCCCTGGACTCTGCGTTTTCCTTGGCAAGGGATGGATAACAGAGCTCTTGTTCCTGTCAGCTTCAGGGGGTGATGTCTGCCCCTGGTCCCTCTGCCATCCCCAGATCCATGGCTTGTCCATAACCCACTGCACTTGGCCACTTCTACCTCTTAATGCTTCTGTAGCTGTAGACAATTCCTTGGCACTTAAATATTAACGTGCTAATTAATAATGAAAACCATAATTGTAGTTAGGTTTAAAACTTTAATAGGGTGAGGAGTTAGCAGAGGTGCAGTCCATAACAATGAAACTGTGCTATTAATATATATATTTAAGCATCTTTCCCTGCAGCAATAACACTGCACAAGAGCAGAGTCCTGTGTGTGGATGTCTGTGAAGATGTTTGCTCACAGCACTGGGAGTCTCGGAGTGGGAAGTCATAAAGCACTAGGTATGACTTTTATTTTTTCAAAGAGGTTTTAAAAAGCCCCATTAAAAGTTTTCATTCTGAGTCTTTAAAATTGAGAAGTGCAGGAGAAAATTCCTGGAAAGAAATAGGTTTATTTTCCAGCTCAGCCACACCAGTCTGTGTTTGTTGCTGTCTCAAAATAGCCCAAGATGATGTTGGATGTTGGACTCGGTGATCTCAGAGGTCTCTTCCAACCTAATGGATTCTGTGATTCTGGGAAGAGGGACAGTAAGTGGGGCAGAAACAACGGGGAAAAGGTCGTGAATAGTGTGGAGCTGTGTTGGAAGGGGATGTGCAGGTTGTAGTGATGGTGTGAGCACATTGCTGTGCCCTCCTGCCCAACCTCAGCAATGCCTGTGAAATTCCATCAGCTCTGCATCAGTTTCACCTCAGGGGGGTGTGAACACAGGAGGAAAAATTGAAATTAATGTATTACTTACACAGAATCACAGACTGTTCTGAGTTGGGAGGGACCCACAAGGATCATCGAGTCCAACTCTTAAGCCAATGGCCCACACAGGGGATTGAACCCATGACCTTGGCATTATTACAACCAAGTTTTAACCAACTGAGCTCATCTCAGGAAGACATACTTGCCATAGCACATGGAGAGATAGATAAAAATCAATTGATGTTGTAGATGGGTAGCACAAATTCTGATGTTATGGGGGCAGAGCATCCAACACATTTATTGATGGGAGAATTTTAAAAGGAGGTGTATTGGTTAGGACAGCAAATCATAGAATCATAGAATCGATTGGGTTGGAAAAGACCTCTGAGATCATCAAGTCCAACCCTTGCTCCAACTCCACTCCCTTTACCACATCATGGCACTCAGTGCCACGGCCAAGCTCAGGTTAAAAACCTCCAGGGATGGGGAATCCACCCCCTCTCTGGGCAGCCCATTCCAATGCCTGAGCACTCTCTCTGCAAAGAAGTTTTTCCTGCTCTCCAACTTCAATCTCCCCTGGCAGAGCTTGAGCCCGTGCCCCCTTGTCCTATTGCTGAGTGCCTGGGAGAAGAGACCAACCCCCACCTGGCCAGAACTTCCCTTCAGGGAGTTCTAGACAGTGCTGAGGTCACCTCTAAGTCATAATACGTAGTTTAATAGGGCTGCAGAGTATAATAATACTGTGTAAAAGAGGGTTATAATTCTCCATCATACGCCGTAATTCCAAATGCAGGGAGACAATTCCTCTGGCTGTGGTGGGTGTTGTTACAGCACCCGTTGCCACAGGCTTCTCCCGCGCCGCCACATCCGAGTATTTCCAATATAAATGTGGGAAATTTGCATTACAAGCGTCACTCCCGCTGGTTTCCCCCACACCGGGCACCGCGGGGTTAACGCCGCTGCCGCCCCCTCCTCCGTCCCCCCTCCCCCGCCGCTCCCATTGGCGCGGCC
>VWZD01009764.1:340486-426256 GCA_013396695.1 Sakesphorus luctuosus
CCCGCAGGGGCCGTCCGGCCCCTGCGGGCGGTCCGGCGTTCCCTGCGGGCGATCCGACGGCCCCGGGAATCGCATGGTCGGTGAGCTTGGAAAAGACTTCCGAGACCATCCTCTTGTCCTGTCCCTGTTTCCCCATCCCCCGCCTCGCCCTCCTGTCAGGGAGTTGTGGAGAGGGAGAAGGTCCCCCCTGAGCCTCCTTTTCTCCAGGCTGAGCCCCCCCAGCTCCCTCAGCCGCTCCTGCTGCTCCAGCCCCTTCCCAGCTCTGTTCCCTTCCCTGGATTCCCTCCAGCCCTCGGTGTCCATCTGACAGGTTCGGCTCACGGACACCCCCGAGCTCGGCGAGGGCTGCAGGACGTGGCTCTGGCAGATGGGAATTTTTTATCCTGCAGTTTGTTCCTCTTCTGGATCATAGGAAGGATTGGGTTGGAAAAGACCTCCAAGATCATCAAGTCCAAGCCTTGGGCCAACTCCAGTCCCTTTACCAGATCATGGCACTCAGTGCCACGGCCAAGCTCAGTTGAAAAACCTCCAGGGATGGGGAATCCACCCCCTCTCTGGGCAGCCCATTCCAATGCCTGAGCACTCTCTCTGCAAAGAATGTTTTTCTGCTCTCCAACTTCAATTCCCCCTGGCAGAGCTTGAGCCCCCCGTGCCCCCTTGTCCTATTGCTGAGTGCCTGGGAGAAGAGACCAACCCCCACCTGGCCAGAACTTCCCTTCAGGTAGTTCCAGACAGTGCTGAGGTCCCCTCTGAGCCTCCTCTTCTCCAGGGTAAACACCCCCAGCTCCCTCAGCCTCTCCCCACAGCACTTGTGCTCCACTCCCTTCTCCAGCCTCGTTGCTCTTCTCTGGACCCTTGAGCCCGGGACAGAGCCCTGCATGGCTGGGAAGCCTCTCCGAGCATCTCCCCTGCACTGTGGGCTCACACCGAGTTCCACTCACTGCTTGGCAAAGGTCATTGTCCTGGGGTGAAAAATAAGATGTGTGTTGTTTGTGGAAACACTGACTGTGGTTGTCAAAGCCGTGAGTTTAAGGTTTTTTAAAGGACATTCTTTCTGGATGCAGATGTGCACAGGCACTGCAGCTGTTTGGTTTGTGCCCACTGAGGGCCTGGTCCTGCACATCCGTGGTGCCTTGAGAGTAAACTGAACAGTGTAGATTCCAGTGAAATGATTGTGAGCAGATCCCACCTGGTACTCACAGCAGAACAGGCATTAATGCTGTGTCTTGTTTTAATTTGAAAATGACTCCGTGCCCCCCTCGTGTCCTTAAGTCTGACCTACATAGTGGCAACAGGATTTGCCTTCGTTGGCAGTACAAAGTCTCAGGAGGGAGAGGGAGGGAGGTGGATTTTGTTTCCTTGCACAGAGTTGTCTGTTCTGACACCACAGTGTGTGCTCTGGTTCGGTGTTTGCTGCCTCTCCTCGGGAGTGGGGAGGGGGATTGGCATTATCCTGTACCAGGGACAGACTCACTGCTGCTGGATGTCCCATGGGTACACAGACCCTGGGTGGATTTTGGGTGCCCATCTTATGTAGGAGCCAAATCAACATAAGAATGTCAAGTGCAGAAGGAATACTGCAGGATTTTTTCACTGCTTTGGCTTCTTTTCCAAGTGGAACAAGGATCCCTAAGGGAAGTTCCGGCCAGGTGGGGGTTGGTCTCTTCTCCCAGGCACTCAGCAATAGGACAAGGGGGCACGGGCTCAAGCTCTGCCAGGGGAAATTGAAGTTGGAGAGCAGAAAAAACTTCTTTGCAGAGAGAGTGCTCAGGCATTGGAATGGGCTGCCCAGAGAGGGGGTGGATTCCCCATCCCTGGAGGTTTTTCACCTGAGCTTGGCCGTGGCACTGAGTGCCATGATGTGGTAAAGGGACTGGAGTTGGCCCAAGGGTTGGACTGGATGATCTGAGAGGTCTTTTCCAACCCAATTGATTCTATGATTCTGTCATTTCCCTCTCACCTCACTGACCTGCCATGCTTGGGTGGAATGTCAGCAGCTGGGCTGGGATAAAGGGAGAGTTGTTGGGGCTGTTTTCTGACCATGTCGCAGCACCCTCTGTATCAGTACCCTTGCCTCCTGCCCATGTCTTGAGCCATTCCACTCTTCAGTGCTTCCAAGCCCTCCCTCCCTGCCTGGCATTCCCAGCCCCTGCCCATTCCAGCTCTGTGCACACTGGTTGCCCAGCTGGCCAAGGGGAACAGGCAGCTGTTGAGCCACTGCCACGGCCCTTCCTGCAGTGCTTCCCAGGTCCCAATAAACACACAAACCCTGTCTTCAAAACTTCTCCTGTCCTCTCAGATGCGTTTGGAATTAGCCAGTGGGTCCAAGTGAAAAGTGTGATTATATAAACGTTGTTTCCATAGGAAACTGTGCTTGATGGAAAGTGGTTCTGCAAGGAGAATTACTGCAGCCTGGTTTCCTGAGGAGCTGTTTGCCACATCCTCCCCTACCAGCCTCTGTGCCCTGCGAGCTTCTCCCTCCCCACAGCTGCCCATATCCAGGTGCTGCCCATATCCCAGCCTGCCCCAGCCTTATTTGTGCAGCCAGATGAGTCAGGTGTTCTGTTTGCTGAGTGGCCAGCAGCTGGGAAAGATTAAGGATATTTATTTACCCAGTTGTCCTTGGCTTCTCCAGGCCTCTGTCCTCTCTCTGGCCTGTGCTTTTGGTAAAGCTCATGGAAATCCTCCTCTGACACATTTGGCAGAAAGGCAGGTACTGGATTCTGAAGTTATTAAAGGATACAACAGGGCAAGGTGGGCAGAGAGATGGACAAAATGATTTTGTTTCTGTCCAGAGCCGTGTGAGATGGATCAGGCAGCTGCTGATTGTTCCAGCTGCGGGCAGAGATAATGCAGGGGTTAAAAGGCCTGTGGCCTTTCACATGTGTCTGTGTTGTATCTCTCAGCCGGGGGTGTAGCTGTGCCTGCGGAAAGTTTGAGCTCAGACTGTCACAGAGATTCTGGCTGTAGATAAACGAGGGTTCTACAGGACAAGAGGAGGAGAAATGGCAGACAAGTAAATACGTGGGAAGCCCTGAGCGCTGGATGACTAAACTCGTACACAAGGCAGGCAGCACACGGAGAGTGGAAGTGACAGAATGAGTCTGAGAAATCCAGGGAAAGGGCTGTGGGAACTGGAATAACAAGGCTTGCACAGAGAGGGGAGGTGTGAGCCAGCGAGGAGCTGGCCAGGGAGGGAAGGATGGGAAGGAAGATTGATCTGGTGAGGCTGAGGTATGTTTGGGGAAGAGGAAAATGTCACTACTGTGTGTGCTGTTCCTTCAGGGCATTTTCCAGGAGAGCTTTTAAAGGCCTTTTGATAGGCAAGCCCAAAAGGTATAGTGTATAAAAGAAAAAAAAGCATTAAACAGGAGTTAGAGTGTACTTCACCATATCTATTTCAGGTCAGTGTCTGTTTGAACTATGATTTTTTGTTTCCTCATGCTGCCAAACTGAATCTTTGCCTGCCCTCAGACTCGGTTTGTCATCTGGAGCGTAACAAAATCCTTGCAAATTGTACATGCAGTTTTTGAGATAGCAGCTTTCTGGCTTTCAGATGCAAAAATAAGATTGTGATGTGTGGCATGGCCTTGATCTGGTGACTCCAGTAAAAACGTTCTGTGAGATTTCTCTGCTAACTTTGTGGGCTCGCTTGTAGTAGCTGTGATTTTGTTATAAGAGGCAAGTTTGGTGCTGTTTTTTGAACTGGGAGTCAAGTGGTGTGATGTTGGTATTTAGTGCCAGTAGATGTGCTTTGGTTCCAGTGTTTGCGTGACCCCTCTGTGATACTGAAGAGATACTGTTATTTCAGTATTGAGCTGGAGGACTCTTCGTTTGCTGAGAATACAGACCTGCTTGTAATGAGACACAAAACGGATTGGGAAATAGCCCTGAGAAGTAATGAAATAACAAGAAGCATTTCTTATACAAACTGCCCATTCACCAGAGCATTAAAAAGCTGTCGGGGTTGTTTATTTCTGGCTGTTTTTGTTTATTTCTGGCTGGTTTGGTTTCCACCTTGATGCAGGAGTGTGGTAAAATGGTAGGGAGGGAGGTGAGTTTTTCTGTACTTCTCCAACGTGGAGATGGAGTTTGGGTGGTAGGGCAACAAACCCCATCGAATTATGTCTTCTATTTAGTGGTGGCAGCTTGAGATAATGCTAAGCAGAAGCTCAGGAAAAAAAGAAAAGGTAAAAAAAGGCGCTTTTAGGGTCACCTGACCTTGGTAAGAGATTAATGGCTGATCCCAAGAGCAGGAGGGAATATTCTGTCATTGTGTTGTGTCAGCTGTGGTTGGACACTTGAATTGTACTTGACTTTGAAAACTGTTTGAGTTTCCCCTCCTCTGATGCCTTCAGGTTCAAAGAGCATCTACTGTCACTTTGTGCATCCCATATTCCCATGATCCAACATGGAAATAAGTGGCTTCTCCATCCCTTGGTCCCCTTTTGTCAGGTTTGGTCACCCTTTCCTTATCCTCTCACCCCTGCCAGTTTGTGGAACTGTTTCCTCTTTGTGTCTCTTGGGATCATCCCTGGGTTTACTTTTGTCATTGTCTGAAAGTTCCACTCACAGCTTACCCTTTTTTTTCCCTCTTTAAAATTTTGAGGGGTTGTTGTTATTTCATTTGTTCCTGTGACCACTTTCCCATCTCTGTCCTCATTCCAGGACCAGCTTTAGACTTCTGGAGCTCTCATAATCTTTTCCAATCCAAGTATTTTCAAAAAATTTGTCCCTTTTAAATTATTTCCTTCCAAAACTGCACAAATATTTTCTGACACTGCCTCAAAACTGTCACTCCTGCCATCTTCAGTTTCAAACAGTAAAGCTCAAGTTCTTGTTGTGATAAACTTGTACATGAAAGGGTTTGATTCCCTTGGCTTGTGGAGCAGTGAGTTGGCACCCAGGGAGCAAAGTGCAGGTAACCTGGGAAATGGATTGCTTGGCAACCCCAGGGGTGTTTTGGTGTTTGTTGGAGGGAGGCAGCCCATGGATGGCTCATGTCCTCAGGTGGCAGCAAAAATCAGACCCAACTCACCAGCAAATAGTTAAATATTTAATTTGTTTTGTAAATTCTATTTACCTCCTTGAAGGTTTTCAGCCAGAATTAGTTTCAAAGCTGTCACAAAAGATAAACCAAGTAAGAGACCTTTGATTTAAGTGATTGTAATTATATTCTCCCCCTCCCCAAGGAGAATATCCCTAGAGAAATTCAGCATGCCTGAAATGAGCCCAGGAAAGGGAGTATCCAGCTTGAGCTCCAGAGGTGGGAACATTCCTGCCCTGTGCTTGCCAGCACTGGGCTGTGAGGCTTTCTGAAAATGTATGTGTACATCTGTACATCTCTCACAAGGAGGAGTAGCTGCTCTGAAATGAACCATGTTCTTCTGCCTAACTCCACACAAACTCTAATGGATTTTAAAAATGAATGGAAGTGGATCTTGGTAACAGCAATGTCCAAAATGATTCAGAACTTCTAGTTTTAAAGAAGTGAATTATGCAGTTACAGTGAGAGGGTGCAGGTACAGCCAGATCTGCTTTGCTTTCCTACTTCAGTTTAAGAATAACAGTGTTATTTAGGGGTCTCCTCCTGGGTGAGTGTCTGCAGCAATGAGGCTTTGGGGTCAGGTGCATCTTCCCTGTCTGTGCTGCTCCTTCTCATGCTGTCAGTGGGTAATATGCAGATTGCTGGGCTGTTTGGAGAAGTACAGCCAAACAGAAGTTGGTAATGTCTTAATTTCCATAAAAACACATAATTTTTGCCTTTCACTATGAACACAAGCACTTTCCAATATATTAAAATCAGTGTTACACATTTCAGAGGGGCCTACAGTCCCAGTTTGAAGCATCCCTGAGGCTTCTTTCACCCTTTCCTCTGCCCTTTCTGGTGTCTCTGTACTGGTGTGAGTGGTCATTGTCAGCTTTAAACCACTTGTTCACCTGTCTGTTTTACCTCATTATGGGGTTGTCCTGTGCAGGGTCAGNCAGGCTTGAGTCCCTTCCAACTCAGCATGGTTGTATGATCAGGAGACTTCACTTTCCTGCTCTAGTGGACAGGTTCTAGAAAAAGTATTTAAGAGGAAAAATGTGTAACTTGGAAAAGACCAAACTGAACTGAGTTGTCACCTGAGGCAGGATGATGGTGGCAGAACAATCTGGATGGTGAACTGGGCTAAAAGCTCTGGCTCTGCCTTGTCAGATTGTGCCACTTCTAAGCTGGACAGTGCTCAGCTTGGTCACTGTGCAGAGAAAAGGGATTTTAAAAGCAGGAACACCTGACAGTTTGTTAACTTGAATTTCCTTGTCCGTCTTGGACGCTGTTTGAGGTGGTTCAGCTGCTTATTCTTTGTGGGGCTGGCCTGGGCCCTGGTTCCCTGCACATTCCTTGCAGTTGGTTTATGAGAGCTGGCACGGATGGATGGGGAGGTGGGAGAGCCACGGAGCTGGGTGGGGCTGCTACAGACCTGTAATGTAAATTTGTTTAAGGTGCTGTGGAGGCATCTGTGGGTTTGCAGTCCTTTCATACAAACACCCTTAGCCTGTGCCAAACGTGATCCTGCACTGATGGCCCTGTGGGACAGTGACTGTGCCCTGTGTGTGCCTCGCCAGGCACAGCCTGGCTGTCCTGTGGTTGCTGCTGGTACATTTTCAGCCTGTGCAGCTCGTTTTTCCAGGGATGTGGTTAACAGTGGCTGGTCTGTACTCTTAGTGTTAAATCTCGTGAGAAGGCTTTCCTGTGCCAGCCCTGCCCAGCTCAGAGGTTGGCACAGTTAGCATGGCTTGTGCAAAGGGAAATCCCTGCTGGCTCCCAGTGCTCCTCAGAGATGTGCCTGAGTGTCCCTGTCCCTTTGGGTTCTGACTGCATTCAGCTAATACTAGGAAAGGCTATTTCTGCCCTCATAGTTGAGATACAGTTGGTGGTACATTCTGTGGTCCTTATGTGCTACCACTGCCCTGGGCAAGGCCTGTTGAGGGGTGAAACATGTCTTGCAGCCCACTGTAAATATAGAAACACACATGTGGATTTAACTGTTGCAGGTGAGGTTTCTGAGAACTGGCAGTATTAGTGGTTTGGGATTTTCTTCCGAATTTGGCACTGAGATTGCAGACCATTTGTATATTTTCTGTGGTTATTGGTTTTACAGTTGACTGCAGAAGGTACTTATTCAGCCACAAGGAAGTGAGATGTCATCCCCTGCCCCACCTCTTTTTTTTTTCTTTTATAAAGAATGGAAATAAAGCTGAGTAAATTATAGTGACAGCAAATGAAAGGCAATAAACAATTAAATCTACTCTGCCCTTATGTACCTTCAGGAAAGTAGGCTGTGCAGCTGTTCTCACTGGTTGTCAGCTGTCTTAACATCTACCTGAGAGCTTTTCTGGAGGGACAGATGTTCTGGTGACCAGTGACCATGGGATCTCGTACCAGCAGAATGGTGTATGTGGAAGTGGAGCCATCACCTTAAACTACAGCTCTCTGCAAAATCTTGCCTGTGGTAGTTGTAGCTTCCATGATTGATATAGAGATGCTGTCCAGCAATTTCTGCTTCCCTGCAGATCGTGGAAAGGCTGCAGGAAGGCAGCAGATCCCATGTGTTTTATTAGAAATGCTTGGGCTTTAGGATACAAGTGTCTGTAAATGCAGGCTTATGTTCCGAGCATAAACTTGATTCCAAGTTTGGTGGGATCTGAAGGATAACCAAGGTCATGGGTTCAATCCCCTGAGTGGGCCATTGACTTAAGAGTTGGACTCGATGATCCTTGTGGGTCCCTTCCAGCACAGAATAGTCTGTGATTCTGTGATCTATGATTGTAAGGTTTCGGTTTTTGTTTATTTTTAGGGGTACCAGGAGATGCTTCAGTGGCAAGACCTCTTTCACGATGCAAGTTAGGAATGAAATCCATTAACTGACATCCCCTTCCTCACCCTGATCTCCAACAGACTTCCTGTGACTCTTGGAAGCGAGGGTCAGGGGAGAAGGGTGGAAGGGCACCATGAAGCTGAAGCAGCGGGTTGTGCTGTTGGCCATCCTCCTCGTCATCTTCATTTTCACCAAGGTTTTCCTGCTTGACAACCTGGACACCTCGGCTGCCAACCGGGAGGACCAGCGCGCCTTCCAGCGCATGCTGGCGAGCCTGCGCGTGGAGCTGGACCCGCGGCTGGAGCACACGCTGCAGTCCCCCTGGGAGATCGCCGCGCAGTGGGTGGTGCCCCGAGAGGTGTACCCCGAGGAGACCCCCGAGATGGGCGCTGTCATGCACGCCATGACCACAAAGAAGATCATCAAGGCTGATGTGGGATACAAAGGGACCCAGCTGAAAGCTTTGCTCATACTTGAAGGAGGACAGAAGGTTGTCTTCAAACCCAAGAGGTGAGTATGTATGGCCAGACTTCGTGAATGAAGATTTGGGAAGGGCTCTCCCCACGTGGGTGTGCCCTTCCAGCCTATGCAGTGGATTTTTTAGGTGAGGCTCAGTGTGCACAGAACTGGCCCCACCGTTTAACTCCCAAGGTCCATCTGCCACAGCTGAGCGAGCTTGGACAGTGACAGTGAAGTCCTCGGGACTGTCACAGCACCCGGTACTGACCAGGGCTGACCCTGCTGAGCATCTGAAATCTGATGGGATGGGATGGCAGGGAGGCATTTACTGCCAGGGGATGGTCCCCACTGAGACTCGAACTCAGCACCTTAGGGTTCAGAGTCTGGAGTGCTCTCCTTTACACCACGGGACCGCCCTGTTTGTAAATTGTATGACCAGACCTCACGAATGAAGATTTGGGAAGGGCTCTCTCTCCCCACGTGCCCTTCCAGCCTGCACAGAGGATAGTTTTTCAGGTGAGGCACAGCGTGCACAGAACTGGCCCCACTGTTTAAGTCCTAAGGATTCATTTGCCACGGCCGAGCAAGCTTGGACAGTGACAGTGAAGTCCTCAGGACTGCCACAGCACCCGGTACTGACCGGGGCTGACCCTGCTGAGCATCTGAGATGTGACGGGATGGGATGGCAGGGAGGCATTTCCTGCCAGGGGACGGTCCCACTGCGACTCGAACTCAGGTCCTTGGCATTCAGAGTCCTGAGTGCTCTCCTTTTATACCAGGGGACTGCCCCTTGCCTTCAATGACTGCACTAATAACTGCTTTAGTTAGATATCTGTATTTTCTTTCTCCATGTTGTCACGTCAACATTTAAGTTGCAAGTTCTCCTGTAAATGGAAAGGCCATCCTCTTACTTGTGAGACAGACAGGATGGAGCCTTGCTGGTGCTCTGGTAACACTGTGTTGCTGTGCCAGCTCTCTCTCAGGCTGTACAGTCTTGATGCTCAAAACAACCTGTCTTCAGGTTAGAAGAATAATCACTGTGTTCAGTCCTGAGGGAGTGTTGGTTACATCTGGTGTTTCTGAGCCATGTATTGCTGACTGTGGAAGTGCAGGTTGTGGCAGTGTGAGGACAACCTTGCCTACTCTGAGTAAAGAGAGAGTGCAGTTCAAGAACAGGAAAGGAATTCAGGTTGACAGTGGTCTTGAAACTAGATCTGGGTGTCTGGTGTAGCTGCCTGAAGAGTGTGAAAATGCCTTGGGTAGGTCAGAGTTTCCTGTCTGCCAGTGGTGAGTACTGGAGGAGCAGTGGGTGGGTAGTGATACTTCCTTGGGTTTTACTAAAAATTTTAGCTCTACAGCTTTCAAAAAGGGCCTGTGTTTCCATGCCACAGACCTGCCTTCCAGGATGTGTTCTGAGGGTCAGCTGTCTTGTTTCAAAGCCTAACTTACTAATGAGTGAGAGTTGCTACCATCACATCTGGTGGTGTATGTGAAATAAATGCTCATTCGGGGTAAGCTCCGGTTTGGCAGGAATCTGTCAGATTGTCCCTCCACAAACTCCCTGCCATCCTGCCCTGGTGAATTCTCTTTTGAACTGCCCTGCAGAGGAGCTGAAACCTTTGCTCAGATTGGGGAAATGGACTGTTGTCTCAGCCACATCTTCCCTGAGCAGGGTTTGAACATCCAAGTAGAGCTCTGTGGCTTCTCCTACACTGTTTTTGCTGCTGCTTGAACCCCCAAAGTCTGTTGGAAATAATCCAGTTTACACAATGTGATGGAAATGAGAAACTGGGTAACCTAATTTGGGCTTGTTTTGTTTGAAAATGAGTTGCATCTCACCCATTTGCTCAGTATTGTGATGTTTCTCACTCACCTGAAGCACAGTGCTAAAGCAGTACCTGGGGCTGATTCAAATGTGAGGAAACTCAGGAATTGGTGTTTGCCTTGACTAAGTAACATCTATTAAAAGATGAAAAAGAAAGCAAAAAGCCTGCCACTTCACCAAAACACACCGTTGTTGTTGTAATGAGTGCCTAATTTCTGTTTCTTGCTGTTCATTATGTCTTTTCTCCACCAGAATAAAGGCTCCCTTTATATCCAGTATTGTCCTCAGGTTCACACTTTCTGATTTTCCATCTACTCTAAGATTGCATTTGCCATCTCTTCCACAACATCAGACTGTATTTTCATGTTAATGTACAATCCATTCTAACCCCCAAATCATCTGTGGAATTGCTGCTTTCCAGTATAAACAGCGCCCTGCTCTGTAGCTGTGTCTGTGCTCTCTGTTCTTAGATGTGACCTGGCATATGGTTGGATTAAATTCATTAGCTGGGATAGGCACTGCTTCCCAGCCCCTAGAGAGCACTGTCCATCACTCACCTTTCCTCCTGGTTTACCACTTCAACAGTCTGGACACCTCAGTCTCATTGATGGTTTTCCCCTCTCCCATTAGCAATTGTTTGGGAAGTGACCCACAGACTTTATAACAAAGCACTGTTATTAAATCGTTCCTCTGAACAGGAAAATGGATGGAAACTCTGCATGGAATCACTTTATCTGACTTATTTCAATTACAGATATGCCAGGGATTATGTGGTGGAAGGAGAACCCTACGCTGGCTACGACAGACACAATGCAGAAGTGGCAGCCTTTCACTTGGATAGGTATGGAATTACTGCCTTACCTGGCTTTGTTCTCTGTGGAAAATGCTTCATCAGAGTCCCTTGAGGAATGCACCTCAGATGTGAGCTGTTTCTTACTTAGCAACATAACACACTGCAGGCAAACGCGAAAATCAGCTGTTCTGTGAAACTCATTTTCAAAGATCTTTGCAAGAATCTAACATTTGAAAAATTTGGAAAGGAGAATGAGTAGTAAAACCACTACAGTTACTGTTATAGGGAACAATGAGATTAACCAAATGCTATGGAAGAGTCTGGAAAACTAAATGTGTGTGCTAAATTCATGTCCAGTATCCTGAGAAGTGAGGACTATTGTCTAGACTAAATACTAACCAGTGCATCCTAGAGGAAAACCAGCTATTCACATATAAACTGTATTCAAGGGTACTCAGGTAGTTTTGTGGACCTGAGCTGGAGGTGCAATTACAGGAGGGAAAAAAGTACAGGATATACAAAGAATGGGTCAGGAAATGCCAAACACTGAATGTTGATAGTTATGAAATACTGTTAGAGATACAGTTTTATCTGGAGTAAATGACCATAGTCTCAGTCTCCTCATTACAGGAAAATTGTGTTGGGACTTTGGAGGTGAAGAGACTTAAAATCTATACTGGCCTTTGTAGTCCTTTAAGCACTTTTAAAATTCCATTACAAATAACCTGAGTCATTTGTGGTTGCAGAGCAAAGGCTGTGGCAGACCTGGGAGTGGAAGGTGGGTCTTGTAACTGCAAGTTTTGTGATTGTTCTTCCCACCTCTGTTTTTCCAGGCACTTCTCAGGCAATTCACTTTTCTTCTGCCACTGTCTCTTCCCTTCTGCCTCTTCATGCCAAAGAAAACAACTCCCTGATTGGTTGCTTTCAGGTGTCATTGAATTGGGCTTAAACATAACATTTTAATAGATAGTGGTACCCACAGATTATAAATGGTCTTTCCAGGTGACCAGCCCAGAGGCCATGTGGTTTTATTGCTTCAGCCTGTGCAGGAGACACATGATGGATATTTCTGGTGTGAGGTCTGAGTTCAGAGAGTTGGAACATCCTGTGTTGCTGTGGTGCAAAGGCTTTGATAAAGGAGTGTCACTGATGGCCTATAAAGCAAGTTTAACATCCAGGCACTCAGGAAAAATTAGTTTCCTTACTTTGCTTGGTGAAGACAGGATGTTGCTGCAGGGCTCCAACTTTATTCTTTGGTCTCAGTCATCTCTGACAGAGGCTGTGGGTTTGTTTTGTTTCAATTTGGAGCTGCGACCTGTGTTGCAAGTTCTCACGTCGTGTTTTTCCACCCCAAACCAGAATTCTGGGTTTCCGGCGAGCCCCGCTGGTGGTGGGCAGGTTTGTGAACCTCCGCACAGAGATCAAACCCGTGGCCACAGAGCAGCTCCTGGGCACCTTCATGACTGTGGGTGAGTGAATCATAGAATCATGGAATGGATTGGGTTGGAAAAGATCTCTGAGATCATCAAGTCCAACCCTTGGTCCAACTCCAGTCCCTTTACCAGATCATGGCACTCAGTGCCACGGCCAAGCTCAGGTTAAAAACCTCCAGGGATGGGGAATCCACCCCCTCTCTGGGCAGCCCATTCCAATGCCTGAGCACTCTCTCTGCAAAGAAGTTTTTTCTGCTCTCCAACTTCAATTTCCCCTGGCAGAGCTTGAGCCTGTGCCCCCTTGTCCTATTGCTGAGTGCCTGGGAGAAGAGACCAACCCCCACCTGGCCAGAACTTCCCTTCAGGTAGTTCCAGACAGTGCTGAGGTCACCTCTCAGCCTCCTCTTCTCCAGCACAAACACTCCCAGCTCCCTCAGCCTCTCCCCACAGCACTTGTGCTCCACTCCCTTCTCCAGCCTCGTTGCTCTTCTCTGGCCCCGCTCCAGCCCCTCAAGATCTTTCCTGAACTGAGGGGCCCAGAACTGAACACAACACTCAAGGTGTGGCCTCCCCAAGGCAGAGTCCAGGGGAAGGCTCACTGCCCTGGGCCTGCTGGCCACGCTAGTTTGGATCCAGGCCAGGATCCCATTGGCCTTCTTGGCCACCTGGGCACAGTCTTGGCTCCTGTTGAGCTTCCTGTCCCTCAGTCCCCCCAGGTCCCATGGATTGTGCAGCCCAGCAAAGGAAAACATGTTTAATGGGGAAAAAGAGCCATGGGAACTGACACAGCCACAGAACAGTTAACTCTGGTGCAGGAAGCTGTGAAGGCTCTTTCTCTGCCAAGGGAGATCTTGTATAACCCTGTTTGGCGGGGGAGGAGGACTTGGTTTTCTCCAAGTAGTTTTCCCTCTGTAACTGCTCTGTGTTCCTTCATGCTGCTGTTACAGATGGGATTTTTTTTTTTTAGTAAAAATTTTCTCTTTGCAGTCAGAGGTGTCTAGAAAAGTCTGTGATTAGACCTGAAAGGAAAAAAAAATAAAATTATATTTAACATGAGCAGAGTGGTGATTTGGGATAATTTGTAGAGCTGACACATAGTTGGTGTTAGATGTTGTTTGTGCCTGTGGAGCATTTAGAACCAAATGTGTCAGAACTTCCCTGTGTTATTTACCGTAATAATGCTGTGAAGGGCACTTAATGGGAATTGCTAATGTGAACTCCTACCAGGTGGTCATTAAGCAGCAAGAAATTACTTATGCTGCAGCCTTAACTCCTTCAGGCTTTCGTAAAATATCCAATTATTACTCCTTTTTTTGTTTGTTTTGTTTTGTAATCAGAAGGCTCCAGGGATGATTGTTCATTACAGCTGGTAATGTGTGTGCCTGTGCACATTCCCATTACAAGCACTGCTGGCACTCTCCCTCTGCCAGTTACAAGGTGTGACTTACTGATGGGAGCAGCTTCCCAAACTCTCCTTGCATTCAGATGGGGTGCCTGCCTCAGGCAGACTATCTTTTCCTGAATTTCAGCCAAGATAACTAAGCTGTTTTCTAGCAGAAATGCTGACTTGAAAAGTTGGCTGCAGAAATTTTCATTGCTATTCCTTGGATTCACTGTTGTGCAGAGCTGGAATCAAAGAAATGGGTGGATTTGGGGAAAAGGTTGTGAGCTCTTGTCAGCCCAAATATGACCAAGTTTCTGAGGTTTTGAAGAAAAGATAATTCATGCCTATTCAGTGCAGGTTTGCTAAAGTTGCAGCTGGAATTTTCGAAGAGTTCTGTCTCTTGCTAGACCTGCTGCAGGCCCTGGATGGGAAGTGAGACTTGCAGGGCTTTCCATACAAATTAGGGATGTGGTCTGCAAGCTTTGTGTTGTTAGTAGTCATTTCTGACATCTTCAAGTTGTCTGATGGGGGTATTGGGAGCACAAGAGCTGAATCTGGATGGAGGACTCCAAAGGAGTGCTGGCTGAGGGTGGAAAGGGAAAAACACATCTCTCAGTGAACTGAGCCCGGTTTGGGGAGGATATTGGATGTAGAGCTGAAGGAAAAAAGGATGGAGACTAAGTGGAATCACAGCAAAATGAGACATAGTTGAAGAATATTTTGGAAGAACATCTGTGAGCATGGAATTGGATTTAACTGTGTAAGAGTCAAGCAAAGGCAGGTTAGAAGGGGGAAACAGAAGAGGTTAAACTAAAAGTACTAATCCAGGCTGTGTAGATTACCTGATGCTACAGGATGCATGAACATCAGCAGAGTAAAGGCTGCAGGGTTCTGTTGCTCCTCTCCTCTCAGAAGACACTGATGGAGCTTTGACAGATCTGCATTCCTACATCATGTAAGAATGACAGCTTGTTTCTGTCTCCCCTGCTCAAGTAGCTGAGATATGTAGCAGATCTCAGGGCTCCAAATCCATTTGAGTTCTGCTGTGTCCTTTTTAACTTGTCTCCAAAGAAGTCAGGAACCTGACACGTAAAGTAGGAAATGTGAGAAACAAGCAGTGTTGAAGTTGCACAGTCAGGGTCCCAAAAATGAGGAAGGGATCACAAAACCTTGTTGGTAGTGCAATGTTTTATTAAGTCTCTGTGTGATAAAGCCTTTAGAAAATATAATTACTCTGCCCTTTGAATATTAGTCTTTAATTGCTTTGAATGAATAGATGTCTGTGTAACCTCTTGTGAGCTTCTCCCTCTCAGACAGGGAGCACTTGGTCAAGTCTTCAAGTAGCTCAGTTGGTTAAAACTTGGTTGTAATAATGCCAAGGTCATGGGTTCAATCCCCTGTGTGGGCCATTGGCTTAGGAGTTGGACTCGATGATCCCTGTGGGTCCCTCCCAACTCAGAATAGTCCGTGAAGTCCTCAAGTGCAGTGAAGTCCTATTGCAGGGAAGGTTCTGCTTGGATGAAGTTCTGCTGGTTTGACCTCTCTTTATTTTTGTTTTCAAGGCAATAACACTTGTTTCTACGGGAAGTGCTACTACTGTCGGGAGACAGAGCCGGCCTGTGCGGACGGGGACATCATGGAGGGCTCGGTGACGCTGTGGCTGCCGGACGTGTGGCCTCTGCAGAAACACAGGCACCCCTGGGGCAGGACCTACCGGGAGGGCAAGCTCGCCAGGTAGGACAGACAACGTGGGAGGGCCACTGCAAGCTCTGAAAATCCTGGCTGTGGGCAAAACAAGACTCTCCTCTTGTGCCACTGGACCCTCTGTTGACACAGTGCCTCGCTGTGACACACTGAAATGTGGCAGCACCTGATTTCGTGGTCCTTGGAGTTTGTTTTGAGAGCTGTGGAGCTGGTTTAGCTTTAGAAGGTAGTCATCAGGAAGTTCTTTGCTTTGCATACCATCAGTATTTGGTGGCCATGTTCAGCATCTAAAGAGTGATTAAAGGAGGACAAAGGTGGTCTCTGTCCTTCTTGTAAAATAGATGCAGCACATCTGAGTGTGTGGGTTGGGGATGGTTTTGCCATGACCAGAGCAAATCACAGAATGGATTGGGTTGGAAAAGACCTCCGAGATCATCAAGTCCAACCCTTCGTCCAACTCCACTCCCTTTACCAGATCATGGCACTCAGTGCCACGGCCAATCTCAGTTGAAAAACCTCCAGGGATGGGGAATCCACCCCTTCTCTGGGCAGCCCATTCCAATGCCTGAGCACTCTCTCTGCAAAGAAGTTTTTTCTGCTCTCCAACTTCAATTTGCCCTGGCAGAGCTTGAGCCCGTGCCCCCTTGTCCTATTGCTGAGTGCCTGGGAGAAGAGACCAACCCCCACCTGGCCACAACTTCCCTTCAGGTAGTTCCAGACAGTGCTGAGGTCACCTCTGAGCCTCCTCTTCTCCAGCACAAACACCCCCAGCTCCCTCAGCCTCTCCCCACAGCACTTGTGCTCCACTCCCTTCTCCAGTCTTGTTGCTTTAGAAGGGAGTCATTAGGAAGTTCTTTGCTTTGCATACCATCAGTATTTGGTGGCCACATTCAGCATCTAAAGAATGATTAAAAAAGGACAAAGGTGGTCTCTATTCACCTTGTAAAACAGATGCAACGGGTCTGAGTGTGTGGGCAGGGGATGGCTTTGCCATGACCAGAGCAAATGGTTTTGAGCTTAGTAAATTCTTCCGAATCTTTGTCATGAACAAGTGATTAGAAAGAGCTTTTTTTTAGTCCTTGATCTAAAGTATCCATTGATTTCCAATGATGTGATTGTTCTCAGCAAGAATCTCATCCAAAGGCTTCGCTGAATTGTTTCAGAGTATTAAATGCACAGATTGATTTTTGAGCAGCACATGGTTTCTCCTTTTCCAGCAGGTGAAAATTATCTGTCTTCAGTACAGGGTATATTGCAGTAATGAATGGGCTGAGTTCTTGGAGGTGTTTCTCATGTTGAGCGGCTGTTTTTCATAATTATTTCCTCCTTGCACAGGAGTTTACCCTGATTCCTGTGCTGATTTGGTATTTGCTGTATTTAAACCTGCTCTTGCCTTGTTCAGGTGGGGTTACAAAGTCCTGGTGTTTTGCATCTTGTCATGCTGCACGTTTTCCTTTGAGAGCATCAGGACAATGAAACGTTCTAGGTGTCATGCTCTCCTTTTTCTGTGCCTGGTAATTATGGAAAAATAAAACTATAAGAATTGCTTCCTGCTCTAACTGCTCCTGCTGTGTCCTGAGCTGACCTTTTGAACATAATTCATACAGTCACATTAGTGTAAGTAATTTTTAATGGAGGTATAATAGATAAAATCCCTGACCTTCCAAGACCTGTGCTAATACAATATAAATGATCAGAAATAAGTGTCAGAGAAAGGTCTGTCTTGAAAGACTCCCTGGAAAATGAGGAGAGAGAGAGAGAATAGTCTGTCTGCAAAATTGTGGCAAGAGGATTAAGTACTGCTCTAGAGTAAAATGAGAGAAAGAGAAACACTTGGGGGAGAGAGGGATGCAGCATAAGAAATTTATCCAGCACAAGAAAGAGGAGGTTCTGAGACTGTTGCCTTGTGGATTTGTGGTGCAAGTTTAATGTGAGTTAGACTTTGATGCAAAAGAAAGAGGGAACCAGACACAGCATTTGAGGAGCATGTGTTACCTGTTATCAAAAACATTGAGAAGGTAAGTTTTTGGCCTCTCTAGTTTGGATACCTGCAGGAAAGAAGAAGGGAGCTCAGGCTCCAGACCACTAGAAGATGAGGTGTGGTATGTGGCAGTTCTAGTAATTAAATTCTGATCTTCCTGCTTGTATGAGTCTCTGCAATGTTGAGCATGTCAGAAATCTCTCCAGCTTGTTTCCTCCATGTCTGTTTCCAAGTCACAGATGGCTTAAGGCATTTCCAATTTAACTGCAGTTTTGTGAAGGATTGTTTCAGTCCTGACATGGAAGATGTTATGGATGTACTTGTTATTTAGGTTGACAGATGGAAAGGATATACACCAGAGATCTGGCTGTTTGGTGGTGATGTTGAATAGCTTTCAAAACTGTAAAGAAGAAAATGAGAAAATGTAAAATCCTGGCTTTGGAGAGTTGAGACATGACATCCATGTTACAAGGTGATGTGTAAAAGGAGAGGAGATAAGAGGGAAAGTTCAAGTCTTGGGGAGGAAAGAAACAACTCTGAAAGAGAATGAACACACATGAAGCCCTTCTCAGGACACAGGGGCTCTTTACTAACCACGAGGAGGTTATTTGGTTTAGAAAGAATAAATTAAGAAGGTCACTGTAAAGCCAGACTGATGGAAGCAGGGCAAGGATGAACAATGCTGAAGGGCTGGGTTGGTTTCTGTCTGGCTGCAGGTGGGAGTACGATGAAAGCTACTGCGATGCTGTGAAGAAAACGTCCCCCTACGACTCGGGCCCTCGGCTGCTGGACATCATTGACACTGCCATCTTCGACTACCTGATTGGCAACGCTGACAGGCACCACTACGAGAGCTTCCAGGATGATGAAGGGGCCAGCATGCTCATCCTGCTGGATAATGCCAAAAGGTGAGCAAAGTTATCTCTATTTCATTAGTGTTTTTTGTGCTAAGCTTTTCTTCTTATCAAAAATTACCAAAGATGTGTGTCCTTCAAAGGGTGTGGTGCTGGCAGGGCAAGAGGGACTGGATTCAAACTGAAACAGAGTAGGTGTAGTGGGATATTAGGAAAAAAAAATCTTTCCCTGTGAGGGTGGGCAGGCCCTGGCACAGGATGCCCAGAGAAGCTGTGGCTGCTCCATCCCTGGGAGTGTCCAAGGCCAGGCTGGACAGGGCTTGGAGCAACCTGGGATAGTGGGAGGTGTCCCTGCCCATGGCAGGCAAAAACTGTCTTTCTGTTACACACTGACAATGTTGTAGGAGGAAGGAAGTTAAAAATACTTCTGATGGGCCTTTGCAGGCTCCCAGTAAATTGTTTATTTGAAAGCTGAAGTGAGATTCTTTCAGCTGTTTTGAAATAAGGGATAGGGGAAGCCTTTTCATAGAATCATGGCAGATCTCAAGTTGGAAGGGACCCATAAGAGTCATTGAGCCCAGCTCCTTGTTCCTCACCTAAGACTAAACCATAGGACTAAGAGTGGATGTTCCTTGGAGCCATGACCACTTCCCTGGGAGCCTGTTCCAATTTTAAAGCTACTAATCACAAAATTATGTGGGGAGAGTAATGCCAGACCCCTAGAGCAACTTATCTGTATTGAGGGGAAAGTTGTTGAGAACAGGATTATGAGGAGGGTGAAACTACAAAATAAAACCAGTGCATGTTTAGATGAACCTTGAAATACTCTGAAAGCCCCTCTCAGAACATGTGGGCATGGAGTGTTCCAAGTGGATCAGCTTGTTAGTTGAACTGTTAATCTGAGGTGGCTGCTCTTTGGTTCCTTCCCTGTCAGGCAAAGCTCCCATTCCCTGTGCCCAGAATCCTGGTTATTCCTTACCCTTACATCACAAGATGAGTTCCATTTCTAAACGCCTCTGAACTTCTTTTCTAAGGTGCCTTGGTCAAATACAGAGCTGGGTGTGCTGGTGCTCCTTCTGTTTGCCTGGTGCATCACCTGGTGCTGTTGAGAGTTATATCTGTGATTGGTCATGGCCTGTTTATATTTTAATTTAAATCATTTGATCTCTGGGAGCATGAAATTGCCTAGTATTGATTTCTTTGAATTCTTCACAAAGCTCTTGATGTTGAGAACAACATTAGGAGTTCAACTGGTTCACTTGGTTTTAATTTTGCCTTTCAGCTTTGGAAACCCTGCCCTGGATGAAAGAAGCATCCTGGCTCCTCTTTATCAGTGCTGCATGTAAGTGAAATGCAGGGGTGGTGTTCACTTTATTTATACAATTGGTGTCCTTGGGGTTTGCAGTGTAATTAAGTTTGGAACCTTCTGGCAACCTGAAAATGTTTGCTTGGGTACTCAGTGCTTTGTTGTTTTGAGGTATTGTCTGCTTGATGTAGTGTCACTGCCCAAGAAGCTGAGAAATCCATTTTCACAAGGGCAGTGCAGTGGGTGGTTGGCAGCAGAAAGTGGTCTCACCTCCAGGTCACTGGTTCAGATCTTCCCCCAGTCAGTGTGACAGGTACTTTGCATCTGCAGCTGTCCCCATCCAGGTCCTGACAAGTAAAACTGCACATCCCTCGTGGAGTTCTGCCTGACAGAAGTGAAGGACTGAAAGTGTCTGGCAATTTCATCATTTCCAAACGTGGTTTCTAAAGAAGATGCAGCCCTGCTCAGGGGGCTCCTTTCAACCCAAGATTGTAGTTTCTCTGCAGGATTTTGTTTCTGCTTTGGCCTTGGGAGCTGTGGTTTAGTTTATTTTGTTTCTAGGGGCTGTGACTTGTTGATTCCTGTTCTCTGTGTCTGCTCTCTCACCAGGCCATTGCTACTTCTTGTTAGGAAATAGGTGCTCTGAGGGTGGAGCACCTCCCTTGGGGGAACAGGCTGAGAGAGCTGGGGGTGATCATCCTGAAGAGACCTTGGAGCCCTTTCCTGTGCCTAAAAGGGCTCCAAGAGACCTGGAGAGAGATTTTGGACAAGGGCAAGGAGTGACAGGACAAGGGGGAATGGCTTCCCACTGCTAGAGGGCAGGGTTAGATGGGATATTGGGAAGGAATTATTCCCTGTAAGGGTGGGCAGGCCCTGGCACAGGTGCCCAGAGAAGCTGTGGCTGCCCCGTTCCTGGAAATGTTCATGGCCAGATTGGATGGAGCTTGGAGCAACCTGGACTAGTGGAAGGTGTCCCTGCCCATGGCAGGGGGGTGGAACTGGATGAACTTTAAGGTCTCTTCCAACCCAAACCATTCCAGGATTCTGGGAAAATGTCCAGGATGAAAAATACTGATATATCCATTTCCTGCCTCTGATACTTCAAGGTAACATTAACTCCTTTAAGCCTTCCAAATTAAGCATTTAGTTGAGAGTTCCTTCAGCTTGTCCTTGAAAGGTTCTGTCTCCCAAATTCCTCAGAGCCTGTGAAATCTGGGAATTTGCAGAAGACATGCCCTCTAATTGTGCTTGCACTAAGCAAGGTTCCACACACTCTGTGGTACACCCAGCCTATGTGCTGCAAGGGTCTTGTAAAATCCATGTGGAGAACAGTCAGTTTTCAAGTTCTGTTGTTTCCCTACATTAATTTTAAACACATGTGTAATGTCCTGCTTTACTGAGGATCTTTTGGAGTCTTTGTCATCCAGATTCTCCCAAATGCAACCAGAAGAGAAGTTTATCTCTAACAGACTTTGCAGTTTCCTGCTTTCCAGATACTCTGTCTTTCTGGTACCAGGCAATGCCATGTAAGAGCTCATGTGCAAATTGCTTTTAACTGTAGGTTATAGTTACAACACTTGCTTATATTGCTGGGTTTATCAGAGGCTGTCAAAACCAGGAGTTTACACCAGTGGTGCTAAAACATAAAGATTTGGAGGAGAATCCCAAGAGGCTTCACAGACTACAGCGGTTGAGGTGGATTTTGAGAACAACATGAACAAGTTCAGTGGTCAGTGAAGAGGAAGAATCACTGCTGTGTTCACTTCCTTGGAGGTTCAGACAACTGCCTTTTGTTCTTTGTGATTAATTGTTGGTCAGTGATGCTCTTCCTGAGGCAGAACGAGTTTGTGTTGGAATTAACAACCAGCCTGTTCATTGTCCTTCCTTTTCTTTCCTTTTCAAACTGTGTCTGGGAGGCCTCAGGACTGAAGACATTCCTTGCTCCCAGCTGGAAGTGTTCCTGTGTAACAGGGGAATTGATTCTCCTTCACCTTTGGTGTCCAAGTTTCACTCAGATCCTGCACATCCAGCCTGAACCCTCCCATCCCAACCCACCTTTGCAATCAGGCTCCATTGCTGATGTTCCAGGCTCCCTCAGGAGGGAGTGTTCCCAAGGGACCACAGCCAGACAGGGGTGTGATGTGTCTGTGTGTTTGTTTCTTTTGCAGCATCCGGGTCTCCACCTGGAACAGGCTGAATTACCTGAAGAACGGGGTGCTGAAGTCTGCCTTAAAAGCGGCCATGTCGCACGACCCCATCTCCCCCGTGCTCTCCGACCCACACCTGGACGCCCTGGACCAGCGGCTCCTCAGCATCCTGGCCACAGTGAAGCAGTGCACAGACCAGTTTGGGCCAGATGTGGTGCTGGTGGAAGACAGGATGACTCTGTCTCACTTGTAATTGCAGTAGAACACAGATGGGACTCCTTTTTTTTAAAAAAAAGCAAACAAACAAAAAAGCGATAGAAAAACAGCACAATCAGTTCAGAAGGGCTGTGGCCAAGATGGACTGACATGAACAGGAAGGCTCCTGAGCCAGAGGAATGGAGGTGACAGTGGCTTTTTCCTTGGGCTGACAGCAGTGAGAGGTGGGAGCTGGGCCTTTGGATGGCTCTGCACCTGGAATGGCGTCTTTGCCATCATGGCATGTCCATTGCTGGCAGTGGGCACTGCACTGGATGAAAATGGCTCTTGGTGTTGGTGGAAGTGCGTGGAATACAGACACTAATTTGTGGACTGAATCCAGAGGGGACAAAAGGAGATGAACAGTACAGTCCTCTCCCCTTCTCTTCTCCCAGGCTACTCTGGCGAGTTTGTCTGATTCAGGGTTGTACACAATCAGCTGTGAGCTGGTTGGGCATTTTACTGCTTCTCTAGAGAACGAGGAAAGGGTGAATAAAACAATTATTAGACTGAAGAGTTGTGCCACCCCCCTGGGGGTGGGATGTTCTTCCAAATGCCATGAGGGGTGGCACAGGGCACCTCTGCTGCTCACTTGACTTTTCCTCGATAAAAGGCTGGGAAAGGGCTTTGCCTCATAGGTGATAATGCTTCAGTGTTTTGGCTGAAGTCCTATCAAAGATTTATCCACAGGGTTGGAGATTTAGGAGAGGACAGGGTGGTTATGCAGCACTTGATAATTAAGGGGTTATTGTAAGTTTCCATGTGTCCTGTCAAACCTGGCAGGGTGTGAGTAGAGGAAATACCCTTGCAGTCCTGTGTCCTTATTGAAAAGCAAACTTTCATTCTGTTGGAGCTGAGCAGGAGCACAGGATCTGGAAGCAGGTTCTGTGCAGCGAGGTCATGGTGCTTGCTGTGTGCCCCATGTGATGTTGGAGCCTCTGGGCGTGCTGGGCTGGGGAGAGAGGTGTTTGCTGGGCCTTTCCACTTACCAACAGTTCCTGAGAAGTGGAGGGAACCCAGAGCTGTGGTGGTTCTTCTCCATCCCATCTGAGAGAGCTCCCTGCTGCTCTGCGTGACCACAGCTCAGCTGTTTTGTGGAACACCAGTTTGTCAGTCCCACCATTCACCTGGCCTGGCTGTGGCTGAGCTCAGAAGTTGTGAGCACTTAGAGTAGGTTTTCTGCCTTCTCAGCAAGGCCTACTGCGATGTCCTTGCTGGGTTGGTCATCCTGGGTTCCTCTGTGATGGTTTTGGCAGAGATAGGGAGGAGTTGACACAAGTTGGCTTTTCAGGGCAGGCTTGCAGTGTTCATCTTGTGCCAGTCCTGTCATCCTTCACTTCGGCCTCTGCTGCCCATGGGCTTGAGGCCTTAAAACTTGTCACCTTGAGTAGGGAATCTGTGTCTTCAGAAGGGAAGTGGCTTCATCACTGTTTCCAAATTGAACAGCTTTGCATCAGTGTTCAGTTCAGCCAGAGTGGTCCTTGACGTAAGGCAGAGAACTCCCTTCCCAAAGTGGTTGTGATTACTGGACTTGAGAGCAAGAGCAGCAAAATACCAGTTTAATCCTTTCTCCTTCATTTGTCTGTCAGGGTCTCTCTGGCTCCACAGTGTGGTGGGCAGGGAAAGAGCTGCTTCCTGCCCTTCACCTGGCCCACACCTGATCCAAGAGGTGTCAGGGACAGAGTTTATCTGAGAAATGCAGGTTGATTTTGTTGTCTTTTTCTCACTGCATGAGCAGAGCATCTTAAAAGAAGAATTTTGCTGTTTGCCTGAGGCAGAATTTTATGTTCTTTTATCTCTGCTCTGGACTTGGACACATCACAGACCTGCCATAGAGAGATGAGGTGATGGGATCTGGGGTTACTTTTTGGAGTTACTAGTCAGGATAGTACCACACAGTCAGCTTTGAGGACACTGGTGTGAAGCTTGTGCCTCTTTCCCACTGTACTTAACAACAGAACACGCTTCAGAAGCTGTGGGTGGTGCCTTGCAGGTGCCTGTGGGGCAGAACCAAGTGCCATCAGCTGTTTCCCAGGAAGTTTCAGAGGATTTACCCAAAGGGAAGATGGTGAAGCACATGGTGGTGGCTTGTAGCATCTTTAAAAGCTTGTTCTTCTCTTTGAGCTTAATCACAAGCTCTTAGTATTTTGAGAAGGATCTACCAAAATTTGATGGTTTGATTTCTCTATGATCACTCTTGATATTTACATTTGATTTAATGATGGATTCACAAAAGGGTCTTTCTGTCTTTGAGATTAAATTAGTGATGAGGACTTACACATTGCTCTAAGCTGAAACTTTTGCTGTCAGATGGAACCTGGGGATAAGTTTTTCCTCAGTATGAATGTCAGAGATTTAATGCAGGGTATTGGTTTATTTTGGTTTACTTGTGAACAAAGGGCATGAAGTCCAGCATCATCAGTAGGAGGAAGCAAGAAATGTTTGGGTTTGTTTTTTTTTTTTAATTTGTGATATTGATGTTTCTGGTTGCTGTAAACACTACTGCAGGTTAGTGTTCTGCAGCAGTAAAGAATAAATTCCTCTCTTAGCCAAAATCAGGAAGATGTGATTTTGGCCTTGTGATAATTTCTGCCCTTTTGGCAGTGATTGTTGTTTTGCTTGAGTACAGAACCCTGAGAAATTTTAAGTTGTAACCATGGCAAGGGAAATGAGGAGCAGCATCCAGGTGCCAGCAGGGTCTGCTTGAATCTCTGAAGAATAACACTGTTTGTGAGGCAGGTGCTGTGCTCTGTCAGTGAGGTTTCCACGACACCCTCTGGTCCTTGTTCACTGTGCACGCTGTGATCCACTGGCCCCAGATGTCACACAGTGGTTCTGTCGTGGATATTGGTGATATCAGAGCGCTGGAAGCACAGAAATCAAGAACTAATTAAAGAGAGAGCTCCATCAGCCATCTGCTATTCACCTCCTCCCCCCTGAGTCAGCTCTGGGGTGGAGGAGACACTCGAGGCAACTCCTCTTTCAGCAGCTGATGAACTGGAGTGTGTCTTGCCAAACAAACTTCAACTGAAAAATACTAATTTATTAAGAAGGTAATTTATTTGCTGCAGCAGCTGGAGCAAGATGCTGGAAACAGACACCCCTCTCGGAGCTGTCAGAGGATGCCCCTGGGAGCTGCTGCACAAATGGAGGTTGCTAATGAGCAAACAGAACGTTATCATGACTTTCTACTTGTATCCCCCGGGGTCAGATCCCACATAAAGCAACATTGTGTGAATAAAGATTTTAATAAAGCAACACTGATGGATTGTTTAAGTCTCTCTCTCCCTCCCCTGTCTGTCTCTCTCTTGTTCCAACATGTGGGCTGAATGTTTAAAGTGTTTTGCTGCTGATGTTTCCCAGTTATTCCTTCACTCGTGGTTGTTGGTTGCATTTATTCCAGTCGTGTATATCCAAGAACGGGGTCAAACATGCAGGTTGTTTGCAAGAGCCTTGTTGGTAAGGAAGAAAGAGTGTCCCAGAGGGATACAGAAATAAAACACACCTAGATTGGAGAGGTTTTCTGACAGTGCATCCCATGGCCCTGCATCTGCCAAGCATCTGGGCTGCATCCTTGGCTGTGTCCCAGCAGCTTGGCTTTGTTACGTGGAGCTGGCAGAGATGTCTGCAGAGTTGGCAGGTGTTCACGGTTGGTTTTTCTAAGTTTATTGAGACAGGGCAGGTAAACAGCTCCCAAAATCTGTCCCCACTGAGTGCAAGCATTTATTCAGGCTGTGTCAAACCTTGTGTTCCCAATACCCCACCAGTGAGTCTTCTGGAGGCAGGAGGTGGTGCAGTTCTGGATGTCAGGTGTGTTTGACCTGCCCTGTAGCATCAGTGTGGTGGTGTGAAACCTGCTTTTCTTTAAACACAATTTCTCAGTTGCAACTTTGGATTTCAACATTGCTGAATTCTATAAGAACTGGGTTTGGGGGTTTATTTTGGGGGTTTTGTGGGCGAGGATGTTCTGGGGTTTTTTGTTTCTTAGCATTGTGTGCTGGCAATAACTTTTCCTCCATCTCTGTTTGAGGTGCCACTTTGCTCTGAGAGTGGGATGGGGTTTTTGCTCGTGTTTGAGCAGTTCAAAAGCTACAGATGCTTTTAAGTTCTGACAGGCTGAAATAGCCAATTTGGAGAGCTGTTGTTCCAAGCACTTTGTTGTGCTGTTACATATTTTTGGATTGGTTTGCCTTAGTAACAGGGTGAGAATTCGTTTAACTGGGAGATTTTAAAGTGTTTCTGATTATGTAATGAATACAATTTTACAGAAGAATGAACACAAGTTCGAGCCAGTGGAGAACCAAAGGGGCTGGAAAATAAGCACTTTCACTGAACTTCTCAAATTCTTTCTCTACAAATTTTTAATTGAATCTAAAAATTAGAAATTAAGCTTTTAGTTCATAGATATAAGTGTGAGACTGGTGACCTGCTCTTTCTTTGTAGAGTCAAAGTTTTTAAGAGACTGGGGGATAGGACTTTGTGGGGAAAACAATACAGGAAGGAGGGGAAAGAACTCCCCTCATATCTTTTATTCTGGATCTTCCTTTTATGTAGTGATCCAATCCATAGCTGTTACACTGAGCTCTGGAGAGAGAGACTCCTCCTGTCTTCTGTCAGAATGCAGCTATGGATCTGCGGAAGAAATTGCTGTATGGAAATTAGGAAAAGCACAAAAGGATGGGTGTTTGGCATTTCCCTGGGCAGGGATACAGCCTGTAAGTGAAATCCTGGATTGCAGGGTTCCCTCTGAGTGTTTACCTCTTCTCAGCTGCGTTGGGGTGTGGAATAAGCCAGGCATAACCAAATTTTTGTGGTGCTGTTCTCTCTTTCTTTGTAGATGGCACCCACACTGTAAGAGCTGACCTGACCTGAGGTAGTGGAGGTTTAACCAGGTGGTTGCTGCTCACCAGAACTGACTGCCTGGAATAACCAGCCAGGAGGTGACAAGCTGAGCATCCTTTCATCATCTCTGGGGCCATGCAGGTCCCTGCAGCTGCCTCTTCTGCCAGACTCAGCTGAAGATTAGCAAACACTACAGTGAGGGTTTCAGCAGAGGAATCAAAAATCCCAGGTGCCTCCAAACCCCCTCCTTCCCAAGGCAGGTATGAGTAAGTTCCCAGCATAGCACACCAGGATCTCTTCCAGACTCCTGCAGCATCCCTTCTAATCATTGGGATAATTTTTTGCCTGAGGCCCCACAAAGGGAATGGAATTATTCAAGGAGTGTAATCCCTGCCCCCTAACACTTCTGTGCCTTGTTTACCTGCAGGGCCAGGTCAAACGGAATGGCTGGGATCACAGAATGCAGGAATGGTTTAAAGCTCATCTCGTTCCAACACCCTGCCATGGGCAGGGACACTTGCCACCTGCCCAGGTTGCTCCAAGCCCTGTCCAACCTGGCCTGGGACACTCCCAGGGATGGGGCAGCCACAGCTGCTCTGCCCAACCTGTGCCAGGGCCTATTAAACAACTGGTTTTATTGTCCCTTCTGGCTCTTATGATGTGCTGGATCTAAGCCACGCTGCATCCCAGGAATGGGATGGCAGAGTTTGAATGTTACAGCTGTGAATTTTTTTATAAATGTACCTAAATCCTTCAGGATTCAGGTAGTTTTCAGGAAGGCTGACAGCCATTCATTTTGCTGTGGCTACAGTGAGTTCAGTTTTTAATTGTTTTTTTAATGCACTGGTTTTAGTTATTTTTAAATTATTGCAACTAGTGTTCAGAATTTAGCCTATTTTAGAAGCTGGAGGGGGAAATTTTGTTGATCCCAGTGTTTTTAATGCTACTGTGTAATATTTGCAGCCACCTGTAGATGGTGGTGTGCTCCACTCCATGCCTAGGCTGCATCCTCCTTCCCATCTGCCGACACCAGGGAATTACCAGGCTGGATGAATCACATTTATTATCCTTCTTATTTTTATTTTTCTGAGCATGTGGGATAACCTTGAAATCCTTGCCATTGACAAAGCATCTTGGCCGTGTCCTGGGTAGTGTAAGTTGTGGGTGGACTTGTCCTGCTGCTGGGTAATTGTGGAGGCCTCAGTTTATTTAAGGTAAACTGGCAGTGGGTACAGCTTAAGGTAAAATGCAAGTTATGTGGGAGTTATCCACTTCTTATCTTCCTCCCACAGCCGAGTGCGTGTCTGTACACATTTCCAAAACGAAAGCCAGGGATTGCATGGGATTGATTCCAGGATGTCCTGCCAAAGCATGGGCAGCCGGCCCTGAGGACTGGACTTGCTGCTGCCCTTGTACTGGAGAGGCTTTACAACTGGTAGGAGGAAACTGGGTGTTGGTGATGAGCTTAGTGGTGGCCATGAGTTGTGTCTGAGTTCTGTGTGATTTTTGTCATGGTTCTCTGCCAATCCGGATGGTTTTTTTCCTGGCTGTTTGACTGGAGCCCACCCTGCCTGTGTTTGGACATCCTGTGTGTGGAGATGCACTTCTCGGGGTCAGTGAGGAATGACACCCAGTGTCACACACCAGCCTGTCCCAGAGCTCTGATCTAATTCCTGAACTGAACTGGGAGCCCAGCAGGAGCACCCACAGCCTGGACAGTCCCGTGCAGCTCCCCGTGCTGCCGGGCTGAATGGCCTCCTGCTCTCTTGGTGTGTGTGTGTCCTTTTGGAAGTGGCTCTAAAGAACAGCTTTCTCTCTTCCCTTTGTGGCAGCAAAACTTCAGGCGAGCCCCTGGGCTACTTACAAAACAGATTATTTGCCTTCCCCAAGGACTTGTTGCTGGTGCTGCAGCCCTGACTTGGACCCGATGATCCATGTGGGTCCCTCCCAACTCAGAATACTCTGTGAAATGAGGACCAGTTGTTCTGTGAACTCAGGCTGGTGGCAGTGTCTGGGACCCTCCCTGGGCGTCTCTCCCGAGCCCGTCCCCGGTGCAGGGCGGGCTCGGGGTGTTCCCCAGGGGCCGGGCCGGGGTTCGGGTGGTCCCTCAGGTTCGGGTTCAGGTTCGGGCTATTCCATGGACCGGGGTTCGGGCTGCCCCCGAGGGAAGGTTCGGGGTGTCGCCGGGCCGGTCCATGCCGGGCTGTCCCCGGGCGGGTTCGGGATGTCCCCTGGGCTGGGCCGGGCTGGTCCATGCCGGGCTGTCCCCATGCCGGGTGTCCCGCCCCGCCCGCAGCGCCGCCCATCCATCCATCCATCGCGGGCGGGCGGGAAGTGAGGTCAGGGCTCGGGGCCGGCCGGAGCCGCGGGCAGAGCCGGAGCAGAGCCGGAGCAGGGAGCGCTCCCTCCGCTGGTACTCGAGCCATGGGCATGGGCCAGGGCGAGCCCCCGGCGCGGCTGGGGCTGAGCTGCTGCCTGCTGGGGCTGCTGGCCCTGCTGGCGCTGCGGGGCGGCTCGGGCAGCCCGGGCTCGCCGCCCCCGCCGCAGGCACTGCGGCACCGACCCGCCGGGCAGGGGCACGGGCAGGGGCAGGAGCAGCCGGGCGGCGCCGGGCACGGCGGGTACGAGGCCGTGAAGAAGCACCTGGGGGCTGTGGGCGCTCTCTCCAAGCAGTACTGGCAGTACCTGGCATGCAAGGTGTGGCAGGAGGGCTGCGAGGAGAAGGAGGAGGAGGAACAAAGAGAGCCCGGTCCCAGCCCAGGTAAGCGCCTTCCTCCGCTCTCTCCTTCTCCCATGCTCCGGAACGAGCACCAGCTCCAAACGCCCTGGTGCCCCCAGCACAGCTCCTGGGGTGCTGTCCTGCCCTTCCTGAGGGCCCTGCCCTGGGCATCTCCCCCTTAGCGTGGCCAGTGGGATCCTGGCCTGGATCAAGAATAGCGTGGCCAGCAGGNGGGGCACAGGCTCAAGCTCTGCCAGGGGAAATTGAAGTTGGAGAGCAGAAAAAAATTCTTTGCAGAGAGAGTGCTCAGGCATTGGAATGGGCTGCCCAGAGAGGGGGTGGATTCCCCATCCCTGGAGGTTTTTAACCTGAGCTTGGCCGTGGCACTGAGTGCCATGATGTGGTAAAGGGACTGGAGTTGGCCCAAGGGTTGGACTTGATGATCTCGGAAGTCTTTTCCAACCCAATCCATTCTATGATTCTATGTCCTGGGGTGCCACAGTCATGTCTGTCGGGGTGGGCACTGTGCCAGTAGCTCCTGGGCTCTCAATGCCAGCTTGAACCAGGTGCTGCCTATTCTGAGCTGATTGTCCCTCCCTAAGCCAGGGCTGAGTCCCTGCACCTGGGAGAGGATGCCTTTTAACCAGGCTCAGGTGAGTGTCTACTCAAAATGCAAAAAGCCATTTGCTGGAACATCTCTGCCCAGCCACTGCTGCCTTTTCCAGGTTGGAGCTTACCTCTGGTGGGCCAGGATTATCTGGAGATCCTCTCTGCCTGGTACTGTAGCTTTGGCAAGTGTTGCGAGACAGGAGACTGCAGGATAGTCAACAACATCACAGGTAGGGGCTGTGCTGGTTTTGTTGTTTCTTTGTTTTGTTCTTTTTTTTAAAAAATAAGTGTATTTTAGCAAGTGATATAAGAAAGGGCATTTCTGAGCAGGGTGCTGAGCTGTGGGAGGGTGAGGGGCTGAGCTGAGTCCTGTGTCTCATTATTAATTTGTAGTTCTGAGACCAGAGAGTTTTTCCCTGGCTCTGCAGTGTTACCCGCTCCAGTTTGCCATAACTCTGAGGCACATGCAGTGGCATCCAAACTGGCCTGGGGCCCTGCCCCAGAGGCAACACCCAGACCTGAGTGTCATGGTGTTTTGCTGTCCCTGAGACTCCTGATATTCAAACCTGCTGGGAGCTTGGGAGGGCCTTTGGGCATCAGTGCTCTCTGCAGCTGCCAAACACCCGCACCTCTTCCTGCAGGAGAAAGGAGTCAGTGGAAGATTTGTGTCTTTTTGAGACCAGAGGCTGATACAGGAAGGGCACAGGCAGCCTGTGGCTTTAGTGGCCCTTTAGTACCCCCTGCCCCCCTCTTGGCCAGGCAGCCCTGCCGTTTTTTGTCCCTTTATTCCCACCTGCAGCAGCAGCAGCTGTGCTGGCAATTGAAGGCTGAGCTCCTGCTCTCTTTATGCAGGGCTAGAGACAGACCTCAGGGAGCAGCTCCACGGGCAGCACTTGGCCAGAGAAGTGGTTTTTCGGGCAGTGCAAGGCTTCCTGCAGAGCCCACAGCCTGAGAAGGCTCTGGTCCTCTCCTTCCACGGCTGGTCTGGCACAGGGAAGAACTTTGTGGCTCGGATGGTGGCCAGTCACCTGTTCCGGGATGGGCTGAAGAGCGACTGTGTCAGGGTGTTCATCTCCCTCCTGCACTTCCCCCACCACAAGTACCTGGACTCCTACAAGGTGAGAGCCAGCAACAGAGTGTGCCCATGGGGATGGTCCAGTGTGCTGGGCTGGACTGGGATGGGGTTCATTTCCTTCAGAGCAGCCTGTACAGTGCTGTGAAGTTTGGGGTTGTGAGTGCAAGTGTTGGTGCACCCTGGTGTTCTGGGTACTGCTGAGCAGTGCTTGCACAGCCTTCAGGGCTTTCCCCTTCTCCCACCCTGCCCCTGAAGTCAGTAGGCTGGGGGTGAACAAGTAGTTGGGAAGGGGCACAGCAGACAGGTGACCAAAGGGATATTCCATGTGATTTACTGTTGTGCTTAGCAACAAAAACTGGAGGCTGGGGAGGTTTGGGGTAGGGAACCATTGCTCAGAGACTGGCTGGGCTTCAGTCTGTCTGTGGCAGGTGGGGGTGGCTGCCTTTGCACCACTTGAGTTCTTTCTTTCCTTCACTTACTAAATATCTTGCCTCACTCATTTTCCTGCCTTTGCCCCTTCTGTTCTCTGCCCTGTCCCGGGTGGGAGGGAATGAGTGAGCAGCTGTTTTTTAGCTGCCAGCCCGGGTTATCTCACAGCAACCAGGCCCAGTCCCAGGGCTGTCTACAGCCCTCCTGCTGCCCCACAGGCCCAGCTGCAGAGGCAGATCAGCAAGACCCAGCAGCTCTGCAGGCAGTCCCTGTTCATCTTCGACGAGGCCGAGAAGCTGCATTCCAGCCTCCTGGATGCCATCAGGCCCTTCATAGCTCACCACGGCAACAAGGGCCAGGCAGATCACCAGACATCCATCTTCCTCTTCCTCAGGTGATTTCTGGGCCCCTGAAGGGGTGGGGAGGAACCAAGTGATGGAATTTATCCCCTGAGGTGTCTGCTGTGAGGGGCTCAGGCTGCAGGGGAGGGGACAGATGTCTTGTTCCCCCAAGTGGTGGCTGCCTCTATGGCCAGTTTTGCCTGTCCATGCCGGGCATCGCCCCTGGGAGCAGGGTGTTTGTAGGAGGAGCTGGGGCCCAGCTGAGCCGGGACACCTGAGACAGTGTCTGGGCTTTGAGACAAGGAGGCAGAGTTAACATGGTGTCACCCTGCCCAGCTGAGCAGGAGATGTCACACTCCAGGGAGCAAGGCTGAGGCTGCAGGTCTTGGTGGGAAGTTCCTGTGCTCTCCTGGGAGGTGAGGAGTTCCCACTGCCTGGCCATGGCTGCAGGTTGAGGTGCTGTGAGGGCTGATCCTGGCATCAGCACGTCCAGAGGGAGAAAGGACCTGGGCACCTGCATACCCCAGTGCTGCCCCTGACCCAAGCCTAGGTGGGATGCAGCTGGAGGGAGAAGTGGGACATCCCAAAGCCAAGATGTGAGGTAGGCAAAAGTAGCCCATGAGTAATGCCATGGTGAGAGACCAGCATCTTGGGCCCTCTTCAGTTCAGGCATTGCAGCCTCTGGCAGGAGCTGTTCCCACTGGCTGGAGGTGGGCAGAGCATTCCTTCTCCACCTACCACCATGCAGGCAAGTGTTGTAACCTCCAAGTTTGGTGGTTCCCTGGGGAGGATTCCCTGCCTGTGGAGGACTTGTCCATGTGTCCAGTGCCCGTGGAACTGACTACGTTCCAGTCCGACCTGTGTGGGCCTCTGGCAGGAGCCATGATGGAGGGGACAGATTCTCCCTGTTGCTCAGCACAGGGTGAATGTGCTGTTGGTGCTGGGCTGACCTTGTGTCCTGCCTGGCAGAGCCACAAAGGTCAGAAATGGACAACATGTCACACCCCTCGTACCACCAAGCAGAGGGAGCAGGGTGCCTTGAACTGCAGCAGTGTGTAATCCTGGGGGTTTCATCATCCCTGGTGGCCCTGTGATACTGACCTGTTGTAGGAGGGCTGGCTCTGCTCCAGGGCTCCTGTGGACACTGGCACAGTCCTGCAGCTTTGGCCAGGTGTGGGAGTTGGGGATGGGGTGGGTCTGGCTGCCTGTCCTCAGTCAAAAGGGGCTGTTTCTCCGATGCTCTGGGTGGGGGTGGGATCAGGACAAGCTGTTCTGCTCCTTACAAGGCAGCAGCAGGTGGGGAACAGTGTTGGCTTTTCAATTTGCCTCCTCTCCATTTGGGATCCAGAGCTTCTGACAGGAGAGGAAGGATGGGTGAAAGATTTATGTCTCTCCTGTCTCCCACCCACACAAGCTCTGCAGCCAGCTGCTGTTTCCTCCATATACTTACTGGTGGTTCCAGTGTGCTGGGGCAGTCAGGGCTGGGAGCAAACCCCTCACCAGCACTTGACAGGGGCTGCCTGACCTGGACCTGCTTTCCAGGGTGAGGGGCTGCCCTGGGACCCTCAACATCTGTCAGGACCTCTCGTCCCTCATGGCAGAGCTGCCCTCACAGTGGGTGTCCAGAGGAGTCCTTATGTGGGCACTTTGCTGCTGCTTTGTCCTATGGCAGGGGATGATTTTCCAACTCCTGAGCTGCTGGATGAATCCCTGCCCTGGACCTTTACTTCCAGTGGGACTCATGCCAAGTGCTCTGCCCTTCAACTTGGACTTTCATTGGTGGTCTGTTCAGAGTTTGGTGCAGAGCAAAGTGCCACTTGTGAGGTCAGTGGCTTCCCAAGCCAGGACAGGGGGCTGAGGGAGATGAATTCCTGCTGCCCCTGGGTCTGAGCTGCCGGGATGGCAGACAGCTGTATCGATGCCTGTGGAAAGGGGCTCTTTGGGAAGAAGGCTGAATCCTCCATGTGCTGATCCTACACAGCAAATCTTCTGTTGCTAAAAGCAGTGCTGGGGCCTGGCTGTAGGGGGGCTGCTGGCAGCTCTCAGTGGTTCATATCTGGGGCCACACTTGAATGACTTCCCTCTGTGTCCACAGCAATCTTGGTGGAAACACCATCAATGAGGTCGCCCTGGACTTCTGGCGTGCCGGCCGGGCACGGGAGGAGATCTCCATGGAGCTCCTGGAGCAGCGGCTGCGGCTGGAGCTGCAGGAGCCTGCAGGTAAGAGTTTGTGGGATGCTGGCAGCAGTTCTGCCTGCAAACCTGCCCCTCTGCACCTCCCGGCCACCGTGTGCCGCACAGGGATGTGCTCTGGGAACAAGCCCTTACTGCATCCCTAGGAGGGGTTTTTGGCCACGTGAGCCCCTTGGGCCCCATGAGCACAGCAGTGCTGGGGCAGGGAAGTGCATGAGGAGGACACTGAGAGCCCTTCTGGGTCCCCCTTCAGCACCAGAAATGGCCAGGGAGTGAGAGGCAGCCCAGTGCTGTAGGGAAGTACCAAGGCTTCTCTGGGCCTTCAGGTGTGTCTTGGCATGAGCTGTAGGGACACTGTGCTTAGGCCAAGTGGGCATCTCTCTCCCACCACACAGGGCTGGATGAGCCCCTCAGAGCCAAGCCCTGCCTCTCAGAGGGATGTTCCTCTCAGGGGAAGCTTCTAAGTACGTTTTCTCTTGTGTTTTGCTCCAGAGAACAGTTATGCCCACAGCCACCTCCTCAGAGAGAACCTCATTGATTTCCTGGTGCCGTTCCTGCCCCTGGAGTTCCACCACATCAAGCTCTGTGCCCGCGATGCTTTCCTGGCCCGGGGGCTGCCCTACACCGAGGCCACCCTGGACGAGGTGGCCAGGATGATGGTGTTTGTCCCCAAAGAGGAGAAGCTCTTCTCTGCACAGGGCTGCAAATCTGTACCCCAGCGCATCAATTACTTCCTTCCTTGAACACCAGGTGGGACCACAGGTGTGGTGAAGGTGGTTCTGCACTCTGGGAGCTGCTCCCCTTGCATAGGGTCAGGCAAACAGGTGACCCAGCCAGGCACTTACACAGGGACAGATTCAACCCCTCATTACTCCAAGGGCTGTTGCAGATAAGGAGGTGCATCCCACCTGGCTTTATTCCTGGGACATGGGGCAGCCTGTGCTTGGCTGTGTGTGGAGTCTGTCTGGTATTTTAAGTCCCTTCTTTCAGCTGGCAGTGGCCTGAAGGGGTGATTTGGTTGTGCTGACAGAGGATACAGCTTCGTGTGAGTGGGGACTGGGCAAGTCCAAGTCCTTGGTTTGTTGCTGTGTGGTGAAGTCAGGCCTTGGATAGGCTGGTCCTGTTGGGACAGGGTGGCAGAAGCCACATCCTCGTCCCTGTCCCCAGTTCTCTCTGTCCCTTTCCAAGATCACACAGAACTGTTTTGCTGGACTTGAGTTTTTCCCTCTGCTCTCCTGCCTTCCCAAGGTGTTTGCTGCTCAGGGACACATGGGCCAGGATCATGTTTGTGCTGGGAGAAAATGACTGAGTGGTCTCCTCTGGAGATGCCAAATCTGTAGCCCCTCACTTTATAGTGTGTCATTCCTCACTGGAGTCTTCCGTTGTATGGAAGCAGTGCGGGATGAGGGGAACTGCTGCTGCAGTTACTTTCCTAAGCAGTTTGGTGAAGGGTCTGTTTGTTTCACTGCAAAAGGGGAAAAGGGGAGAGAATTCCTTTGCCCAGGCAAAGGGTGGATAAGGAGGATGGTGGCTGAAGGAACAGGCTGCATGTGAATCCAGGTTTTCAGGGATGCAGGAAGCTCACTTTTTAGCTGCTTTTTTGCATTTTTCTCTTCATTACGTTTCATGCTGTGGCATTTTGGCTGGTTTCAGCGTTATTATTACAAGGGCCTGTTTGCTGTCTGGGTACTTGCCAGGTGATAAGTGTGTTACAGCAGCTCCAAAAAGTTTCGACAGTGTTACGGGAATCACTTTGTGACCTCTGGGTCAAAACTCCCTTCCAACAGAGCTGTGCTGGCAGTGATTGAAACAGCACATGCCAGGGACAGGACTGGGGTTCCCGGCCACCCCCCAGGGACCTTTGATCTATTTTAAGCTTTGACCTGCTTCGTGGTGCCAGTGAATGAGCAGCACGACCTCTGGGAAAAGATTGACCAGACACACTCACCAGTCCTGCAGACTTTGAGTCCGTGCTTGCCTCTGGGCACGCTGGCTCCGTTATCTAACAAGGCTTCATAGTCCAAGGCAGCTGCTTTCCAGCGTGGCTTAAACTCAGCTGTTGTGTGGAGTGGACTTGAGGGCTGTGCCAATGTGTGTGATCAGGCATTTCTGAGACTTGGTTTGTGGTTAATCTCTTAGTCACAGGTGTCAAAAATCTGGGAAACATCAGAGGGAGATGGATCCAGGAATGGCATCTTGGGAAGGGAAGATGCTGTCCCACAGGACACAGCTTGGGTTGTTGTTTAGCAAGCTGTTAGTTGAAGGTTAGTTTCTTAGAAGGTTGAGTAAGACAGGACAACCTGGGATTTTTTTCAAATACAAAAGAATCTCCAGCTGTCCTGGTTGGGCTGACGCTGCTGGGGGCAGCAGGATGTTGGTGTCAGCCCCTTACTGGTCTGAGGTGGGCACTTGGAGCAGCTCTTGCTGTGATGATGAGGGAGGTGCTGGTGTCACTGAGGAGGGTGATGCAAGGTCTGCCTGTGCCGGGTCAGGCATGTGTGTCTCAGCTGAGGGAGCTTTGATTACACAACCCCAACAGCAAGAGCCGCTCTCTGACCATGCTGTGGCAACACTGTTTGGTTTCAATAAATAAAGATACTGCTTTTTTTTTTGCAATCTGGTAGAATTAAGTTCTCTTTTTAAAACAGGTTTATAACAATCTTCTCTCTCCTACCCTACAATCTTCAGGTTAGGACTGAGTAGCTTCAAATATTCCTTAAGAAAAAAAAAAGCAGCATCTACTCAAGTGGTTTTTGCCAATAAAATATTGCAACCTTTATTTAAAATAAAATGCAAATTGGCAAAACTTTGTGGAACGACAGGCAAAGAGGCCCTTCCAAGGGCCTTATTTACATCAAGTTTAACACTGTTCGCAGTTCACAGTCAGACAATAGTGAGGGAATTAAATTAGAAAACCAACCAAAATATATTACAATAACAATTAAAAAACAAGACCAGTTGACAACACTGGTAGAGTGATTGGTGATTAACGTGTTTAATTTTAATTCATTCCTGCCCTCAACGAGTTCACTACCGATACAAACAACGTGCCGTGCCAAGCCCCTCGGCTTCACCTGCTGCGAACAACAGACACGTGGGGAGGAAGGACCTCCTTTGGTACAGACATTGTCAGGGTGTAGGTGTGGGAATCACTCAGGTGTCCCAGAACCTCTTGTCACCTGCCTCCAGGGAACGGGCTGAGGGGCTTGTTCTGCCCACCAGGGAACTGCAGCGCAGCCCCAGCGCCCACCGGTGCCGGATGGTGCCATGGGAGATGTCCACGTGTGCTGCAGTCACTGCCCTTGTGTCCTGCCAGCCCCATGGGAGCTGCCAGGCTGGGCTGAGTGTGTTACAAGAGAAGACAGCAGCCTGTGGGCTTTGCAACCACCATCTTCTGGAGCTGTTGGTGCTTGTCACAAGCCTGCCTCAGGTAAGTGATAGGACACCAGGGCTGGGATTGCTCTGTGGCTGCACAGTGTCCCATCCCACCCCTTTCTCCCCCTGCCTGGTAGGGAGGGGCTGTTCTGTCTCCCCTCTCCTTCCTGTGGGGTTTAGTTCCTGCTGCCCAAAGAGCACAGTCTGCCCCAAAACTCCTGCATGAGCCCCCCTGGTGGATGTCAACATGCACGTGTTGGGTTGTGTGTCCCTGACACGAGGCCCGTGGTGCTCTGGAGGAGCGTCCTGTGTAAGGAGGACAAGGACCACCCTCCCTCCCTCTTCTGTTCTGCATCAGCAACGCTGCTCCCTTCAATTCCCCTTTCCCAGTGGCTCAGTTTGGTGCAGTCCCAAGACCAGACTCTTCACCCAGCCTCACCCCTGCCCACACTAAGGAAGAACATGATTAAATCGAGTGCACCACTTGGGGATTCAAAAGGTTGTACAGTGCAGGAAGAGGAGAGAATTGCACCTGTGAGTGAACCAATTCCCACAGTGGTAGGGAGAGAAAGTGCCCCACTGAGCTCACTGTGGGAGCACATGCTTTGTGCTTGGCGTTACCAGGCCTGATGTGGTGCCACCCCTGTTGCAATGATGACTTTGAATTCCAGCCCATACTAGTGCAAAGGAGAGAGCCTGGCTGTGAGAGCATCTGTACCTCCATGGCTGCCTGTCAGTCCTGGGAAGAAGAAACAGCAAGATTTATGCCTTGTCCCCTGCTCCAAACACTGGAGCAAGAAGTGCTCTCCACTGAGACAAGTGTCACTACCCATACACTCCTTTGTACGTCTGGTGCAAGGCTGAAAGCGGAGAACTGGCCCCAGTGGAGACCTTTAAGGCTGAACAGAAAGCCAGGCCTAGCTAAAGGGAGAAGGAAAAGTAACAATTTTGGAGTAGCTGTGGAAAGAAGAACAACTGGACGGTGAAGCAGAACCAGCTTTCCCCAACAGCATCCTTTTGCTATCCTGTCAGAGGGCAGTTTGGGAATAAAACCCTGTGGGGCAGCAGAAGCAGCAGCAATTCTGCAGCCTCCTGTTTAGGGGGGAAAAACCTACTGTCAAGTCAGCACTGCCTCTGCCACCACCTACCTACCTGGCGTACCATGAGAGGTAAGAGCAGAGAAAATGCTCTCCGTGGGAGTGACAACAGGCAAACCCCCATGTTTTTCCACCTGAGGAGGGATCAGTACTGAATGGGCTGCTGTGCTGGGCACAGAGGTTGTGGAGCCTCCATGCTGGGAGATACTCACAAGCTGCCTGGACATGGTCCTGGGCAGGTGGGTCTGGGTGGCCCTGCTCAGACAGGGAGTTTGGACCAAGTGATCTCCAAAGGTCCCTCCAACCTCAGCCATTCTGTGACTCTGGAAAAGCAGTCGTGATGCTGCCCTATCCCACTGTCCATCTCTTCTGTGGGGGGAAGGAGAAACCAGGTGGCATCTGAAAGGAAGAGGGGATGGCCAGTGGAAGGGAAACAGTGCTTTGTTGGGACACAGTTGGTTTTTCAGAAAGGGCTGCACGAGAGGAGTTACAGTAGTTAGAAATTCTGTGTTGCTATTCTGTCCCTTTTGCTGGAGCTTTTCTGGAAGACTGGCATTCAGGAAAAGAAAAAGCTTCTTCAAAATACTCAACAGAACTGGACTGAGCCTTAAAATGTGGCTAAAACACCTTTCCCTCAGGAATCCTTTCAGTTTGAGCCTCTCTGTCCGTGGCTGAGCAGCAGTACAGTGATGACACCATTGTCTGCCAGGGCAAGACCTGCCCTTCTGCCCCAAGGAAAGCTCCCCTACCTTCTAAATCCTTCTGATTGTTTGACAGGCCAAGTGAAGCAATGCCACAAGCACCTCTCCCTTTGCGGGTCACCTTTCCAAAGGCAGGTAGTTTGGATGCACACCTTCCATAAAGATGACTGAAAGAGAGAAGGTAAACCACAAAAGCCTTCAGTAAAGTCTGCAAGATAAAGGGTTTGGTGCCAAGCTGGGTGTGGCTGTGGAAGAGCCCCCAGGGGATCCTGGGCACACTTAGTCCTGATGCAGAACTGGACAGACCCTGAGAGATTAGCTCAGTTGATTAAAACTTGGTTGTAATAATGCCAAGGTCATGGGTTCAATCCCCTGTGTGGGCCATTGACTTGAGTTGGACTCGATGATCCCTGTGAGTCCCTTCCAACTCAGAATAGTCTGGGATTCAGCAGAAGGGGTTGCTTGTCTGGTTTTGTCCCCCCTCATTTCACTTGGCCAGTGAAGCTCACATGGTCCATTGCTGCTCCTCTGCTGTGCCTCCACACACCGTGACACAACTTTGTTTACCACAGGCCAGCAATAAAATGAGGATTCTCAGACATCAGCCCATTTCTAAAGATTTTTCAAGGACCCTGTCTCGCTATGTAATGTGGAAAAAACAGGGCCCCTCAGTGAGACAGCCCAGCATGGACAGGTTGATGCTTCCAGACAGAAATGGAAGTGTCCATCTTCTAAAGTCACACCTGTGCCCCAGCTCCACTCCAACTCTAAAAGCAGCACAGCCACACTTTAAAAACAAGTTTAAAGAGCATTTTAGCCAAAAATAAGAGATGTAAGTTGCAAAGCGAGCGAGATCCTCTATCACCAACAGCATGAAGTGAGCCACAGCGTGCAGGTAACGTTTACTGGGAGCAGCTATCAGGCCTGTTTCCTTCCTCTCACAAACCAACAGCTGAGGTCTCCCTGGTTGCCAGCACATCTATGCCTTGGGGAGTTGTGCACAGACACAGAAGATCAGCTTTTTGAGACCACAGCTGTCTACAATCAGCACCAGGACCAAGGAAGACAATGTCAGCCCCTCAGCTGCTCTCACTCCAGGACTGTTGGAAGGCATCAGAGACCCAGTGGGAGCCCTTCAAGGCAGAGCCGTAACTTTTGTTAGCGCATCCCAGGCAGAGGAGCACAGAGTTTATGTGCTTGTTACAGCACAGGACTCTGGTCTAGCCTTTAAAATACAGGAATAAGTAAACAGAGATGCCTGTGGTTCCCTTGTGTGCTGCCACACTTTGTCACCTTTGGACACAGGGAAACTGGAAGCCTGTGAGACCGGTAAGGGCTGGAACAAATCCTAGGGATCTGGGAGCAGGAAGGGTAGGGACAGCTCCAGGGAATCCCTGTGGTGGGCAGGCCAGGCTGTACGTCCTGGCTCTCCAGCTGGTCCTGCAGTGCTGTGACTGCTAAAGGAATGTGGAGAACAGCTGGGGTGGCAGAGGCTCTGCGTGACCTACAGTGGGTCCTCAGGGTGATCAAACTGAAATGGGGAGTCAACCTGGTAACAAGTTAAAAACAATCTAGAGCTTAAAAAAGAAAGAACCCACCCACCCCAACAACAACACTGGCAAGTTGTGCAAGAGCCCCAAACTACTCAAAAACGACCATCAAGCAGCACCCGTGCTAGACCACTAGAAACAGGTATCAGTGAGTGAAGGCTGTGTGGGGAGAAGGGGGTGTTCCAGTGGTAAGTCTGCCCAGCATCCCTGACGCTTCCGACACAGTGATGATGAGAACAGGTGGTGGATGAGGTGGGCAGGAGGGGAAAAGGGACAGTTTCATATATTAACTAACTTTGCAGTTCTCATTACAGCAGCAACAGTGCTGTGGAAGTTAAGCCATCCAGGCTAGTGCATCCACCTCCAGCAGCTCTGAACACTGTCAGTGCATTAGACCTTTAACTGCACATGACCCCCCCGCAGAGCCCCTCTGGCTGTGACTGCTTGGCCATCAGTACCAGTGGAGCCCCAGTGCTTTCCCTTTGCCTTGTTGGGAGAGCAAAGCACATGTGAGTGCAGACAGGGCAGGATCTGTACAGCAGAGCAGCCTGCAGCCACCCCACTACTCTGCTATCACACATCAACCATCCTTCCCAGAGCAAGAACCTGCCATCAGTTCTCCTGCCTCTCCAAGGGAGGAACAAGGAACTGCCTTCCCTTGCCATACCAAGCAGATCAGCCTGACTAGGTAGGGACAGATCCTTGATGCTCTGCCCCTTACAGCTTTGATCTACCCTCTCCATCCCCATTCTTTGAGATGAACCTGTAAACGTGAGGAGAACTCAGTGATCTGAGGTACTTCACATACTCAAGTATCAGTCTTTCCTTTTGAAAGCATCAGTACAGAAAAAGTCCCCCCCTCCCCGCGTGTGTTTCTCTTACCCAGATTGACAGTAGCTACCTTTGCACCACGTCGCTGATTTCTTGGACACATGACAATAAGTTATTAAGGACGGGGTTTGCCCCAGGGACGCCAGCAGCTGTCGAGGACACCTGCAGCTCCTGCAGGCTGAGTTCCAGTTTGCTCACGGCCTCCCGGAAGGCGAATTTGTTGCGCGTGTGCGGGATGCAGTCCACGTAGCCTGAGCAGTAATCCAGCAGCTGGTGCCCTGTGTCCACCAGCTGGCTGTTGGGGGTGGGCTCGGCGATGGCACTCGAGAGCAGGTCTGCGCACTCCAGCAGCGCTTCCTTGCTGATCTTGTCTGCCGGGATTTTCTCAGCCGCCTGTTTGGTCTTTCTCAGCGCCACCTTTGTGCCGGCCGTGCCGTTGGCCATTTTCACCGGGGAGGTGGAAGACGATAACGGAGGCACTTGAGGTGGAGGCATCACAGGCCTCCCAGATTTTCCACCAACAGGTGCTGTTGCTGCTGCTGCCGCCTTCTTGCTCCCTTCGCTCGATTCCAGTCCGTGCTGTGCCCCTGCCACAGCGCTCAGCTCTTCTGCTGCGTCGGGGCAGGCAGCTGGCTGCTGGAGGAGCCTCATCACTGGTGGTGGAGGTGGAGCACACTTTGGTTTTACCCGTCTGGGCCGGTCCCTGTCGCCGGAAGAAGTGACCTGATGCTCAGATAAGAGCTTAAATTTATTACCCTGAGAGTCTGTGCCAATGAGCTGCACGTCTGCTGGAGTGTGTTTTAGAGTGGGTGAGATTAGGACTGGCACTTTGTGGTTATGAGTGGTTGGAAGTATTGCTGCAGCCTTTCCTGGAGATGACCACCCCGGCCTCTCACCATCCTCAAGGGCCCCCTGTCGTGGGCCACTGTTTTTATCTTTTCCCTTAGGAGCTGCTGCTAGCCCTGGACCCTCCTTTTCTTCCAACGTGGAGGGAGTTCGGAAAGGGAGTGCTGTGGCACCCCTTGGCAAGAGTTTTGCTTTTGGTCTCTCTCTGGTCAAAGCAGGGCCTTCTTCAAACCTTTTGGGAAGCAGGTCATTACCCCTTCCCGTGCTCTCATCGGGCTGAGAGGAGGTGGACACAGTCCGTTCCAGCTGAATTTTTGACCTCTGGGAATTTCTGGGAAGGGTCATTGCCATCCTATCCTGCTCTGGAAGCCCTGAGGACATGGAAGATGTAGAGTTTGACCGTGGGAAAGGCTTTGAAGCATCTTCGCTGCCGGTGGGTTTTCCTGCTCGTAAACCCAGAGTCTTTTTAATCAAGCGGGGTGTAAAGAAACCAGTGATGCCCGACCACCCTCCGCCGGTGCCCACACCCCCACCGCTGCTGGGCCCTGTGCCATCATCGCTGTAGAAGGTCCTCTGCACAAAGCCCCCCCCTCCATAGCACTTGGGGGGTGCCAGGCTCGTGTCCTGCTGCGTGGGAGCAAAGGAGAACCCGTCCATGTGCTGCAAGGAAGCGACAGAGGAAAAGTTACCCGTCAGCTCATACTTCTTGTGGGGCTGGTTCTCCATCTCCCTGAAGGAGCTGCTGCGCTTGGGAGGCGTGGGAGCGTTCCTCTTCTTCATGAAGGAGCTGAAGAAGCCCCCTTTTCTGTCCCTGGTGAACGTGGTTTCTTTGGCATCCTCCAACAGGCTGCTGGGTGACTTGTCCCTCTGCTTGCGGGGCAGTGCCGGTGACCCGGTTGCTGGCTGTGTGCTCCTGATGAAACCTGGGCAGAAGGAACAGGTGTGAGTCTGCAAAAGCCATTTCCATTTCTAGCTCCCTGTCCTGCAGTGAGCTGTGTGGGCCTGGCCTATTTATCTGCCCAGGTGCTGCAGAGATAGAGTGAGAGAGGAAGGGAGCACTTTTACTTTATTTTTTCTTTAATTTTTTCCATTTCTGCAGGTGACTTGTCTGAGGAGGCCACTTTGGAGAGGGAGGTCAGAAAAAAGTTGCTCTTTTATTCCAGTTTCTTATTCCCTTCCTATACTTCTTAACTCCTTCCTCAGTACCGTAAGTATTAAAAGAAAATCCCTTGATGCATTGAAGCTGGCATTTAAAAAAAAGCAGCTAAGCCAAATAGGAAATTAAAAAATACAATGGGATTTACTGAAAGAGCACTGAAAAAGCTGCAGTGTTCTCTATTTGCTGGTAAATAACTGGGCTACTGAGGTGCCCAACAGCCCTCATGACACAGCAGCACAAAGCACCTTCCCATTCATGGTGCTCTGTTTTTTTTCTGTTTCTCTGGGAATTTACCCCCAGCACTGTGGCCTCAGTGCCCCTGTCCCAGTGCCCATACCTGGGGCTGAGCTGGAAGCCGAGTGCTCCACAGCATCCTGTGTTCCTTCAATGTTCTCCTTGTTCTCTGCCTGTTTCTTCAGTGTTCTCGTCTTGGAGGGAAGCATGGGTAAGCGGGGCAAGTAAGGAACTATGGAGGAGGAGGAGGCTGTTCTTCCAAGCTCCTCTGCCACCTCTGTAAGGAAAACAAAAAGGGAATGGTTGGAACACAGACCAGCAGAGGAAGAGGGGAAAAAAACCCGATCTATGTCTTTACTGCAAACTCAGACTGACAGGAAGAGATCCATGATTGAGAAATACATAATTCATGGATTTACTTTTTGTTCAAGTCTAGAGCTGTTCAGGGTCAGATGTTTTTCATAATGATTTCCAACTCATTTACATTCTTATAAATTCAGCCAAAAAACCCGAGTGGTAGGATCTGTACAAGGGGTATAATACAAATATAGCTCTGTTGATCAAGAGCTAAAGCCAGCACTGAATGCATTTGCCTCTGTTTTTAATCAAGGTGCCTCCTATTGATGCTCCTGGGATCCCCCCAAAATTGCATCCTCTCTGGATCTGGATCTAAGCTACTTTGCACTGCACCTCCCTGCTGGAAATGAAGAGTACATGTTTTCTTCCCAACATGAGCAAAGGTACGTGACTGAAAAAAGAAACAAAGAGAAAGAACCCACAACTCCTGGCCACACCCAGGCTGACATTTGTGTGGCCACTGGATGTCCCAGTTACAGATCCTCCCCACTAAAATTCCATCTGGTGTGTATTTTGTATAGTAAGGAAGTGGGTGGATCAGTTTCATATTTGATTTTAAAATTTAGCAGATACTCAGGCATTTCTGCCTGTCTGCTGAATAATATGACATGCCTCGCCAGCATTTACCTCCTGGCTGATTATACTTGAGAGTGGAGTTGCACAGATTTGCTCCTAAAAGTAGCTAAGTAGAAAATCCAGAGATTAAGACACAGTTTTCAAAAATGAAGGCTGGTAGAATAATATTTTGTGACCTAATTGCTGCAGTCAGCAGGGGACTGTGCTATGTATACATCTCTCTGTCTCTCTCCATCACTCATCATTCCTCATTCTTCAGCCTGGGAAACAAGAGATTTCCTCTAAAAGAGGAGACAATGCTCTTTAAATCAACTTTTTAGCATCTTAGTGCTCAGGTGAAACAACACTGTCCCCTGCACTGGTGTGTGCCTGCAGTTCATTCAGTATTTGTGCAGCAAGTAAGGGAACATATTTACCCCAGTTATGGTTAAAAAATTAAGCAAAAGATGGAGCTCAATCCCAACCCCCACTGCCAGCAGATGAGCCTTGGGGGCCCATCCATGACACAGCACTCTGGGGATAACCAACAGGGCTGTTTCAGGAATTAAACAGTAGCTCTCACCCTCAGAGATGCTCGAGTCGTGGAACATTGTCTCAAAGGCCTGGTGGGTCTCAGCAAAGGAAGGTCGATCTGGTGGGTTCCACTTCCAGCCTGCAATGTCAGAAAGCAGAGTAAGTCTCAGTGCCTACAGTGGGTAGGAGATGATTTTTTACTCTGTCCAAGGAGACAGAAAGTCAGACTCTGACCTACTGATAAGCAGGTTTTAGAGTCCTTCACAGGTATTAATTCATAGCAGTCAGTCACCCTGCAGTATCCTAACAAACCTTGAAAGGAAGGAACCAGTTCTAAAAAATGCCAGCGCTCTGCACCCTCCATAGGTTCTTCTGATCTCCCCATCTCTCTTTCTGATCTTTTCTGGGCCAAGGAGAATTCCATATTTGCTACCCTGGCTGCCTGGACTGAACACATCTAGCCTGGTCACAGATAACTGTGTGTGAAAAGCTCCAGGCAACATCCTGCTCACATGTTCTTACTGTTGAAATTCAGGCAGACCCATCCAAAAGAAGGATGTGTATGCATCCTGTGAGGCAAAGAGGAGAGTGCCTTGATCCCAGATGGAGCTTGGAAAGTTAGAGAAGGGTATTGATAAGCAAAAACACAGTAAAAAAAGAACTGCTAAGAGAAAGTTTTGTATTCTAATAGCAGCAAGGTGTTTATTGACAACGTTTAAGGCACAGCCAGTTCATACTGGGCAAAAACTTGCCTAACTTGTTTGTGTAAAATAAGCTATTTATAGTCTTAAGTTCATAGTTAACACCTTCTAATTTCCATATTAATGACTGGGCAAAATCTTGGGCAGAACTAGTGGGTAGTGGTCTCTTGACTTCATCCCCTGGGGTTGTCTTGAAGCATCTTCATCATTGTTGGACTTCTACCTTTTCTTTGTTCAGTGACATGACCTGTCAAACTTGTAAAACCTTGGCTCTAATGCTACAAAATCCTGGATCTTTACCATTTCATCCTCTTGAAATGTCTAGCTTAGTTTAATGTATGACTTCTAACCATGGTACACTCGTTTCTATAATTACTAGACAATTTGTACCAGAACAAAGTGGCTTTAGCACTTCATGCTGTTCAGCAGCTGTGCTGTGCCAACAACATTTTGAAAAGCAGAATTAGAAATTTCACAAAACTAGAGGGTTTTGGTCTCTTTTCTCTTTTAGGTATCATGATGAAAAGTGTCATTTCTGTAGTTAGAAACCCACACTACAGGAATGTATTCTGGAAGCACTATCTGTTGGTATCACCATAGGGTCTGGAAAGTGACTGGCATTCTGCTCACTGGCATGCATTAATATCACATGAATTCCCAGCTTCTGGGCTTTTGTCAGCTTCCTGAAGATTTTTTTTAAGCAGAAATATCCTTCAGCACTCCCCAGCTGCTTTGTTTCCTAACTGAAGTCCCCTTGACTTTCTCTGACATGCTGAGGATCAGGTGTTGCTGGAGACAAGCTGGTAACTACAGACCCCTCCCACCCTCCCAGGCTTTGTCCCCCACAGTGGAGAGAGATACTCACATGCCCTCATCAGTTCATACACCTTGGGAGGGCACCCCTCGGGCTGCTCCATCCGATAGCCCTTCTCCAGCAGATCATACACCTGAGAGAGGTCGATGCCTGGGTATGGTGACATCCCATAGGTAGCAATTTCCCATAACAGCACTCCAAAGGCTGCAAAAGGAGCAAAACAGAATTCCTGGTAATAAGTCTGCCTTCCTCTTGTGTTGCTCATTGTGCTGTGGCCATCACTGCCTCATTTCCTCACAGATACCTCAGGCCAGTCTAGGTGAAGACAACATATGCTGAAAATGCTATTGATCATGATGCTGTGGCCTGGCATGTGACCATCTCCTCCCCACACATTTCTGCCCAGGCCAGAGAGCAAGTTCCCATCTAGGCTGGCAGAGCAAACCAAAATGAACAAGAAAAGAACACTCAAGGTGAGTTTACTTACCCCACACATCTGATTTGATTGAAAAGGTGTTATAGGCCAGGCTCTCAGGAGCTGTCCACTTGATGGGGAACTTGGCTCCAGCATGGGCCGTGTAGGTATCACCAGTCATGAGTCGACTCAGGCCAAAGTCAGCCACCTTCACCACGTGATTCTCCCCAACCAAGCAGTTCCGTGCTGCCAGGTCCCTGCAAAAGGAAACAAGGACAGTGCTGCAGTGAGAGCAGGGCTTCTGGACACAGTCTGGGGTCCCCCTCTCCTGGATTGGGAAGCACTCTCTGAACACAGCAGAGAAAGGCAAAGTGAGCTTTGCCCTGAACAGTGTCAGAAACTGAGTGGAATTACTCTTAGCAACAATGAAGTAAGTCTGGATTAGGGTTAATTCTTTAAATTCTATCAGTTTCCAGTAATGATAGCTGTTAGGGTGAGAAGTTTATGTTTTCTGAGGAGAGCATGAGATCAGCAGCTCATCACACATTGGTAAATTGTTTATGGCTTGGCTTTATCTGGATTGAAACAGGACTTGAAGTGGGCACTGGCACACAGTGGGTACAGGACAAAGCCAACTGTCAGGAAGTTAGACACAAGGTTTTAAGTCTGCTAAGAAAGTCTTGGGGAGAAGGTACTGCAGGACAGTACTGAAACCAAACAGCCAGTGGACAGGTGTGAAACCTAATTCTGGAAGAAACTTCCCCCAAAGGAGGAATTCCTGGGCCTGCTCAGGCCTGCAATCTGAAACTGTACCAGCTCCAGGTGACTTCACCCACCTGTGGATGAAGTTCTTCTTCTCCAAGTACTCCATGGCAGAGGAGATCTGGGTGGCCATGTAGAGCAGCACAACAGCACTCACTTCCTCGCGGTTGCAATCCCGGAGATAGTCCAGCAGGTTCCCATAGGGCATGTACTCTGTGACGATGTAGAAGGGTGGCTCCAGGGTACACACACCTGGAGTGAGGAGGGAGGAGCATGTGAAAAAAGCTTCCCTTTCTTACCACTGTTCCTGATTTAATATCCATTTAATGCATTCTGTAACAATGAGGGTTTCTCTGAAAAGTGAAGACTTCCATCTACAAGACCCAAGTCAATTCAGCCCAACTTAAATCTCAGTGCTTCTATTTATCTGTGCATCCACTTTATGGATAGAGAGGAACGTGTCTATTAAAGCACTGCTTTTCCTGTATAACATACATGAAGCAGTAGTTCTGTTCTTTGGAAAGTTACAGGATGAAACAGGAGATACTCTGAACATGTATTTTGCTTTTCTTCCCCTCCCTGCCTTCATAAAGCTGAAGAGTGGCCAGCTAGAAGCAGGTACCTGTAAACAAGCAGTCAGCAATAGGACAAGGGGGCACGGGCTTAAGCTCTGCCAGGGGAAATTGAAGTTGGAGATCAGAAAAAACTTCTTTCCAGAGAGAGTGCTCAGGCATTGGAATGGCCTGCCCAGAGAGGGGGTGGATTCCCCATCCCTGGATGTTTTTCAACTGAGATTGGCCGTGGCCCTGAGTGCCATGATCTGGTAAAGGGACTGGAGTTGGCCCAAGGGTTGGACTTGATGATCTCGGAGGTCTTTTCCAACCCAATCCATTCTATGACTCTATGATTGAACTGGCAAGATTTCCAGACTGAAATGTCCCTACAGAGTAATGTGTGCTGGGTAAGGCATCAGCATGGTGGGAGCTGCTCCTGAAGCAGCATTCTCACACATTCCTGGGATGGCTACTTGCTGCAGTCACTGTACAAAGTGGGAGGGGGGCAACAGGATACTCTTGTCATCTCTCTGTGAACGGCCCCTGCAGCACTGCTGAGGGCCTGTTCATACCCTTAGGCACGTGCAGGAGTAAAACACAACTATGCTGTGCCCCACAAAGGGCAAAGATGCAGCTCTCTGATGGCAAATCCCTAAGTCTCTGCTCCTGGAACCAGACAGGGCTGGGCAGACACTTCATCTGTGCCCGTTTTTTAAATGGGTACAGAATAGTTGTCATTAGTAAAACCCTTCACATGCTTCACATTTCTCCTTTCATCCTCGGCTTGGCTTGACAGCTCTGCTCCCGAAAGCAGCAAAAGTCCAGAGGCAATTAAACACTAGTAGAGGTTTAGGGTGGCTCCTTAAGAATCTTTGTACATGTAGAATTAACAGCATCTGCCACTGAGACAACAGGGCACAGCCAAGCTGTAAAGCCTGTGAATTTCTTCCAGTCATGTGCTGTTTGAGCTCATGTACTTATTTGGTGATACACAGGGTCCCTCACAGCCGCAGTGATCTGCTGTCTTCTGCTTAATTAGGAACTAATTTGTTCCCTTCAGTGCAGTCTATTCTATAAATGTCTGACTTGGGAAGTATAAAGAACAGCATTTGTTGTGCTTCCAGTATCATTTTGCCTTTCACTTTGAATTTTCTTACAGTTTTGTTCTGTTCTCTCAGGAAAATAAGCCATGGAAAATAATTTCATTAATTTGATGCAACACAGGAGAGAAGGAATATGAGCCTGATAACTGAACCCTGAAGCACATCTAAGGCCAAGGACACAAACCAACATAGGAGGATGATATTGCAAATTTTTATGTAACAGAGAGTCATGCCTCAACAGCAAAGTTGTCTCCTAATGTAAGTGACTGTATTTGATGTTTTATTTAAAATTAGTGTCTCTTAGCACCAATATTACATAAAGCTGTCAAAAATACCACTCCATAACCTGACCTGATTCAATAAGTTATATAAATACAGCAAAGCTGCCTCTGCATTTAAACAAGGCGAGTTTTTGCCAAAAGGAAGACTTAAGTAAGAACAGAAAGAGCAAGGTATGTCACTGACCCAACAACTGCACTAGATTTGGGTGCTTGATCTCCTTCATCACAGCAGCTTCTTTCAAGAACTCTTCCACCTCCATGGTATCTTCCTAGAAAAACAGAGGCAAAAGAAGGCAACGTTTATCTTCATGACCAAGGTCTGGTAACACCACACACTGAGGGTGAATGTAAATGATGGCATCCTTGTCTCTTTTCTGGTGTTTTGATTCTTACCAAAGCAAATTTAACAGCCCTAAAAAGCTGCCTGCTGGCCTGGAGCATGGCAATGTGAGCTACTGCAGTGCCAGGCTTGCCTGTTGCATAGATCTTGTGCCTGCTGGGAGAAAGACTCTCAGGATCACTGACTTAGCTACAAAAATTAAGTTTGAAAGTTCCCTTACTTAGAGGATACATAGATTTGCAGTTGTTAATGTTGAAAGAAACAGAAAGTTTGGAAAAAAAGAGAAGCTGACTTTTTCCAGGAGTGGAGGAGACATTGTAGTAGGTATTTCCAACTCTTTTGATTTCTTACAGGTTCCACAGCTCCTCTGGATGAAGGGAAGTCGACTTGGTAACCATTTCTACAGATCTGACTTGGACATGCAGCTCCTGCTGGGCCAAAACCCCAACTTGTTTTAAGCCACATGCACTGGTGCAGGTTTGATGAGGTAACTTTGATCTGCAAAGCTGCTCTCAGGAATGGGCTTCATGCAGATCAGCACAGTCCATCTTCCTATCCTCACACCAATAGGTGGTGTGATTTAAAACATTACTATTTCCTTCCTCTTATCATGAATGGTGACCAACTAACTGAGCAGTGCTGACAATCTGCAAACTCACCTTTAATGTTTTCACAGCGACAGTGAGATTGTATTTCTTCCAGACCCCCACGTACACCTCGCCATACTGCCCTCCCCCGAGCTTGTGCTTCATGGTGATGTCAGTCCTCTCCATCTCCCACTTGTCGTGGATGGGGGACACTCCATAGACAGTGGGCTTATTGCACTTGGGTGCTGGGTAGTGCAGAGTTGTCACCAGGCCATCTGCCACTGTGGAGTGATGGTGCACGAGCTCTGCCAGCGTGCTGAAACGGCTTTCTGCTGTCACGTAGACCTGGGAGGGAACAACCAGGAATCTGCTTAAATGAGAGGAGCTGGAAGCTTTCAGTAACACTGGAAAACAGGTACAGCAAACACATTCTAATGGGTTCTTTTTAAAAAATTGGAGAACCAGACTTCAGAATATTTGTTCTCATCTTGTTCAGCAAATGACTGTCAGTCTGTGGGATTTCTACCTGCAGAAGGCAGTGAGATATAAGCTATCACTTGAGAGCTGTGCTGTCTCCTGACTTGTATTTTACAGGACTAGAAATTGGAATTCTTGTAGCCAAGCACAAGGCCTGGTTTTGCATCTCTCAACACATTACTATTTGATCTAGGTTAAAAATGTTAACTTACCACAGCTTTGCTTGTTCTAAGTGGACCAACCACAAATGCCTTGCCTTTCAGCCAGGACAAATACTGCCTGCACTTCCTCCAAAGTGCTGTTTGGTGAGTTACCACCAAACTCTTGGCATACTTGTTCTTTTATTATATAAATAAGCCAGTGAACCTGTTTTCTCTCACACTTCCCTCCCTTAACAGCCTGAGATTCTGCACCACCTCTCCATACCCTCATCTCCTCTCCCCACAGCGCTGCCCAGAGATGCTCACCTTCCCGTCTGAGGTGGTGTTGATCCTGTAGTGGTACACACGCCCCTCGTACCTGAGGGAGATGGACAGCTGGCCCGGGCTGCTCTCGCTCTCGCGCACCAGGAAGCTGCCGTTGATGAGGCTGCTCAGCAGGTACTCGGCGGCACTGCGGGACACCGGCCCGTGGTACCAGGAGTGCTTCTCCAGGCTGTTCACTGGTGTGATGTAGTTGCTCGGTACCCAGCCCTGCCCATTCTTGGAACGTACCTCGCTCCACTCACCATTCTGGTTGTAACCCAGGACTCGCAACTTCTCACCTTTTGGATCACAAAGACAAAAGCAAAATGAGTTAAAACTTGGTGGTAATAACGCCAAGGTCATGGGTTCAATCTCCTGTGTGGGCCATTGACGTAAGAGTTGGACTCGATGATCCTTGTGGGTCCCTTCCAACTCAGAATAGTCTGTGAGCCTGTGATTCTGAGTTCAGTGCGAGCCATGGGGTCTCACTGAGGGAGGAACATCAGCTGAGCCTGGGTCTGTGGCTTAACAATAGAAATCATTTTGTAACTACACTACATATATCAAGTATTTATGAAGCAAAGTTTCAGTCATACTATGATACTGTTCCCTGATTTACCACAGACAGAGTGGTGAACTCAGAAAGCTTCTTGTACTCCAGCCTTTTAGAGTAGAAAGACTTTATTTTCTTGGAGGGATGAGGTTTGTCTCCTTGAAGCCTTAAATGGCACATGACTTAAAGCAGTTCTGCAGCAGGTCATGTTCTGACATACGTACTGACCAGAATGTCCCTATGCAATGCTTAAGTCCTGATTTTGCCCCAGGTGAAAGTGCTGAGTTCTGTATCATCCATAATGTAACTACTTCCCTCTGCCTCTCCCTACAAGAGGCACCTTGCAGGGCAGTGACGTGGGGAGCCTGGAACAGGAGTGGGCTGGACTGGGTTTGTCCCAGGAAAACTGTCCGGCAGGTGTCCCTCCAGCACCACTGAGGGACAGACCATCTGCTCACCATCAGTTTAGGGAATAAACTTCCCTACCTGCACTATTCCCACTCCTGTCCGAGAAAGGATCCCACTTGGTGTTTGCTCAGTTTTCAAGCTGCAGCTGCTGTGTGATGCCCAGCCTTACCTTTGGTGATGCTGAGTGTGTTGTCACCGCTTGCTACGAAATCATAAAGTGCAACAAAGAGATTGGGATCGCTCTCGGTGGCTCCAAGCAGGTTCTCCTTGGAGCTCCATCTGATGGCTTCATTCAGTGCCTGGGGCTCCACATCGCAGCCGTAGGGGCGGTGCAGGGCCTCTGGAAAGAGCAGAGGAGCCAATTAATGTGGATACCATTGTGAACTGTAGAATCAGGGAATATCCCAGGTTGGAAGGGACCCACAAGGATCGCCAAGTCCATCTCCTGGTCCTGCAGAGGACACTCCAGTGATCCCAGCAAGTCCCTGAGAGCCTTGCCCAAATGTTCCTTGAACTCTGCCAGGCCTGGGGCCATGGCCACTTTCCTGGGGAGCCTGTTCCAGTGTCCAATCACCCTCTAGGTGAATAGATCAAGTTTATCAAATAGATTTAAATAGATCAAAACCCTGGTGTGCAGCAGAGTGAAGCTCCTACTGCACACTGTGCCCTTGGGGAAAGTGAACACCACGTCTGGAATCCTAAATCAGTGGGTTTCAACCCCACACTGTCCACTCTTCATTCTATAGATTCCTTTAGGAGGGGCTGGAGAAGCTGGTGAACTACCTATATACCAAGTAGCAAGCTACATATATAAAATTTCACTTTAATATTATATTGTATATACTTCTATTTACACACATCTCCATTTGAAATTTTTAAAGCATTCATATATATAAAAAACCAGGTTAAAATTAAAAGTGCTTTTTAAAATTACATGAAGTAGTGAAGGAAACCTTTCAATGCCAAAATGTTATGTTTTACATCTTTATGGTTCCTATGGTGAACACAGACAGCCTGGATCTGAAACCAACATTACAAATACAGGTAAGACTGAATTATGACACAAGTGAGATGTGTAAGCCACTGAGTCAGTACTGACAGGAATGATGGTGATTTGTAACATATTACAAGACTGTAAAGAAGACATGGAAGAGTGACAGGGACAGAAGGTAGTGCAGGTGATGGTGGGTATTTGGCAGCAGCCTCTCTGAATACCCAGGCAGTTCTGGTTTGCTGTTTCCAAGTTCAACTGATGAAAACTTGTTAGTACAAGGGAGCAGGGAGAGGAATCAGATGTGTTTATGAACAACAGAAAAAGTCCCTAAAGTTTTTGTGATGATTAAAACCAGTCTAAATCCACAGGGGTTTAGAAGGAAGTGTAGTAAGAAGCCAAATTATCTGAACACTTCATGGTAGTGCTGTGTCAAGACCATCCTTGGCTTTCTAAGCCATAGAGAGGTTTTCCAGGAACATGAAGCAGAATAAATTCCAACATTAAGATACCAGAAAGAGCAATGTTGGGATTTCATACATGTGGGCTGCTCAAGGGAGAAAAAAAAAAGTTGTGTATTTTTTCTCTGATGGCACAACTGCTGTAAGTTCCTGTTCCAGTATCTATTTCCAAATTCTCTTGTTGAACTTACTTAGGGACATATAGACTGTAAAGAGACTTCATTAAATGTACTGAACATAAAAAGTTCTCTTTAAAAGAAGTCCGAGGCTTTCTCTGCCGTACAGTCCTTGCTTTGGCCCTTTCTGAGGGGCTGAGAAGCCAAACCAGCCAGAGAACACGTGCTGTGGTTTTACTTGCCCCCTCCTCCCAGGCCACTGAGACTCACACTCGTAAGCAAGAGCTGGTCTATAAGGCACCTGAAAAGAGAACAAGGGCCCAAACCCAGCACAGGACAGGAAAACTGGGAAGTCAGTGAGACACAAAACAGGAAGAGGCCTGTGCCAAGAAACAGGCACAGTAATGTGCCAAATCTGTGTCAGGGACAGAGCTCAAGCCTGGAAAATGAAGATCTGGGGAGGGGTGTCCAGCCTCTAATGCAATTTTTCAACTGTATTGTAGGTACATGAGAAAGTGATTGAGGCTTGTTCTGTTTTCGTTTTAAACATAGCTAAGTGGCTTTTGACTGCATTTCTGGTAATTATTTAGAGTTCTACTGCTTGCACAACCTGTTCATCCTGCAATTACTTAATAACACACCTCCCAAGCCTTGCCAAAATTGCCTCTATCAAGGTTCTTCTGGCAGGAGCAAAAGCGTCTAGAGATTAAAGACCAAAATGTCAGTTCCTTGACTGCACTGCCTGCAGATGCAGTATTTACATACACTTTTTATTCCTATCAACTGCAATTAGTTTTACAATATATTAACCCACCAGACTGGGTGCTATAATGGAAAATAAGAAATCCCAATGCTCAGCCACCTACATCACAGCATGGCTGCCAACATCCCACAGTATTTTTTTAGGGCTGGATATGTGCATATGTATGTCCAGTTGTTAAGCTCAAGGAAGGAACACCAGTTCCTAAAACCAGCTCTCTTTATGGATAAAAATACATGTTTAATTAAATAATACATTCTTTATACTCCTACAGTGGCTTGTGTTAGTGTTCCAGTGCCTTAAGCAAAGTCAAATGTGTTACATGGGAACTCTGACTTTAAGGAGCAAACACAAACGTAGGGAGTTCCCAAAAAATACCCAGCCTTTCAGCTCTGAAATACTTTGATGGTGTTTAAATACCTTCTTACTTTCAATTATGTATCTGCCAACATGTGAAAGGCTTTGAACAAAAATATAAGCATTTATTCTAAACCAAAGCATCCTTTAAGTTTCTTTCTCCAGCCAGAAAAGCACTGAGCACTCAAGCCCTGCTGCCCAGACAGCACAGAGTGTTTATCCAGGTATCCATGGATAGCCTGGAGCAGCCCAGTGCCAGCTCAGCTCCAGAGCTGCTGCAGGAAGCCCCTGCCCATGCTGAGCCCACTGCAGCCAAGGCAAAGCCGGCAGCGATTCCACCTGAGCAGCTCTGCCCACACAGACCCAGGGCTGGGGCTGTGCTGGATTGGTGGGGGAGCCAAAGCAGACAGGGGACTTCCAGCACTTCCTAGGAATGCCTGGGAGGCTGGCACATGTTCTTAACACCCACTTGATGTACAGAAAAAGCCAGCAGAAGTTAATGTTTGATGAGGAGCTTCAATCACTTAGCTACAGTGCTTACCTAAAAAAATCACATTACCTAAAAATCAAATGCTTTTAGGAGCTCGTGTCTCACTAACTTCCTTCACTTTCATGTTAGAGTGACTTGAATGCTTAAGTAACTGTAAAGGTTACCCAACATCTGCTAAAGGGGAATTCTCCAGGATATAAAAGTACCTCTTACTATTCCATAATAACCCACGCTGCTCCACACAGCGTGGGATCTGCACCAGCCAGTACATGAGGCTACGAAAGGTCAGTGGAATGTCATCATTGTATAGAAGTCATTAAGGAAACTGAGGTAACCAAAGCATATCACAAATTATGCCCCTCCAGCTGAATAGTCTGCGAGTTCTGTCTGCACCACAAGTGAGGAAATGAGCTGGGAAGTTCTGTTTTATATCAGCTCCTTTTCAAGGCTGACCATAAATCATATATTATCACCTTCATTTCCTATACAATGGAAGACTTACATCATCACTTAGTGTACAAGTCACACACGGTCATACAAGGAGGTGATGTTTCACCTCTCGCCTTCCTTTCCTTTATTTCCACTGCACAATTTGCCTCTCTCCGGATATGAACAGTTTTCCTATTCAGCCAACATCTAAGGGGTGTTTCGTCCCCCTCCCCTTGCTGCCAACACTTCAATTATCAATATCTTGGGTCCTTGAGCAGATGAATATGCTAAATTTTAAATTTTAGAGTCACATTAAGTGCTGAAGTGGCCTCTATTTCGAAAATACTGTGTAACAGAAAAGAAGCATTTCAATAATCCTAAAATCCCAGTAAAAGCTGGCAACCCCAGACCTGCCTGTGGCTGGTCTCATACAACAAGACAAAGACTTGAAAGGAGCCAAACACTGCTTGAAGCACTTGGAGGAACACAGGAAAGGGACAGGACAGGATTACACCCCTGAGCATCCTACACCCCTGAGCATCCTACCTGAGAGGCTCGTGCCAGGCTCAGCAGCTCCCTCGCCGAGGCAGCGCAGCAGCTTCCCCTCCTTGCCATAACTGCTGGACTGGAACAGGACTGTGCCCACACTCATGCTGTGCCTCCCAGCTGGCAAACAGGCTGCCTGGCACCACAAATCCTGGGCTGCCACTGCCAGCACAAAGACCCCCACCAGCAGCCGATGCCTGCTCGCAGCACTGGGGCCAGGGGGAAGGGAAGTGCTCCTGGGAGGGCCAGGGAGAGACTGGGAAAATCGAGCTGTGGGTTAACGTGGTTATTAGCTGGGAGTGAGGGTGGAGCTTTCCAGGGAATGCTGAACAAACAGAGGATGTGGGGACTGGTCTGCAAGTTGAAACGATTTTGAGATGAGCTACAGAGACAGAGTTTTGTTCCACTAGGAGTTAGGCAACAAAGTGTTTGGGAAGAATGCAAACAGTTTCCTTGGAGAAATTCCTTTGCACAAATTACAAAACAGATCACCCCTTAAGGGGACCGCCCAGATTGATTCACTTTTCCACTCCACATACCATTCCTGGAGCACTATTTACGTGAATCAACAGGAAAGGACGTTAGCGAAAATACACATCTCAGAGAGGTCCAAGCACTGAAAGAGTGAGTGCTCTTGGATGTGTCAGGATTTTCTGTCTTTTGGAATGACACAGAAAGCAAGGCCAGTACAGTGCACCCAGTCTGAGCTGTGTATTTGCTGATCTACTAACACTCAGGACTGCTCTTCAAAAGGGCCCCACCAAGTTACCTCTCAAAACCTAAGATTTGTTGGATGAGTTCTTTAAAAGCCCTAGTTTTCCAGCTGAGTTGGGTTGTAGCAGCCCAGGCTCCCCATAACAGGTGGACATGGGAGGGTTAATGAACACTCACCATGGCAGTCTCTCACCTGGGAGGGTGGTGGGCCTGCAGAGGGGTATAAAAGGGAGCAGGGAGAGGGCAGTCATGGTTTGGCTCTAGCAGGGGGAGAGGAGCTGCTGCAGCCCACTGAGGAAACAAAGCAGCACTTCCACAATCCACGAACTGCACCGTTCTGTGAGAAGGGCAGCGGCACCACGTGATGAGGGTCCAATCAGCCTGAAGGTAAGGAACCTGGCTGCTTCCAAATGTTTGTGTTTTGTAAGGCTGTGCATGTGGAAAAAGAGCATATGGAACTGTGGATAGGCTGTGACAATGAGGAGTTGCTTTCCCCATATGGCTTCTGACAGCAGTTATTTCCCCGGCACCCATCTCCTAATGCGTGTGGAAAAATAACTAGACAAAGACAGTGCCTTAGGACATGCTGTTCTTCCTGAAGCTCTGACAAGTGAGGGACTTCTCTTCTTCCTCTTCCAAAACCAAGCTCAGTGAATCCTGCAGCATGACTACCCAGCAGTCTTTACTTAGAAGCTCCTGGGCTTTCTCTTTCCCTCTTGCAGTTTGCTGTTTTCTCCCCTCTTACTTGCTCTAAGCATTCTGAATTGCACTGGTACTTGTACTAAGCTCAGCATATCTGTTAATACACAGAGAATCCTCAGAATCTGATTTGACAGCACAGCCTCACGTGGATGAGCTTTGTGACAAAAAATGGTTGCAGGAAAGGGCAAGCTACGTATGGATTTGTGGCTAGATGAGTCTCGGCTGTAATAGTTACTAACCTTAGCTAAAATATCACATTTACTGCTTAGTTAAAATACAACAGATGAGTAATTGGTGTATGGAATAAAGAAGGATTAGCAGGAAATTAGGCTGGATTAATGTAACTTGCAAATACCCCTATCAGTTTTAGCCTCTGTCTGAGGAATCTGTAGGCAAAGCCTAATGGTTGGCTGGTGTGTTAACAAGCTCCTGGTGGGAATCACATAGCTGCAAGCTCTGGCATTATGGGGGAGAAAGGTTTTGGCTGTAAGTCTCCTGCAACAGGGCAATTCTGTGCCCTCCTGAAGGTGTTCCCCACTGGAAAGGACAGGGAGTGCATAGCAGTCCATAAGGTCCTGTCAAATGCACCCAGGCAGAAGAAAATTGAGCATCTTTCTGGCTTCTAGATGAGCATCATTTCCTTTACAGCTGATTTTCCTAGATAGCTATTTTATGCTGCAGGCCATCACTGTGACATCTGCACCCACCACTTCTGCATCCTGTTCCTATTCCCTTCACAGTCAGTGCACAATATAAAATCTTAATTCTGGTACACTCAACTTCCTCAGTGGCAGAATCCACCTCTCAGGCACAGCAGCTCTTCCCGGCAATGTTCACTGTCCCCTGTGGTGCCCTTCAAAGCTGTTTCCTGAGAGTGGTTACCCTTCCTGTACAACTTAAGTCATCCATTTAGAACCATTTTTCTAGTTCTTCCAGCAGTGGGAAAAAGTTGAATAAAAGGAACTCTTGCTGACTATGCCACTTTGAAATGTATAGTTTAGGTTGCTCCTAAAAAACTTGCTATACTCTGAGTTTCAGAGCCAACTGTCAGTGTCTCTTCATCAAAGAAAAGATTATGTGTAAATGAAAATACAGCTTTGAAAAGGATTTGGCTGGTTTGTCAGTGGAAGGGAGAAAGACAAAGACAGGTTTATAGAGTAAATACTGGTTATTGCATCCAGTCTCAATCTGATATATTAGTGTTTTACATCACAACACCACAGGGTGTATATGTTTGTGTATATACACACACAGTGATCTCTGCCTCCTCACAGGGCCCTTTTTCACACAGGGACCCTTGAACTCAAGGCCACCAAGACCCTGCATATTCCATATATTGCACTTTAATTTCACTGCTTAGTCTTTAAACTAAATTCCAGTAAAAATATCCATCATTCTGCTTTACAGACTAGTTTTATTTGCCTGCTTTTAAGGCTACCAAAGCACAGGCTGTGGTCATCTCAAGGCATGGAAAGCAGACCATCAGGTACCTCACAACTGCTGGTATAATTGGTATTTTCCATTTCACATTCAAAACACACATCGTGTTACATCATAGCACTTTCAGATCTTTAACTGGCTCCTTAGTGGGAGGATTTCTGCCTTAATGAATACGAGGAAACAAAACTGATAACACAGCAGCAAGTGGGTTTCCTATTTTGCTGACACGATTGGAACAGCACCAAGTTCTACAGCAGCTCTGCTTCTGAAGCCAAGTCTCAGCACTTCCTACTAACCAAAAATACTCAAGACAAACTGCATTCTGAAAAGCAAACCAGTGCTGAACAGGCCAAGTTTCTGCTGTCTAATAATGTGGTAGCAGGGAACTGACCCATGAACTTCCTTTACCCTGGAACAGACTTCACCCTTTACCCAAAAGGACCACCTGGTCTTTTTGCTGACATCTCTGTGGCCATGAAAAACACCATTTTAAAGGGGTCAGACAGCTCACATATGGCTCTGGTAAAATGCAGGCTCTAACTAAATGCCATTCCCAGGTGTTCCTCTCTTGCAAGCAACCAGACTCTTAATAACGTGGTTTGCTTGAGCAAATCCATAGTTAGTCCTTGGGCCTCCCACAGAGTAGGGCAAGGCTTAAGTGTTGTAAACAACCCACTGAGTAAAGCCAAGAAACACAGCTCCAAGCCAAGAACTTGGGATGGGCAAGGAATAGGCTTCTATTTATGGCACCAGTCTGGGAGAGACAGAAAGGGAGGAGACTTCAGAGCCAGTGACAAAATTGCATCATGAACAGCTCATATCATATAAAAGGAAATATTTGAAGCCAATCTGGTAGCACTGTCTTGCCTCAATTATCTAAATATATCTGACATAGAAAGGTTTGTAAAAGTGACCTTTGGTATCAGAGTGAGAAATATATGGAAAAACCTAAAGGCTCTCCATACACCTCACCTCTTAGGAACAGATTTATTTTGAAATATGACAAAGGGCTGATATGCTCTAATGGCTAATGTGGTGGGTCTTTACCTAGAAGATGTGTTTCTTGGCTAGCTTGATCTAAAATTCCAAGGCAAGGCAAGGTTTGGGGGTTTGTTGTTATTGAATTGTAGCTGGTACAGGTTGAGAGACCAATTGATCTCAATTGATTTACTTACACCAGTGTATGAAGAATTTAAGACATTGTCTACCTGCACTTTACAGGTGGTTAGTTGAGATTTTAAAGAACACCAAACCAATGTTAATAGAAAGAACCCTGGCTTCTGTTGCCCTGGTACCAGTGACCCCTCCATTTGTTATTAATGTCACCACAGAGAGGTGTCCCTCAGCCCAATCCTTTGCTCGGATGTCAGTGACACACAACCACTTCTCCCATTATCAACCTAATGCAGCACTTCCCTATTTCTCCCTCAACTCATTTCTGGTAAAGAAGTAGCTTTTGGTGCAGAATACATATGAAATGAATCAAGCTTAAGCCCCAAAGTCTTCATTTGGAAATCTTCATTCCTTGAGTGCAAGATGCATAAATATCTCCATAGATCAATGCATAGGCTGTGACTGAACCATGTACTGAAGCATTTGGTAGCTTTTCTGTTTTAAGAGAGAATTTCCAAGTAGATGAACTATTGATCATGGTCAGTACAATGCTGTTAACTCAATTGCCTGGTTCCCATTACCTCTCAGCCCCTGTGTCCCCACAGAACTCTGTCAGGAAGGCCATCCTGGGATAAATGGAGCCAGCAAAGCAATGCAGAGGTTTACATGGATTTAAAAACCCCTTTAGGGTGAGGAACTCATGTGAGCACGAGACAGCTAGACCTGACAGTTGTTAAAAGGTACAACAGATATATCTTGTGACAGACACCAGGGATAGTCAGAAGCACCAGAAGCCACCCCCAGTACCAGTCTGACTTCTTCAAATAATGTGTCTCTGGGTGAGGAACCAAAGCCCAACAGCACAACAGACAATAAGAAAAAACACTTTCCTGAACAAAAAGAGATTTCAATGTAATTAAGTACAAAAAGGTGTTTAGAAGAAAAAGCTACAGATGTAACCTCTTGGCAAAATCCTGAACACTACATTAAAAAGCTTGTTCCCTTAATTACCAAGGATTTGCTCAGCTCCTATAAAGCTTCACAGCTGTGAGGATCTAGAAACAAGCAGAGAGCAGCAGCTGTGGATGCTCTGTATCACATACCTCTTTCCATTGAGTACTGATGTTCCAGTCTCTTCCTCTGAATCCCACCTACAGTGGACAGCAACTACTCCCACAGTGATGGCTTTAGGGAAAGGAGTGCAGGGAAGGGACACACAGATTTCAGAGGTAACTGGGAAACTGCAGCTGAAAAGTCTGACATTCTTTCTCTGTCCTGGCAAGTTCCAGTAAACCTCTCCAGTGCAAAGGGTGAGGAGGATTAGGTCACCCAGTCCTGCTCCAGGAAAGGTGGGATGGCCAAACATTATGACAATTTACAGCAAGTCACTGAGCACTTTTTTTTTAATCAGTACTTTGGGAGAGAAGTTGCTTAATGTGGATTACACTTCACTCCAACAGAATTCCTGAGGAGTTGTTACTAATGGCCACATCAAAGCCAAGATGTTATCTACTTCTAAGCAAAGCAAAGGGAAGATATTTACTCCCAGTGTTAACACAAACATTTGAAGTAAGAGCTCTTCCACAAAAAGGCTACTTGAAAACCCAGCTCAGCCGATCCCCAAGGCAGCAAGAAATATCCACACTCATGAAGTCAGGCTGGGGAGATGTTTATTTTGAAATGTAAAGCACGAACTGATCAGACCTTTGAGCTAACATGACATAAACGTCCAAGCTGCCTTCCCAGTGACATAATGACATCTTATTAGAAGTCTTACAGTATTAGACTCAGCACCTGGAACAATGACCACATTAAACTGTTTCTCAGCTGCCTTTTTGACATTTATTTTTAGCCTTTCTAGTTAGAGGGAAAACTTGGAAGGAGAGGGTAGAGACTAACTCACTGACTTGCCAGCTCTGGAGAGAAAGAAAATGTCAATCTAACAGCCCAAAGCTGAGTTGATGTCATCTTGAGGCCCAAGTTAAGTATTTTTGCAAGTGCCTTGGCCAGGCAGCACTGCTTACCTTTCGGAGGGTGTTCAGAGGGCAGAGCTCCCCAGGTGAGCTGATACAGCTTCAGTTTCCAGTACATGAGTTTAACTTTTTAATGGAATCCCAAAGAGCTTGTTAGCACAGATGCGATTTCTCAGTTCCATCCACCCACACCGAACATGCAGCAACTGCCAAGGCTGCACAGAACTTCTGTTTGAAAAAAAACTCTCCAGCTAAAAATAAATCATGAAACTGTCAACTTCATTTGTCAGCAGCTGATGTGCTGTTCAAACCATCGTCCACAGCCATTTTCTTCTCTTGAACAATGAAGGGGGTTCCTTTTTAAAAAAATACTTCATTTGACTAAAACACCCCTGTGATCTTGCCTCCTTTGAAATATATTTGTCTCAGAAAATAAACCAGCGTTTCCTTTCCTCCAAGAAAAGCTGAGCTTTAGCAAGAATACTTGCCCAAAAATTGCATACTGTGGTGTTAACTTCAGAACCAGGAACACTCCTAATGTGGATGCCTGGCAGGAGAGCCCCAGAGTTTGGCTGAGGGAGGTTTAGTTGTCTTGCTCCTGCTCAGCCCTGTGGGCTGGTTCCCTTTGTGGAGGCAGCACATGAAGTCAGAGAAATCCCTGGCACTAAACTTAGCTCGGGGCTGCTGGGCCACTTCCCGTTGGGAAGCCCAGACACTTGTCATTGGCTCCAGCAGCCAGACAAGGGGCTCCATTCACCAGCCCTGCCCCAACAGCTGCTGGATAACCAGGGAAACACGAGCCCAGCCCTGGCACAGGCAGAATTCCAAGCCCAGCACCGACAGCGCTGCAGTTCCAGGCTGTGTCACTGCATTTGCTTCTCCAAATCTCACAGCCCTCACGTGTCTGAGTGTGGTATTAAGGCAAGAATGTGCTCACTGGAATAATGCCTTTGGAAAACCCTGTCTGGGTTATGGCACAATTAATGCAGCTCCTAAGGAAAAGGAATTACAGCAGGACTGAGCAGTTTCATTAACTCCTAAAAGTAATTAAAGCTACAAAAAAGTCACTGTTTGACTTGCTGGTGTAGAAATAAAATCAGCTTTATTAGAAAGAAAGATAACTGTAAATGAACAGGGTTGGGCTCTTCTCCCAGGCACTCAGCAATAGGACAAGGGGGCACGGGGGGCTCAAGCTCTGCCAGGGGAAATTTAAGTTGGAGATCAGAAAAAACTTCTTTGCAGAGAGAGTGCTCAGGCATTGGAATGGGCTGCCCAGAGAGGGGGTGGATTCCCCATCCCTGCAGGTTTTTCACCTGAGCTTGGCCGTGGCACTGAGTGCCATGATCTGGTAGAGGGACTGGAGTTGGCCCAAGGGTTGGACTTGATGATCTCGGAGGTCTGAACTGATTCTATGACAAAGATTATGAATAAGTTAAGAGGAGCTGGATTGAGAATGTTTACCTAATGTAGTAGGTTTGGGATGGATATTATTCAGTAGATGTGATATTTTAGGACAGAACAATAAAAGAAAAACACTACTTCTAAAAAAATTACCTGAAGAGAGGTAAGACTGGCCAATACACTAAACTTGAAGGCATTTTATGCAGATGAGAGACAAAGATACAAACATGCATTTTATCTTTCTACTACTAATGATGCTTTACATCTGCTGTAAAGTCAGGCATTGACTGGGATTATCTTTTAGGAAGTAAAGTACTTTTTGACTGTTAACATCAAAATTATAGCACATTTAAAGGGAACTATGACAGGAAAAGCAAGTCCTGCCCCTCAGATTTAGCAGAGCACTTCAGAATGCCAGAAGCAAGTCAGGCAGCCAACAACTGGGATTCCTCAGGCACACAACCACCACCGTGCTGGGTCACACACAGCCCAGCATCCTGCTGTTCCCCTGCCTGAGGAAAGGGGAGGGATGTTATTCCGGAACACTTTCCAAATCTCCAACATGTTGCAGCTCAAGGTCTTTCTGAGCCAGAGCTGGTGGTGTTGTAGTTAAACTTCCTGACAGGCTTCTTCCCTTACTTTGTCCAGTTGCTGTCTGAAGTGCTGCAAACTAAACTAACCCCATAACCAATATCCTGCTGCTGGGTTACCAGTAACTCCACTGTGTGTTGTAGAACCCAGAACAGGTTCTGACAGGACATCTGGTTTCACTGGATGATCCTCAGTCTCTACAGGGCAAATTCTGAATGATCACTATGTGTTGGTCCTGTTCCTGCTATCTGTGATTTTTATAAGCCTTTGTCTTCTACCTCAGCCCCCTCTGCTCCAGGCTGAAGCTGCTTCTGGGCAGACTGATGTTCTTGCCTTTGGGCACCTTTAAAAATCAGCCCTCCTTTGGGTTTTTCCAGCTCTCCCATCCACCCCTCCAGAAAACCAGACCAGAATTACACACCAGACTCAAACCACAGCTTTGTACAGGAGCACAACTATATATTTTTCTATTCCTAATGCTTTGCTTTTTGGGCTGTAATTCTAAATGTTGTCATGACTGTTACAGCTCAAAGACTGATTCCTGCTGTTGCAGTGGGCAGCTCAGAGCTGAACACCTCACAGGCAAGGCCAGAACCATTTTCACAGAATCACAGACTATTCTGAGTTGGAAGGGACTCACAAGGATCATCGAGTCCAACTCTTAAGTCCATACAGGGGATTGAACCCATGACCTTGGCATTTTTACAACCAAGTTTTAACCAACTGAGCTACTACATGTTCACAATGAATCCTGGGCTGCTTCCTCAGCCTGCAACCCCCTGAAATTCTGCCTTTAATAACTTAATTATAAGCAAGTTTACCATCCTGCCATTGGCTTTCTTCCTCTTCACATCATTTGTCACAGGCTCATAGCAGCTTTTAATTAAAAAACAGGTGAATGGAAGAAAGGTTAGAAAGCTGAGTAAAAGACTTTATTCCTATTTGAAAGTCACTTCATTTCTAACATCCATTCACTAAACAAAACCATTGATGTCTCCCAGTAAGTCCTATAGTACAGGGTGTGGTGTGGTTAGGGCAGCAGGCACTGCTATACTAAGGTGAGGAGCACTTATAAAAAAAACAAACAAAAAAAAACAAACAAAAATGACTTTGCAAAGGAAACTGCTGAACTAGAAGACTGGTTAAAGAAAGTATCATTTGGCTCTAAGGAGAAACAACCCAAGAGATGGGGAAATTGACTGCGTCTGGATGCCAACAGGGCAGAAATATCCCATAGATGATGTTTATTCTACTAATGTGTCTTCAGAGCAGTAAAGAAAAGCAACAAAGTACAACAGTGTGGAAATGAGTGAGTTAATTCCCCAGAAACATTAGAGGCCACACCTTTTGACTAGGTTAATGATGGCCACTTTAAAAAGCAGAAATTGCAGGGAAAATGCTTGGAATAACCTTAAATTAGGCTAGGAAGAAGACCATGCTAGCAAGGATAGAATCTGATCTATAGACAAATAAACATCATAAAGGAGGTAGCTGCAATTTCAGACTTATATAATAGTTTGTCAAAAGACAAATCCCCCAAGAGCTGAGATGTTGCCAGTTTACAGTGCTAACATGAACACTAATGGCTTGTTTTTCTGTACCACTGCCAATATTCCTTCCTTGTGCTGGGGAAATATGAAAGAGGAAGATAGTTGTATGGATTTATCTGGGATCATGATGGGCTGTGAGGCAATCCTAACTAAATTAAATCCTATTTTATGGAATTGGCACCACAATACCATTTATTCATCTGGAATAAGAAGAGGCAGACAGTGTAAGGTGTATTGCAAAAGTAAGGCAGGCTTTTCAAGACTGGATTATGCACAGTAACTTAACCACATGCAAAGATTAACAATGAGAGGGAAAGGGACCAGCACTGCCTTAACCCCTCAAAATCTGAATATTCCAAAACACAGACAAGTATTCTTTTGGAGTAATGAGGTTCGAGAGAGTGATACTCCCCTGATTTTAGCCAAATCTATTCCTCTTTTGTTCTGGTTTTCATTTGTTGCTTGGAGGCTTATGACTAGAAATGCAAAATGGCAAGGAAAGTAACTGCTGTGTGTTAAAACAGACACAGTGACTGGAAAAAACAGAAAACATAACTTCATTTTTGTCACTTTCTTGCCACACAATTACTTGACTAATTTTTCCTGTTCAGAGGGTGAAACAACAACTCCATGTTGACACACTCAGGGAATAGGAGCCACTGGTAGTTATTTAAAGAGCCTTCCTCCCACTTCATACCAGCACAGCTGTCTGGGCCATTCCCCTGCAGCCAGTGTGGTGTGATGGGGATGCTCAGAGGATTGGCCAGGGCATTGTCAGCTGCTTCTAACTGGGGCCACTCAGCCTCTGCAACCACGTCTGCCTGGGGTGCCACCTCCCCCAGTGCTTCATTTAGCCTATTTACTATATATATATCTGTCTTCTGAGGGAGGAAGGAAGAGGGAACAGGCTGGAAATTCCCAGTGGGAGGTGTAACATTGCGGCTCACTCAGTGGTTCATTTCCTCTGGCTCTGTAAAGCACAGGTTAGGTCCTAAACTGCATCCGTCCACAACATCAGCTTGTTTGGATTTTACTGTGGACAGCAAGATCACAGAATCATAGAATCGATTGGGGTGGAAAAGATCATCAAGTCCAACCCTTGGGCCAACTCCAGTCCCTTTACCACATCATGGCACTCAGGGCCACGGCCAAGCTCACTTTAAAAACCTCCAGGGATGGGGAATCCACCCCCTCTCTGGGCAGCCCATTCCAATGCCTGAGCACTCTCTCTGCAAAGAAGTTTTTTCTGATCTCCAACTTAGATTTCCCCTGCTTTAGCAAGGAGGAGAGCACATCACAGACTGGGAGGATACATCAATATTACCCTGCCTTTTGTGGCACTGATAAGGGATTTTACACCTGCAGCAGACAAGTAGAAATGCACAGGAACTGCCAGTCAAGTTGACAGATACAGGATTTGTGTGGACAAGACAAAAATACAAATCAGAAATCCAGCCATTCACACAGCTCACCATAGTACCTGCAGCCCACAGAGGGGAAAGTATCTGTGCTCTGCTACCACCATCAAAGAATGGGGAAATAAATGAAGTGGAAGATGACTTACCCTAAGCTAGAAAATAAGATCTCTGACAAAAGAAATTACTGCCTTTAGTCCCAGGGCAAGATTTTTGCCAGTTGTTCCATACAGCAGGTTTAAGGGAGGATTGTCAAACTGCCTAATTTAGGACTGTTGTTTTATGCAATGTAAATTTCAAACTGAAATTGAGACCAAAGCCTGACTGTGCCAACTTGCTTGCAGCATCCCCACTTCTGGTTTAAAAGGCCAAGAAAGGTCCCTTTATCTTGTAAAGGATGGTTTGTTGTTTTGTTGTTTTTTTTTTTCCTAATTGACAGAGTTCCACCTCATTCCTTCTTCCTCCCACTCCACACAAAAACATTCCCAGTTGTTGCTGGCCTATATAGGCTGTCAGGACAGCTGACTGCTTGGATTACACAGGGCATATTGTATCCCTTCAGGAATCAGCCACACCAAGTGCTTCCTTTGGGACCAGGGCTCACTACGGGGCTGTACCAGCACAGCAGGTGCTGTCTTGAAGTTGGAAATCCCACAACAACAGGCAATCCTGCACGTGCCCCTCTCAAAACATTTTCTCTTGAGCCTCTCAGAGTACAAACCTATTCCAAATCAGCCACCTGAGCAACAAAAATCATGGGGAACTTGTACTCAGATCTGACTTTGCCTCTTACAGTAAAGGGACAGGATTCTGTCTTCCACCTTTTGTACTTCCAGGTACTGGAAACTAAAGCTGCTCCCAAGCTTTTGGGAGACTGTTCAGTTGCATTTCTACTATTTACAGCAGTTACCTATGGCAATCCTGTATTCTGAACACCTAAATGCCCGTAGCTCTCCTCAGTGCAATAGTGAGAAAGCAGAACATTCACCATCCATGCAGATCCTGTTTCCAGCCAAGGGCTTCCCATCCTTATGGACAGCTCTTACATGGCACTAGTGCAAGACAGTCACTCCCAGCTCCTGGAGAGGCCACCAAGCCCTCCCTTCTAGGGCATTTCTCTCTTGGAGTTCCATCCTGCTGTGACATGTTACTTAACTCATTTCTTTGGAAGAAGTGCCCTTGAGGCAAACCACAACCTCAGCCCAAGAGCTGTGCTTTGGGAAGCCATGGAGCATCCAGGGGCAGATCCCATTAACTCCTGATTGAAAGCTGCTGTGCCATGGAGGTTTAAAATGGGTATTTCAGCTTAGAAAGGCTTCACAGAATCAGGAGCTAATTAATATCTGAAAGTTATTTGAAGGTCTTTAGAATTAATGACATGTTTCCTGCTCATCTACATCACTGCCAGAAACAGCCTTGCCAGTGCTTTCAAGCTACTTTAAGCACTTAAAGTCAATATAAGGGAGCTGCATGGGCTGTTCAGAAGTAACAACCTCATGGGTAGGTTATAGAACTGAGCAGGTGCCAAAACTGTCAAAACCAGTGAGGGAAGTGAGGCAAGGAAACATAGACCTATTATTGCTTTGAGATCCAAGCCTCTTAAAGTCTGAAATACACAGCATAACAATGTTACATTTTCATAAAGCCCTGAAAAACTGAAATTTAGGAAACTGGAAGCATCCAGCACATCCAAGTAGGATGCTGGAGCTCCTGCATGATGTATCAGCAGAGAATGTGGGGGCAACACGCCTTAAGGTCATGCTTTCATCATGAACAGTGCCCCAAAAAAGGGAAAACCACTGACCAGCAATGACTGATGTACCAAAAATGAGAGCGTGGAGAACATCCGGCAGACATGTGAATAGAGCAAAGGGGTTTTATATTTTCACTAAAACAAAAATGACTAAATGAAACACACCGGGTCACACCTCAGAATCTGACGCCAGAGCCTGAGTAATGGCAAACATCGAACTGTCGTGATCAAATGCAGCAAGTGAAATCAGCCCTCAGAAGGTCTGACTAATCTGAGATGGCATGTTCTCCTCTTAGTAATGTCAAACGTGACTGTTTAGTGAAACATCACTATTTGAACTGGGTCTAAAATAAATGCAGTGGAAGATTACCAGGGTGAGAACTCCATTCCTGATCACTAGAGGAACTAGACCAGCAGATTCATGGACAGAACTAGACTCCCAGGCACTCAGCAATAGGACAAGGGGGCACGGGCTCAAGCTCTGCCAGGGGAAATTGAAGTTGGAGAGCAGAAAAAACTTCTTTGCAGAGAGAGTGCTCAGGCATTGGAATGGGCTGCCCAGAGAGGGGGTGGATTCCCCATCCCTGCAGGTTTTTCAACTGAGCTTGGCCGTGGCACTGAGTGGCATGATCTGGTAAAGGGACTGGAGTTGGCCCAAGGGTTGGACTTGATGATCTTGGAGGTCTTTTCCAACCCAATCCATTCTATGATTCTATGACACTTTTGGCAGGAACAGTGGTGGAATAGCCCATTTGGCTATCCCACTTTTATTTCCCACCTAGTTCAGCTGGGAGCACTTTCCCTTTAGCTGTCAGTCTCACCAGCTCAGACAGCAACGCAGAGCTGCTGCTCATGGGCACTGGGTTACCATCAACTCTTTGCTCCAGGCACATGAGGAACATGGCACAAAGCCACTAAGGCCAAGAACTGAAGTAAAATATACATTAAAAACCCACCCTTAAACCAGCTAAGTCAAGTGTGGTGGGAACAAGCTCCTTTTTTGACAAGTTCATCCATTCAGCCTTATAATATTGTCATTCAGGAGAACAGGATACAGGCAGGTTCCATCCTGTAAAAGTTTACTTCAAGAACAGGTATTTCCTAAATCAACTTGTAACTCCCCTTCATCACAAAAAACGCCAAAAATTAATGCAAGTATTATTCTTACTTTGAAAATTTCTGGTGAATCTTTTGGAAACTTTGTATTGTGAATATTGTCAGCAGATTATTTATAACAGACTTCATGCTACTGGTACTGTTGCTGTTGGCCCCATTAGGGGGAAACTGCATTAGACACATAAGATAGATGTTGCAGCAACAGAACTGGAATTAAATGACTCACTCCAATAAAATATATGGAATCTAACAATTTTACTTCTAAAAGCAAGGGCAGGGCTTCCTCCACAGTGACAGATAAAACACAGTAACGGGGAAACCAACAGTCCTGGCTTTGTTCTTAATACACAAAGGTGGCTGCTGTAATCTAAGACAAATACATAAAATGCAGGTGGCTCCTTTAAACTGGTGAGGAAAAATGTTCAGGTCTGGGTGTGGAGGTCTCACACCAGCTTTGGTGGGCCCTCTGCCAGTGTTGTGAGAGCAGTATATCATGTAAGGGTGGTGCTCTACCCCCAGGAAAAAAGTAGAAGTGGAAAAAATCAGCGTTTGCAAAGAGAGGTGCAACCTGGCCAGGGGAAAAGAGGAAGGAGAACTGAGAACAGGGCAGTAGAGCACAGAAAAACACTAAGGTCTATATTAGCATTATTTATATTCAGAGGGTTCTGGCTCAGACCACCAGGACTCCACCTCTATGAAGACAGTGGCATTACTCTGATAGCCTGAACAGGGGTATGTGGCCCTTACAACGATCATGAGGAAAGGCTGAGGGAGCTGGGAGTGTTTAGCCTGGAGAAGAGGAGGCTCAGAGGACCTCAGCACTGTCTGGAACTCCCTGAAGGGAAGTTGTGGCCAGGTGGGGGTTGGTCTCTTCTCCCAGGCACTCAGCAATAGGACAAGGGGGCACGGGGGGCTCAAGCTCTGCCAGGGGAAATTGAAGTTGGAGATCAGAAAATCTTCTTTGCAGAGAGAGTGCTCAGGCATTGGAATGGGCTGCCCAGAGAGGGGGTGGATTCCCCATCCCTGGAGGTTTTTCAGCTGAGCTTGGCCATGGCACTGAGTGCCGTGATGTGGTAAAGGGACTGGAGTTGGCCCAAGGGTTGGACTTGATGATCTCAGCACTCTCTTCCAACCCAACTGATTCTATGATTCTATTCTATGTGCCTGTTCTTTTAGTCAAGAGGAAGTCAGGAAATAGCAGCATGAGCATCTCATCCCAAACAGTGAGTCTTTTCTAAATTTAGATCATTGTTCTCCAGATTTGTGACAAGATGCAGTGATGTTTTTACAATGAGGATATGAATTCTAGTCCCATTTTATTTCCAGACCCTCTAATAGGTAACCATCTTGCCTGCTCAGGTGTCTGCAACTGAACAGTAAGATGCAGAACTTTTGCTGAAACATTTTAATTTCAGGATAGAAGCACAAGACAATGCATTAAGTCCCAGGATTCTGCTGAGGCTGTACCTGTTCCGTGGGTGACTCCCCTCACTAGTGCCAGCCAGGCTGTATCCAGGAGGAAATGCCTATTCTCAGACACATTAAATTCACAGCCCACAGAACATTCTCAGTCAGGGCATACTAATATTATGACTTGATACTACATGGGATATTTTTGTAGCACTTGATATATTGAGTGGCTCACAGTTTTGATATATTATTCTCCTGACAGTCCTACAGAGTAGGAGGGTAAAAGTTGTGCTATGCAGAGGCCTAAAGCAAAGAAAAAGTAATTTGCTACATATCAGACTGGAAGCTACAACAGAGCAGGGCTCAGACTGGTGTTGAACAGCCATCCTTCCTAAAGTGAAATACTTAGAGCTCTCATTACAAAATCCATGCAGTATTTAATAGATAACACTTTCAATCAAGGACATACAAGACACTGAAAACAGCTACTGTCTCAACTACTGATGTCTCTAAACAAAAATTCCTACTCCTCCTCACACTGATGAAGTGTGAGTATAATAAATGGATTTAAGCTCAAACATCAAAAAAGGGAAGACAACCTGTCATAAGGCAAAGCATCATAGAAATCCTCAACAGCCAAACTTGGAAAAGGGAGTGTGGGCCTTAGGAAAGGGTGCTGCATCCACAGCTCTGCTGCAGACCTGCTGTGCCCACGCCTCACTTACCTGAATGATAAAACAGGCTTCCTTTTATAAACCTACCATTCTGCCAGTGGGGGAAAAAATAGACTAAATAGCAAACTACTACAGAAAAGAGCTTTCTTAGCTGCAGGGATTTTTTTACTCATGCCAATATTTTTATGTATATTTAAACAAAGATGGCGCCTTCGCAGGGAGAAACCATTTTTTCCAATTCCTGCATGTCTGTATTCCTGGTTCTAGAGCTGACATCTTTTGTCAGCAAAGGCACAGAATTTGGGAACAAACTGTTTCCCAAAGGGCAGACAGAGTCAGACAGAAAGACACTTGCATCATCACCTGTCTCATTTTCAGAACAGATATGGCCCCAAAGACACCAGCAGCTGAGTAACAATGGGAAATGCTTGTAGGAAAGGGAATTGTCCAATTGTCCTTCTGACTCAGTCACCAGCAGCATGTCCTGGACAATTCTGCTTCCCTTCTGAGCTCCAGACACCCCCATTTCATAGAACCATAGAATCATTTCACACAGTATTCTCCAGGGAATGACACTTGTTCTCAACACACAGGATCATTATCTAATGTCTAAAAGTACAATCCCTGGAGGGGTAACCTTCACTTTTGTGTACCAGGGCAGTTTATTCCCTACACTGACATCTGATTCTCTACTAACAAACCAAAATGCTGTATCTATAATAGTTTTCATGGTTCAAAAATTACAAGCTCACCTCCCTTCAGGCTCAGGGGGTAACCCAGTGATGAAGGGTGTCTTAATCTTCCTGTAAGAGGCAGTAACAGATGGGGGTGTGTAACAAAGCCAGATGCCAAGGCCTGAAATGCACCCAAGATCTCAACCTTGTGTCAACTTAGGCAAGTTTGGGGGAGAAAAAAAGGACAATTACAGCACTCCAGAAGTCATGCCTTTGGTTTTGCATTATAGTATGTATGACAGGAAGTCTGCCTTGGTTCTGTTTTAAATAGGTTCTCATACCTCTTTCTAGTAGTCTGGTTTAGGACTGATTAATGTGTTTATTGCAACATGGCCTTTCACTGACTCATATTAAAGGGAATGTTAAGTGATTTCCAGTAAAACTCAAACGCATCCCAACCGAGTGTAACAACAACCTCTCAGCTGAGCAGGCAGGGACTAAGGGACAGCAGTGCCAGCAGATCTTATTTTTTTGCTAATTACATGCCCTCAACACCAGCTTTGGGATGTCTTTGCAGAGATCCCGTGTCCCAGCCAACAACCCAAGTGCAGGAATGCTCACTGCACTTCATTTCTATTGCTCTACTGCTAAACAAAGACATTATTCTGAACTTCTCTCTCTGTTGTTAATTCACTGTAGCTTCAGTCTCTTGATGGGTGTTTGAGAGATAACATCCAACAAAGCACAGAGCTCTGAGCTTCCATTTCAAGTCCAACAATTAACACAAACCCCAACCATCCCTCGGACCTATTACCATGCTGCAAGTGTGTTGAAATACAGGGTAGAGCCACAACAAACACGTTTTTGTAACAGCTTACAGGACGAGACAAGAGTGCACGCTGAATATTTAATTTAGCCCGCAGCAGCTTTCCTATGCTTGTTTATGCCAAAGTTAAGCCTACACAGCTCCATAAACCAAGTGAGCATTATTGCCATTTTACAGACGAGAAGGGCACAGAAGCAATGAGAAGAGACTCTTAATTCGAGGGCTCAGATTACCCAGACAAAGTATCAGATTTAATGTCTTTTCATGCACAAAAGGCTGTCTGCATACTTGCACATAAACAAGTTGGGAAACTTCTCTTGCTGGCAGATGAAGTTATCTCGGATAAAGCCCAACAGAAACAAAACAACTCAAACGGAAGCAGTCCAGCTCTTACAGGCAAAAGCAAAACAAACACGTATTCTGATACATCTTAATGCTGCCTTTTGCTGTGTGGATCATGCCTGCTGCTATGAACAACAGCTACTTAGAATGCTCTCCCCTGCAACACAGTAATGTTAAATAACACACCCCACTTTTCCTCGCAGAAAAACATTTTAGAACTGGAGAAATTAAAGGCATTGGAGCACCCTCTCGTGGCAGGCTGGACATTGCTGGAAATCAGCAGTGATTGATGTTTTTACCTTCTTAGTTTAACATTGAAAATAGTTCAGAATAGTTCAGAACTCTGCAGCCCTATTAGACTACTTATTAGGACTTAGAGGTGATCCCATCACTGTCTGGAACTACCTGAAGGGAAGTTGTGGCCAGGTGGGGGTTGGTCTCTTCTCCCAGGCACTCAGCAATAGGACAAGGGGGCACGGGCTCAAGCTCTGCCAGGGCAAATTGAAGTTGGAGAGCAGAAAAAAACTCTTTCTAGAGAGAGTGCTCAGGCATTGGAATGGGCTGCCCAGAGAGGGGGTGGATTCCTCATCCCTGGAGGTTTTTAACCTGAGCTTGGCCGTGGCACTGAGTGCCATGATGTGGTAAAGGGACTGGAGTTGGACCAAGGGTTGGTTGGACTTGATGATCTCAGAGATCTTTTCCAGCCCAATCCATTCTGTGATTCTAAAGCCCGTGTGTGCCCCGGCTCCCCAGCTGTGCCCCGTCTGTGCCACTCACCTGCTGTGCCCTGAGCCGGCTCTGCTCCAGCACAAGGTGGGCTTTGTGTGCACAGAGGAAGGTGCACAAAGTGCCAAGGCTGTCCCAGGCCCTTGTACTCAAGTGCTGTTTAGTCCAGAAACAAAACCCCTCCTGGCATCCCTCAGGTGTGGGTGTGTTACAGCTGATGTACAGCAGAAAGCAGCCTAATAACCCTAATAATGAGCACCTGGGGACAGCAGTCCAGCAGAACCAGTACAGCTCACCTGAGTCCAACCAGCCTGTAATTCCACTGCCTTGAGGCATTCCAGGTTCCACAGCATGTGAGTCCAACCCCAGGGCTGAGCCCCCCACCTGTGCCAGAGCAGGCACCAAGAGCCCACCTGAGCATCATTCCAGAGCCAGGCCCACCCAGGAGCAGTTCTAGGTTTTGCCACCCACAACTAAAACCAGGGAAAAGCATTTTACGTAGCAGAAAGGGCACACAGACAAAGTCACTGCCCCTCTGCTATCACAGTGCAATGTGTGTGGAGGGGAAGACACAAACCAAGTGCCATTCAGATTTAGCTTAACCATTTAACAACAAAATAGATGAAGCTATACAGACTCACACTAAAATAAGAATTAGAATTCCTGCACAGGAGTACGGACAACCTCACTCTTGCCAGACTTAAACTCTATTCAGCTTCTCAAAGCACATCGGTACTTGTAACCAGGTGCAGAAATCACCACACAATTCATCACTGATTTAGTGACCCCTTCAAACATTTTACTTCTGAAGGAATTAAAAATATTTATTTATGATGACCTAAAAATTAAAACATTTTCTGACAAAACAGTGGTAACAAGGATTAAACCTGCTGGACTTGAACCTTTAGATTAGCTCAGTTGGTTAAAACTTGGTTGTAATAATGCCAAGGTCATGGGTTCAATCCCCTGTGTGGGCCATTGACTGAAGAGTTGGACTCGATGATCCTTGTGGGTCCCTCCCAACTCAGAATAGTCTGTGATTCTGTGACTTCTGTCTCACAGGACACCTATGGCGGCCTCCCAGATCATATTTAGAGCACCTACTGACTCTGCACATCAATCCTATGGCATCTAATACAGCTCTGGAATTACAAAGTTATGGAAAGTGGCTAGGTGTTCTTCTGTAGATTATATCAGACTCAAATTTACTAAATTATTCAAAAAATAGATCCCAGTTTCTCCTAACATGAAAAATCAGCTCACAGCTGTGTTGCAAACCTTAATATCCACTGGGGGTTTTAAGATCCTGAATTTAAAAAACAATACTAAATATAGCTTGAAACACTAGCCCTGCAAGACATTATATACCATTTTCCTATTTAGGCTAAGGATCTTCTGTAGACAAAGCCTTTTTAATCTCAAAGTACCTCTGCTTTCTCTGTTTACTCTTGGGATTAAAAAAACCAAACCACCACCAACGCAAATGAACATTATGTAAAAGCAATGAATATAATCCCAAATAACAGGCATACAATTGATGACTGGGGAAAGAGTATTTTGCTGTGCTTCACTGGGTAATTAGGCCAGAGCACAGGTTTCACACTGGTATTATTGATTACACAAGCTCTGTTCATCCCTCCCCAAGCTGTTCACATGTCCCTGCCTCAGGAAGAGATGACCAAACCCACCAAAACCCCACTCAGGACAAAGCACAGGAACCTCTGGGCCCTGCAGAGAGCTCAGTTTCTCTGTTTATGTGTTACTGCCACAAATTATAAAGCCCATTGTGGCTTACTCAATGCCAATTGAAGCCAGGGAAAAAGCAGGTTTGAAAATAAACCAGAACTGAGTGGTGACACCCAAAGAAAGCCCTTTCTGTTCCAGGTCTCACCTACACCCCAGCCTTTATGCTTTGATCAAGTTGCCACTCTAAGACCAGCTTTTGAAATACAGGCTCAATATAACACCTGACTTATTAATATCAACAATATTCCAAACAGCACGTGTAGGACACTCAGCAATTCACAGCTCAGGTTTTAAGAACTTGCTATTTTTACTTCATTATCTTAAATCTGCGCCCAAGAGCTGCCAACTGTTAGACTGAGTATTTTCATTTGCCAGTTCAAAGATGAATAAACTTAATTTACAGGAGAAAAGGTACCACAAATCAGCTCTCAGTAAAAGGATACTATTTCTCTCTCAGTTGTACTGAAGGGAATAGAAAAAGTATTAATATTCAAACTTGACTTTTAAGAAAAAACTACATTAAACACAAGCAGTGAGTAAATCCATGTTTATGCAAACCAGCTCAGGTCAATATAACCTTGAGTTCTGCTGCACTCAGTGACCTAATGGAGGAAGGAAGATGTGTCACTATTTAAAACCTCTCCAAGGTTATTCAGATTTCTTCGAACAGTCCATTCCCTTCTTCCTAGGTGACATAACTTGTATCAATTTTTAAAAGTTTGCATAAACAGACTTTATTTTATTGTTAACCACTCACTAGCTTCATTAATTGGCCAGTTCTGACATAATTGCTGGATGGGAAACAACACTTTAAAATTATTTCCTTTAAAACCCCTTCAAGGCTAATTTAGATAATTTTTCCAGCTCTCTTCTATTGTGAAGTAGATTTCAGAAATAGTGGTGTAGCTGTATCTGCTCCCTGTTTCTGCTCTTGGCTTTCCTCAGCAGCAGCAGCAGCACAAAATTGATATTCTCATCAGCTGTGCAGCCTCCCACGGGTTTCTGAATAGCAGCAGCAAAACTGAACAGTCTTGTTAACTCCCTGACACTGCTGGTTAGCACAACCAACTCTGAGCAGCAAAGGCTTGGAAATAATCTTGAGAAACTGAGCTGGCCCTGTAAGCTAAGGAAGGCTTCACTATATGAATTTACACCCCAGCTTGGGTTTGAAGGGTCATCTTCACAATGCAGGGGCCACAAAATTAGAGTGTACAAAATTAGAGTGTACAAATATTTTTGGGGCTTTGTCTAGAAAACAGATCTGTGCTCTGTGAACACCTTTTAGAGCCCTGATGTTTAGGGTTAATGTAGGATGTAATACTGATCTACTTGGGTATGACAATATTGAAACAAACTTCTACCCTGGGCCATGCTGGGCTGTACACAGATCTGTGATAGGGAAATGTCTCTTCACTTTGCAATTCCTGCATGTTTGGGTGTGTTTGGTGAGGCCTGCTGTGCTCTGCAGCCAACTCTTCCAAAATTTAGGAGTCTAATTGAACACAGAATGTGAAAAACAGGAACACTCCACAATCTCTGCCACATACTCCAATATGTACAACATTCGAATCATTTAGCCGATGCTCACATGATTTCTTTCAACTACAAGCAAGCCTGACACCTGCTTCAAAATTGGCCATGGTGCTGATCTTGGCTGAGATGAGGACAAATAGGAACAGCCAAGACATGCTTTGTAGTTGGGATTGTTGTAGGAGAAAGGAAGGAGAAATAGGCTGGGAGGTGCACAGGGTCACAGATCCAGAATGTTTTTATCCTCCTGAACTCTAATTTGATCCAAAAGCAGCAGGAGATGGTTCCTATGCCTTTGCCATATATAGCTTGTAATAAGAAGAAATTACTTCAGTTTCACTTCAGTATTAAATAATAACAAAACCAAAATCCAAGCCAGCAGCATTATCAAATTAAAGGAGGAGGGATGCAGAACTGTCCTATGGAAAAATGAGTGTTCCTTCTCTTACATAATTGTAGTCCCAATTGTCACATCACTATTATCTTAGAAAGCTTTCAAATTAACATAAGTGAAGCTCCAAGTTTATTAATACATGTAGTTATTTTTAATGGAAATAGGATAGTAATATTGAGATTCTAAGGACAATGTTTGGGTGGGAATGACAGGAGAATTTCTTGAACAGTTCAGTCTTAAAAGAAGTACATTTAACTGGCCTTTAAAGAGCAATAGAAGGTTGAAATCAAACCAATTTGATTTTTCATGAACTATTTCTGCACATCTTTGTTCCTCCCCCCAAAAAGGCAGTTATTTTGGGGCTGTTTTTCAGAATTCCTATGCTCGTTTAGCTGACACTGAAGGCCACCTATTGAAAAGTTAATTTATACCCAGCTGCAGACAAGCAATTGCTTTGGGAGATGCACATGTCTTTATGGAGAGCCCACAAAGCACATGCAACTTCCTAAGCAGATACGGGTAATACAACTAAGCTTTGTTGTTGTGGTTTACAGTGTTACCAACAGGAAGCCTCAATGGTTTTGTAAGTGTCACTTATTCTAGAGAGAATAATCTGTATGGGTAATACCGAGATCAGCCTTTAAAATAAAGTATTTCATAACCACAAAACCAGAGAAATGTGAGGGATGATGCAGTAATGGTGAGAGAACTTTATACTTGACTTCAGACCAGCAAGACAACAGTGTTACCACACACAGCACAAGCTTTTGCTCTTTTTCTGCCGTGTTGAAGAGGCTGCTGGGGGCCCAAACAACTATGAGAAATATTTCTTTACCAGTAAATACTCTTCTGAATGTTCTTAAGAAGGGAACTCTAAGCCTGCATTGCCAATTCACCTGCACAGCCAGACCGGGGGCCGTTCCCAGGGCAAGCTTTGCATCACTCATAATTACACTGTTGGAAGCACTGCTAACGGTTTGGCAAGCTGGGATTTGGGATAGCAGGCTCTGAAACAGTTAAATGGAGGTCAGGCTTTGGTCTGGGTCACCCATCCTTGGCTTTCTGAAATACACCCAGGTAAAAAGAGCTCAGCAAGTCAATAGACTGTCTTACTTGTAATAACTTCCACGCACATCCCCACTGGAGTGAGTACAAACTGCTGCCTCTTGGTTTCCATTAGTTGGATTTTGACATAGTTTCTTATGGGTGTGAATTAGTCAGCTGTCAGCAGTATTTACAAGACAGTTTATGAATAGTGAGTATATTGGAAACATTAAGCTGTGGCAACTTAGAGAAACTGGCTACAATAAATCACAGGACGATTGTCAGCTCCAGCTATAAAACAAAGACCTGCAAAGCGGGGTTTGACTTCAGCAAGGACTCGCCTGCTTTAAGCAACAAACATGACATGTGCTGAAGTGGGTCACAGAACAGGTCACTTCTCCCAAACACAGGAGAAAACATGATTTCAGGTTTGCTGTCCCAGAATCCATAATGAGTACCAGCCATGAGATATTCCTGAAGCCACCCCTGCTACAGCACCTCCAGGACATGGTCCAAATGCCTCCCAACTCTAATTATGTGAGCTGTTGGTCCTGCTAGATTAAAACAACATGATTTAAGCCACTTGTAACAATTTGCTTGTGTGTCCAAGAGCTTAAATGTTCACTTCCCATCGATTTGTTCACTTGGCTGTGTCCCTATTTCCAAAAAAATATCCCACAATTTTTTTTTTTTGCAAAACATTTCACTTGCAAGCAATAGCAAGTTTGTGAAATATTGCTAGAACAACTTGTACCACACCATCTGCTGCATGGGGAGAACTGAGAAGCTGCAGATCTGTCTGGAGTTTGAAATTTAAGTTGGTTCTGACTAAAACCTTTTGAAGTAACTTCAGTGTTACCTTCTTCAGACTGTGTTCCCTGTCTGTGTGAGAAGTACATGGGGAATAAATATACACCAAGATCAGTAGTCTGTATTGTCCCTTCTGTCAGGTTGGTAGAGTGGTTGGTAATTTTCAAAATACAGTATGTGAAAATCCCAGCTTAACACAAGGTATAAAGATGAATATTGAATGCCACTGGATCTGCAGGAATAATTTAGATATCATGGAGAATGATGCAATAGAGAACACGCCTATAATTTCACATTCTACAAGAGATGTTCCTCTAGACACTCAGCTGAACTATCCTTTATTCCCCAAATAATTAGTTAAAAGTTATTTATACATTATGGTCCCACAAGAGTTCTGATTTACAGTACAAAACGTCAGGCACTGAATACAGTGATTATATTCCATCTGCACAGGGCATTTACTGACAGGAAAGTCTGCGGGCAAGTAGTTCTGGCCCGAGCTTGCTGCATTTCACTGGGATGAAAAATAAAGAAGAACATTTTAGGCAGCCCACAAAGTGCAGTTGTTAAACTGACCCTATTTTCTCTCCTTCTTTCCATTTTCCTGCATCCAGCCCTTCAGTTTCACTGAATTTCAAAGGGACAGTGTTATTTATGCTTCTTCCTATTTTAGCATGTTTTTATCATGTGGCATAGCACTCTGACTGCCTTAGGGGAGCTTTAATGATAATTTTATTTTTAAAAGTATAGGCTTATCTTGCCTGACCTTGATGCACATAGTAAAAGGTTGCTAAACTCCTCCTCTAGAAAACAAAACAGGGAACAAATGTCCTGCGCCTGCTGGATCAAAAGCTCAAGTGTGGCAGAGCCCTCCACTACCCCAAAATATATCACCAAGGCAACTGTAGCAGTATTGCAAACAGGTATTGGAAAGGCTTCCCTGCCAGGATTTAAATAATCTGATTTTCCTGCAGTATGTGCTCTACAACACTCAGCAAGTCTTTTCAGAGATGAAAAGCATGCTAACACCATTCCTAGGAGTATCTCGGTACAGAAGGCTGTTATCAGTGCTCCTCTGAAAGAAAATTAAGAGTGTGTCACTCTTCAAAGGTCATATGAGGAGCCGAGTAGAGCCTGTGCAACTTGGAAGTTGTTGGTGGTTGTTGCTTGTAGCCCTTTTCTCAAACAAGCTCCTGAAAGGACAAGGAGATAACCTACTTCCCTCTTCTCTTCCCTGTTCCTTCTCTAGAAGGGAAAGAGAGCTCATCCTGTACTGGCACCAAGTACTTCTTGTCTTTTCTGGTTGCACTGACCTGTAAGAATTTGATCCTAACTAGTGTTTGCTGCAGCTTTCCCCTCTGGAGTTGTTGTCCCTGTGGTACAACTGAACTCTGATGGAGAGTGTATGGGAACACTGGTGGAGAATAATCCTTCTGTTTGCTCCCTTCCTTTCTGCTACATTAATAGCAAGCAACGTGCTTGATGATCCATTGCCTGTTCCTGTAAGTCACAGACTGACGTGCCAGGAATGCTCGCAAAGGGGTGTTTTGAAGGGCTAATTGCAGAAGACTGCAAAATCCATGCTTATGTTTTTGCATCCTGGAGAACTCTGCTCCAAAACTAATGGATGACACAAATGTATCATCCCTGCTCAGCTTCATAGCAGTGCTCACAGAATTCAATACCATGGTGAGCCGAAAGCTCCAGCAGTGGAGGTATCTGTTCTCATGATGGAATAGTGGGTTGCCATAATACATCCCTTTATTCTTTCCGTAAAACAGAAAATATCTTCAAATCCTTTGCTTCTTCCAAAGATACATCCTGAAGCAGGCAGTGCTTGTAGAGTTTCTGCTACACAACTGTAGCAGAGCAAACACTCTCAGGACAAACTGGCTCAACTCAATCTCTTAAATTTTTCAAGGACATCTGTGCTTCAAATGAGTTGGGTCAAAATGCTTGTCTCAGGTTTCTGGTAGCTTAACTTAAGGGGCTTTACACTTTCTTTATTTGACACAAGGTATTCTTCAAAATCCTGTAGCAAGATGGGTCTGAGGCTGAAGATATTGTTTATTTCCATCCTTTTCATAAACAATCCTGAAGAAGCAACCCTTCAAAATGAACTCTGGCATGAGTACTTAGCACAGGTTTGCTCCTGGTAAAGTGCAGTCTGAAACCTGCCAACATGAGCTGAGACAGGGATTACCTGCAAGGGTCTTACAGCCAACAGGTTGTCTTCCTCACATCCATGACATGGAAAGCCAAGGAAGGGAGATAATTCAGGCTCATCTTGTGACTGGCTGGCTTAGTCACTGGTCAAGAGTGCTAACCCAGAACCCTGTGCTTTTGCCACCACTTTTCACAGACTGTGAATATGTGCCCTAGAGACAGGATGGAAGTTTGGGTTCAGAAAGAAATGACTAGAAAAGTAATATCACCAGCAACCACAGCATCTCAGCAGCAGAAGTGTATAACTCACACAAGGAGAGCCAGGTTAAATAAAACAGGACAGCGAGGTCATTAAATGAAAAATAAGAATACAAGTTGAGAGAAAAAAATTCCCTTGCACAGGGAGAGTCAGGATCACAGGAGACAGTTTCTGTGATAAAGGAAGTGAACTCCAGATTCAGGAACACTATATATATCTTTAGTTATTGCCCAAGACAAGCACTTCAATAGGTATTCACCTTTGCTCAGCATTTGGTACAGATTATTAATACTAAGTTGTTCACTCATTCCTAGTAAAAGGTACATGGAATCCAGGAACAATTTACCACAGCTGAGACATTCACCAAGACAGAGCAGGAGTTTGAAGGCTGCCCTGAAAGTCTCAAAAGCTGGACTGCCAAAAAACCCAACCCCATTTACATTCTCTAACAGAATAAAACACTGTATCTTAATTTTGACACACCTTTCTTTACAGTCTACATAGAAAATAAGACATGCAACAAAACCCTAAATTGTAGCCATTATCTTACCACTGAAGCAGATAACCTAAGCAATATAAATAGAGAAATTATTTTGAAAGATACCATCGCTGTTATACAGAGCAATGGCACTGAACAGTTTTATTCAGAGTGGTGTGTTGGCTTTCCTGGCTCTTTCTTGTTTCTAGTTCTATGAAAGAGCAGAAGGGCTGGCAGGGCACATAATTTGCCTTTTTGGCCTCCATGCACGCTTAAGAAACCTTTTCCTCTCCATTTCCCTGCCACTGCATGTCAGTAATGTTCTCTACCTTCCAACTTTAACATTTAGTAGGGCGGAGGGAGGAGCTAGAAGGATTTGTTCAGGATGTTGAACTAAATCACTACAAAAACATGCAGCAAGAAATGAAAAGAAGTGATTGAGTCAGTGTCAACTGTGTTATTCTGAAGTCACTACACATCCCCACATGCTGTGCTGTACTTCCCACAAACGTCCTTTCTGTCCTTGCCTTGTGAGAGCAGGAATGAAAGAGTCATCTTGGTACAAAACCATGAAAAGACAGTTTGACATTAGCAGGATGGCACTGAGCAGCCTCTACTGCAGTTCTGCTGTGCTACTAAAGACAGACTTACCCCACTGGAAGAAGTGGGGTATATGCATAACTTCTGAGATCTCCTAACACTGTGATTGTGCAGGATTAGTCTATGATAGGAATGTATTAACCAAAGTGCCTTTTAATGTACAAAAATACAAAGATAACAGAGTAAAATGTGAAGCTGGTGACACCAAGGTTGAAGGATGTAATAACACAACTCCTCTTAGTTTTAATTGTAGTAATAGTAGGTCAGGCATTCAGCAAGCATGTCCTGTTTTGGTTTCAAAGCTGATAGTGCTCCCCGAGCTGTGATAACACTGAGATTTTTAAGAACCAGCTTCAGTGCTGTGCTCTTGTTGTGGTAGATACTTACATGTCAGCAGTCGCAGCAGATGATATTTACTTTTAGACTGCTGGTTGCACGTTCCTTAATCTTTTTGCCTGTGCTCATTGTATTGAGCGAAAGAAAACATGTATTGTCAGGAGCAGCCTTTCTTTGTAAACACTGACATCCCTCTGCAGCTAAAGCCAAGCCAGCCGAGCTCTCCAGAGCTGATTCAGGTCTTCAGGATTAGAGATGCATCCACACGTCTACTCTCAACGTGCTTGTCAAGGCAGACAGGGTTCAGTTGTTCATACCTTCTAAAACTTAGCAACACCTTATGATAATGCACAAATAGGTATAATAAAACCCCCACGGTTGCAAAGGGGGATTTGAGGTTGCAGGATCTTCGTAAGAGGTTACAGAAACGACCCGTGTTACATTAAACATTTCCGGTAGGGGTTTACAGCAGTAACAACAGAAGTGGACAGGCAAAGACTTCAGCTGAGAATCAGATGGCAGCTGTAATACCCCACTCAAAACGGAATTGTTTGCTCTGCCAGGAGCTATGTAGAGACTCGCAAATCTAGAAGGGCAAGTCAGAAACGCCTCAGCAAACAGACGAGACAAAGCACATGTTACCTTTACCTTTGTAAACAAAACCAGAGCTCGGAACCGCCGCGGTGACAGCGACCGAGCACCGCAAGTCCCGGTCCCCAGCGGGGCCACCTCGCTCCCATTGCGACCCGCGGGCAGCCCCGGTCCCGAGCTCCGGGGGGAGAAACCTACCCCGGGGCCAAGGCTCCCCCCGGAGGCAAGCGTCCTGCAGGACGTGCATCCCGCCGGGGGCGAGCATCCCATGGGGGGCGAGCATCCCCCCGGGACGTGCCTCCCCCAAGGGGGCGGCATCCCCCCCGGGACGTGCATC
>VWZD01009764.1:426376-569107 GCA_013396695.1 Sakesphorus luctuosus
CGCGGCGGAGCGCGGGCGGAGCGGCTCCCGCAGCCGCCTCCGGTCCGCCCAGGGAGGGAGGGAGCGGGGGAAGGAGGGAGGGAAGGAAGGAAGGAGCGAGGGAGGGAGAGAGAGAGGCGGCCACCCCCGCAGCCCAGCCCGCCCCGCCCCGCCCCGACACACGGAATCCGGAATTGGTAGGGTTGGAAAGGAGCTCTGCGGACCATCCAGTCCAACCCCTCTGCCGAGGCAGGGCTACCTGGAGCAGGTGACACAGAGGTGCCTCTAGGTGGGTTTGGGATGTCTCCGGAGAGGGAGACTCCACGCCCTCCCTGGGCAACCTGTGCCACCCTCAGTGGAAAGAAGTTCTTCCTCGTGTTTTCAGTGTTCTCGTGTTCTGTTTCAGTTCGTGGCCATTGCTCCTCGTCCTGAACAGGGTCTGGCACCGTCCCCTTGGCACATGGTAGGGATGGGCACACGAGGGAACAGGCACGGACACGGCCAGGGTGTGAGAGCCAGCAGGGGTGACCCTCCAGCTCGCCCATGATGTGTGGCCAGGCACGGTGGCCCGAGGGAATTACTGTATCACAGGATACTCTGAGCTGGAAGGGACCTACAAGGATTATCGAGCCATAGAATCACAGAATATGCTGGGTTGGAAGGGACCCATCAGGATCGTTGAACCCAACTCTTGCCCCTAAACAGGACATCCCCAAGAATCCCACCCTGTGCCTGAGAGCATTGTCCAAGCACTTCTGGAACTCTGACAGGCTATGGCTGTGCCCCGAGGCTGCCCCAGCCCGAGGAACGCTCCCTCCCTGTAGGACACAGCCAGGCAGGTTCACCTACAAACCTGAGCAAGTGTGAGAGGTGAAGCCAGGGCTGTGCACAAGGAGGTGGTTGCAGCTAAGGAGGGATTAGCCTCTTCTCCAAGGCAAAAACAAAGGGCCAAGGTGACATAGTCTTAAACTGTGCCAGGCGAGGTTTAGGTTGGACATTAGGAGGAATTTCTTCACAGAAAGGGTGATTAGACCTTGGAATGGACTGCCCAGGGAGGTGGTAGAGCCTTTGTTCCTGGAGATGTTTAAGGAAAACTGGACATGGCACTTCGTGCCATGGTCTAGTTGACAAGGTGGTGTTGGGTCGTAGGTGAGACTCGATGATCTCAGAGGTCTTTTCCAACCCAAGTGACCCTGTGATTCTGTGATCTCCGTGGGTCACCAGGCCCTGTGTTGACTCCTCAGGCTCCCACTGGGACTTGCTGTCCTGGGCAAGGGCATGGAGAAGGAGGAGGAGGAGGAAGGCACTGCTGTGTGAATAACACCAGGTGTGTTGGTGGCCAGGTGTGGCTGGCAGCAGTGTATTGTCGTTGGGTGGTTGAACATACACTTGATTCTGTAACTGATTAGTAAACTGTCTACTTCAGCTTCTGTAGTATCAGCATGAGGCACTCCAAAGCAGAATGGAGGAGGTTTCATCCCAAAAGATAACGGTGCTTGCCACAGTTTAGAGGACCTGGACACTTGGGAGTATTTTGCTCTCCATGCTAGCAACAACTTCAGCAATGCCTTGGCAATGTCACTTCATCCTGGATAAGCCACAATGCTCCCCTTGAATGCCTTTGCCACTGAGAATTGATGTGACAGCAACAAATTGGCTTGGCAACACTAGAAGCCAGCCAGCTTCCAATGTCTGTGTGGCTGTCCTGGGGTGGGAAGGTGTGGAGACATTCAGAGTTCTCTGAAAGTCAGTTTTCAGTGACAGGAATTCTAAGGTCATGTGCTACCTTCATTGGATCATGAGGTGCTATCCATACAGTTGCATGTACTCAAACTGCTCCCTGCTGCAATAATTCTGCCTAGAATAGGGGTGGCTTATCCCACTGAGCTGGTGTGTCCTCTGACACAGGCTGGAGTAAATGGGAGTGAGGAGTACATGGAGCCAGGAATGCCTTAACTCACTGAATTAATGGACTAAGAAAGTTGGGGAGATCAGGAATTACAGAGAGACTTGCTAATAGCGCACAACAAAACAGTTCTTAAAATAGTGCTGGGAACATCTGGGGTGTTGCCAGGTCCAGGACCTTGTACGGGCACGGTTATGTGGATTTGAGCAGAGGGTGTTCCTGCAGGATGGACAGTCAGGCAGAACCAGCCTATGGGTAAACTCTGCAGTGGAGATATTTCCTGGTCTCATTCCAGCTAGAATTTGCAGGGTTTGGCATTTATAAATGGTTTGCCTTGTAAACAAAATATATGTTCTCTGGAGACTGTAGAGACAACAAACACAGAACTGCCTCATGCCATTTGCAGTTGCCACGTAGGATAGAACCACTCTTTAAAAACCAACAGAAATACTATTTTTCTTTCCTACTGCCTTTTACTTGCTTGTGAAGAACTATCCAGAGGAAGGCCATTAGCATTTTAAAAGAAGATGCCAGTGTCAAGAGACTGTTACATGTAAGTGCACCAAGGAGAATTGGATTTAAACACTGTTCCTATTCCTCAGATCTCATAAAATCCCTCATTCTCTCTCCCAGCAGACTGTGCACATAGAACAGCTCACTGGGTTACGTAAATGCCCCACTGCAGGGAACTTGTCTGACACACAGCACCAGCTTTCCTGGGGATGAGGTCAGGCAGCGGCTTTCTGAGAAGGCCCATTGCAGGGAGAAAAAGGCTGCAGAGTGGGTTTTTTACTGTTTATAATAGTAGTTTAAGACCATGTAGTACCAAATATAAAAAGCTTCAAACTGAGTTCCCCAGCCATTGCTGGTTGTGTGCTAAACAAGCCAGACCCTCGGATGGACCCCACTTGGTCCCCTCAGCAACATCATTTATCTGGTGTCATATAAACAGAGGATGCCCTGGTTGGTGATTGCTCTCACAGAGTCCCTGCTAGAACAGCAGTGGGGATATAAACAAGAAACTCTTTAGTCTGGAAATGTCTCTGTGCTGCTGAGTCACCAATGACACTGAGCCACACAGTTCCTTGTTGTTATACAGGAGATACTAAGTATTTACTTCACAATGTCATGATTATTGCCCATGCAAAGACAAAAGGTAAAATCTGCACCAGTGCTACCTGTTATTGTCAGCTGTGATATTATCAGCCTCAGAAAGCATCAGGAATAGGCTGTTTTTTCAAAGGTAATTTCTTCTGAAGAGGTGAGTTAATGAGGCATCAGTAACTGCCCTGGCGATTTTGGGCTTCCAGTCAATCTGCCATTCATTAGCCATTCAAGTAAGGGATAAAAAGGGCCAAGGAACAAAGGCAGCACTGAGGTTACAGTCAAGTGCCTGACAAGAAATGTGATATTTCTAGAAACAGCTCTGAACTGACTTTAAATATTAATGGTATATCCATTTCTTGAAGCTTCTTATAAGCACTGACAATGCATTTGCTCCCCATCCACAGCGAGCTTCAAAAATCACAGTCAAAAAATTGCTGGCTGAGCAGTCTTATGTGCTCAGCATTCCATGTCATGAGAGTGCTGCTGTCATCTGCCTGCAGTATGGCTTCTGTACCAGAAGGAGCCTGTGGACAAACTAGAGACTCCAGAGCCTGAGCAATGAGTCAGCCAGGCAGTTGCTGTTTGTAACTTAGGGAAAATTAGCTAGCAGTGTGCTGGTGGTGGCTTGGAAATTAATCCTGGGAATAATCGTTGCTCTTCTTCCAGCTCATATACCCTCTGTGTATCAAAGCTCCACAGCGAAACAGATCTGTGTTAAACCTTTGGCTGGTATTTAGAACATGGATGTATGAGTTCAGGTATTTGTTAAGAAGCCTTTGAATTGAAGCATTTGGAGGGTTCTCAAAAGTCAGGGATACCTGTGCATAGCATGTCAGGATTTTGATGCTTTAACTGTAGCGCCAGAACAAGTTTTCACAGAATCCCAGACTATTCTGAGTTGGAAGGGACCCACAAGGATCATCGAGTCCAACTCTCAAGTCAGTGGCCCACACAGGGGATTGAACCCATGACCTTGGCATTATTACAACCAAGTTTTAACCAACTGAGCTAAGTTATGGAGCTCAGGACAGCTGCAGCTCCCCTGAGATGTCTGCAAAGGCAATGGGCACTGTCCAATACGTGGCCCAGGGCATTGCTGCTCTGTGTCTCTCTAACATACCGGGCTGCACCTGCTTGCCCACCAGGCAGCCTCCTGGTTTCTGGGGTTCACCACCCAGGGCTTCTGGGGAAAGGCTTTAAAGCAAAAAAGAAAGATTTAAAAATCTGATAAAGCCTTTGTGAAAGAAGGTTAGTTGCTCTGCAACAAATGCTGAAAGCTTGTAAGTGCTGAGCTGTATCAAAGGAGGATGTCATTTCTTGGTGTAACACGTACAAGAGCTCACTCTTTCATCTCTGACTGACAGCTCTTAAAATGTCCCGTCTGCGCAGATCTGTCATGGCACAATAGGCAGTGTTTCAGTGCTGTCTCAAAAGTTATTTCAAATCATTACCATGATTTAAATTAGGATTTATGTACAGTGCATGCAGGATAGCTTGGGGTACTCTCACGCCTGTTCAAGGAGAGTCTGTGAAGATAAAAGCTTTCTGGGGAAGTAACAGATTTTGCCCAACAGCACAGGAGGCTTCACGTGCAGCCTTGACAGATGAAGTTTCCTCTGTCAATAACTGTTCTTTCTTCCACCATAGATAAAATAAAAAGTCCACATACACACACACACTCCCACAAATGTTGCATCCCACCACCCAACTCATCCCTCTCCCCCATACACCCAACCTTTTGTTCTCTTGGCTGCTGCTTCAGCATTGTCCTCATTCAGTCAACTCTTCTGACACTGCCCTAGTCTAAACATTGATGCCAACCACAAAGGGCTCTGTGTGGAAGGAGGAAAGAGCCTGGGCACACAGTGTTGTAGTGGAAAAGGTGAGTGTGTCTGTGTGTAGAGTCAGCCAGCTCACTACAGCATGTCAGGCATCCTCATTCTCCTTTTATTTGGGCCTGTGTAACTGAGCACCCTCACGGATCACAGCTGTGGGGCTGGTCCTTGTCTACATGTCCATCACCTGCCAACAGCAGCACGTTGACTGTGCTGAGGTTTTGCAGGAACTGTCCCCATCATGGTATAACCCATCACCTTTCACAGCCTCCATCACAGGAAAGCCAGAGATGGAATAAGGACATTCTTCAGAAATTTTTTTCCTGTCCAGTATATTTTTCTAAGTACTACAGCTGCACAGCCCTTCCCAAGCATCTGTTCCAGACACCAAAGGCTGTAGAAGGGTAGGCTAATAAGAACATTAAGAGTGCTGTTTGTTTGCCTTTTTCTGTGGAAAATGTTGCCTCTACCAAACAGAAATGATGACAAGTCTCTGCATCTGCTGGGAATTGCAAATTAGTACTAAGCTTGCACAATGATCACTGATAAAGTACATTTGCTGAGGTAATATGAGGTCCCTCGGCAGCACTGGTGATGATTCAGGCTTTTAGGCATTCAGATGAAGGTGGGTCAATAGGACTGTTTTGCCACCAGAGTTTCAGGGTTGCCTTAATTTATCTTTAGGAGCTTAATTTTTTGATTCCTAATTTGAAATCTTACTAGCTCATTGCACAGTGAGGGGGGTCTCTCAGTTTGCAGATGGAAGCTTTTCTTCCTGTGTTCTCTGTTTCCTCTCCCTGAGGGGTTTGAATCCAGAGAGCTGACATTTAGTTAAGTGAGAGCGAATGCCTCAGAGCACAAAACCGTACTGCAGTGTCTCCATCAGTGCCTCTGAGAGCAGCCTAGTCCCATCTTAGATTTCTCAGATGACTGTGCTGTGTTTGAATTAACATAACTACCATGAAAGTCTGAAACTAAACAAAGGCTACAAAAAAAATCCCCTTGTTTTTCTAAGATGTGCAGCTAAAATAAGATGGAATTAGAATCACAGAGTCATTTAGATAGGAAAAGACCATTAAGACTCCGGAATCAGCAGTGCTTCCTCTGCATACTCTTTGCTTCATGTGCTGGTCTCCCCTTATACCTCCTTCCCCTCTATCTTGCCCACCACTTTCACTTCTCTTTTCTAAATCATGCTGAAAACCACATCTTCCAAAGTTGCCCTTGTTACACTGATGAATCCCTCTGTGATTGTGCTCCTGGTATTGTTTTGAGTTGTACAAACTTCTGAATATGGTCTTTGATCTTGTAAGGAACCCTGAGGATACAACTTCTTGCAGGATTGGTGCTATGTGTTTAGGATGGCAGGGATCCAGCCTTGCTCTGGACCACTTGTGCCTTGGTCACGAATGGTGTCATGCTCTGTGTAATATTCCTAAATAATTGAATCACTTCAAGAGTCAGAGTTTGGTCTAAAATATTGTTATTGTTTCATTCCACAATATCCAGACAGATTTTTTCCTTGGCAGGCTTTTTTATTTGATTTTGCAAGAATTGTAAGTGCTTGCTTTATCTTTCAAATGACACTGTGTTCCTTCCTCACAAAGTTATTAAATAGCCATGCTTTTCAGCTTCCAACTGCAATGTTATTCCATTAAAAATGCTCAGAAGTATGAATCTCCTCTAAAGAAAAATGTAATTGTACAATTGAAGCAGGAGAAAGCACCAGGGTTTTGTAAGATGTTTCTGTGAACGCAAATGTGTCTGTGCACAGAATAGACTGGTACCCAAGAGAGCAGCATATACATTTCTAATCAAACCTCACTTATATTTAAAACTTGTTCCCTCTGTTAAAGATGCAAATATTTCCGTTCTCTTTGCAAATTCTGCCTCTCTGCTCGTTACCAAACCTTTCAGAAAAGGCATAAGCCCAAATCTTCCTCTGATCAGGCCCTTAATGTGTTCTGTGTGGTCTTTATTTAGACTGTAAACTTGCTGAAATAGGAAATGTCTTATGAAAAAAACAGTTACACTGTCTCATTTCACATCCAGATTCTTCTCCCATACCAGCTGTGTGTGTTTGCCTAGCAGCAAGTCTCCTGTTAATGAATGACTTGTTCTCATTAGCTTGTCAGGCTGGATGTGTAGCTTGCAGTTCCCACTCATACAGAGCAGCGCTCCTTCCCTTGTAGCTTCTGGTAAATCAAACAATGGGATACACAAAGCCTTGTGTCTCTGAGTCTGACCTTTGTTCTTGCAATCATTAACTGCCACAGAATGCCAAAATAAAGTAACTAGCTGCTGGTTAAATGTACTTAACATAAGCAGAGCCCTATGGACTGCCTGGTGTGGGGATTGTGGCAGGCTTTACCATCGACTGCCACTTCTAAACCTTCTTTAAAAGAGGGAGAAATTAATTCCCTGATTGGCAGAGCCAAAGGAGTTTGTTAAGCTGCAATCCAGAGTGGATTCTGACAACCTGGAGGTTTCAAATTGAGGCCCTGAGCAGCTTCATCTGACTTTGAAGCTGGCTGTGCTCTGAGCAGGAGACTGGACTAGATGAGCTCCAGCAATCTCTGCCAACTTGAATTCTTATTCCAATAAAAGTTGAGTTCATCTGCAGATATCTTCCACTCAGGGCATTAATTAAGACTCTGTCCTCTAACTAGGCTGAATTTTTCACAAAACCCATTGGAATTCAGTGTTTCTTGAACCTTTGTCTCTCCATCTGATTTGCATAAAATTGGCCAACAGGTTCAAAAGTTACTGGGAGGTAAAAGACAGCTGGGGCAGTCAGACAGAGACTCCCTTCCACACACACACAGGACAATTGTGTAAGCCTTGTTTTGATAAGAAAACCATTCTTCCCTTTATGTTTGTGTGGAAAACCTGTCAAGTGTGCATCTAATGAGGCCTGAAGTCATGCCACACACTCCCAGCTGCAGCCAACCTGAAACAATTCCTCCCCAGAGCCAACAGCACATCTCACACAGCCGAGGCATGTGCTGTGCTATCCAAGCTATGCAGAGAAGTTGAGACATTCAGGAGTGAAACCCGGGCATCAGGTTGCTGATGGCAGAGATTACATGGCTGTGCTCACACGAGTGTGTGTTTGTCTGCCTGGTGCCTCGTCCATCTCTGCCGCAGACATGGCAGTGTCTGGTACCTCTCCATCATCCTCGACTTTCCTGTGGCTGGGAGTGACAGAAAGGGGAATTTGACCTCAGCGTGCGAGAGACCGCCTGGCTGTCTGCCTTTCCCTTTTTGTCTGCTCTTTCTGTGGATGCAGTCACACTACCAAATTACCTTGAGTCATCTGTCCTGCAAGTTTTTCCCATGGGTTGCTTGTGATAAAGGGCAGACACACAAGGAGAGTTATTAATCTGTGCTGTGAGGGGAGACACTGATATGGTGTGAATCCACTGTGGATTGTACAGGCTTCTGAGATTTCCTTCTACTGAGCTATGGCTTTGCCAGTATCTCTTCTGGAAGGGACCAGATCCATAGCTTCAGTCCACACAGCTTGCTGATCAGCCATGAGCCTCCTTTAGCTGCCACGGCAGCAGATTATTCTGCTTCCCTTTCTCCCAGATTGCAGAGAACACACCTATCTTCCTCTGCTTGTGATGGCCCTGGAAAACGTTACTTCTGTGTTCCTGGGAAAGAGCTCCAGAGCACTTCTATTTTCTGCCTCACAGGGAAGCAGAAACTGTGAAATTATCAGCATCCTCTGGCTGTGTGTTCCCTGAAGCTGTTATACTGTGCAGTCTGAAATAGAGATCTGGCCCCAGGGATTTGCTAATGATGCATTCAGTCTCAGCATGGCACATGCTCATTCCTGGGGAGTTACTGAGTTAGCATTTATAGTTCTACACTTTTTCTCTGAGTAGATGAAACCCTCTGGTTTTCCCTCAGCACTGAGGTCTTGGGTGTTGGATTCTCTTCTCATGACAGCTTACTTGGAATGTCACCAGGAAGCTTTCAGCCTGAATCCTTCCTCTGAAAATCACAGACTGCAGTAGCATCATGCCAGAGATTCTCCCCTAACTTGGTGTCTGATCTGCAGGCAACAGGAAAGTGAGGCCTTGTTAGACACAGTTTCGAAATAATAAACCCAAGACTCCTGTGCTGAAGGTGGGTGATTGGTGTTGCAGGCATTGGAAACCTTTTGCATCTGGGGGAATAAGCTGACAATTAGGAAGCAAGGAGTTAGCAGCCACTGAGGAAAGCACAAGTGGAAAAACTGTGGGGAGTGAGCACTGCTGGATGTTTTGATGGTGGTCCCTAGTGTGGGTCACTACCATAAAGAAATGGCAATGCTAAAGGATGAAGTGAATTCACTCAGGGTTTACCTTGTTCTCTGGTTGCTTTGTCAATTTATGTTTCTCCAGCCACTTTATGCAATGAGAGAGTTTTTTTGTGTGGGCAAGGGTTGAACTAACAGGAACACTTTTACTATATTTCATATTAACTTGCTGGTGAAGACAAGACCTCTCTTGCATGACCTACATGCCTGAACTCAGAATCCCTCTCCTGGGCCTGCCATCTTCAGATTTAAATTCTTTAAACAAGCTCAAGTTTTCATCTCCTCATCCATATTTCCAAAGCATGTAAGCCTCAAGGCACTAGGCCAACAACGGAATAGTGCTGAGCACAAAGATGTTTTTGTAACCACATCAACTCAGCCCAAGGCAGATCAACTGCAGCAAACCCTGCAGATTGCTTCACCTCACAGTGCAGTTCCATTAGAACCTCTCACTTTTGCTAGTCCTCAGCTGATAGCAAAAATGCCTCTCTCAGCTTTGTAACTCTGCCTTCTATTTTTATTCCACTTTCAGTGAAATGCTGCTGAGAGCTGCCAGAGACTCAGCTGTGACACGGACCTATCTGAATTCAGGGTTGGGAGGTGTTCCTTCATGGTTGTCAACCACCTCCTTCAATGAGCACTACATTGTACCAAGTCTGTACATTCTTTACTGCTCTACTTGTTGCTATGGCCAGTGGTGCCAAGTTCCAGTCTGATTCTTTTGGGAGGCGAGACAAAACTCTGGATTTTCTTTTCTTCTGCTTTGTTTATGCTCCTGGCCCCTACAGTGTTCTCCCTTGCCATCACCCCAAACTTCTTTCCAAGGCAGGAAGGCACTGCCCTCTACAGTCCCTCCACTTGTGCAACCAGCAGCAACTCCTCCTTGGCCTGAAACATTGAGGGAGAGAAGCAAACACGTGGATGGATTCCCTCTCCAGCCAGGTGCTTCCAAAATCAGGGAGAAGCAGGAAGGAACAGATGGGAACGGCCTTGAGCAGAGCAGAGAGAAGTGTCTGGCAGGGTAGCTCACAGGCACGGCGTTGTCAGTCCGTGTGAAGCTTGGGAAAGGCACTGCAATAGGCAGAGCAGCGGGACACGCTGCCTCATTCCCATGGAAACAGCCAAAGAGCTGGCTGGGCAAATTGAGAAATGTTCTCCTGCTTGGGATGACTTTTGGTACATGTCATCTGTCTTTGCAGTGATTGAAACAAGGTGGAAATGAAGAAATTTCTGACACTGAAAGTAAAAACCTGTTTTCTGTCTTAGTTTATAGTGGAGAGTCAATCTCCCATGGCTTCACGAAGATACTTGTTCTCCTCTCAGAAATATGTCCTGGTTTTGATGGGGATTATTTTTTCCCTATGTCCTCGTATTTTGGGGGGTCTTTCATTATAAAGATCAACCACTTCTGGCATTATGATTTCAGCTGCCATTGAGATGCTCCTGGATGTCTCCATGGTGTTCCCTGTGTGACCTACATGACATTTCTCTGCAAGATCTCTCCTTGATGACCCTGAGGATCCCATGTTCCCTCAAAGAAGATGATGTATTCTCACCATAGCACCTCAGTGGTTTTTTACCACACCTTTCAAGTTTTTCCTACACCTTTCCCACAGGCTCATAATGTTATTTTTAAGACAGTCTAAAAAGTTTACTCTCTCTCTCTCTCTCTATATATATATAGTAAAGTGGTGCAGATTTTACCTCTTGTCTTTGCACAGGTAATAATGATGAAACTGTGAAGTAAATACTTACTATCTCCTGTATAATGATAAGGAATGGTGTCTATACATATATCTCAGTTGTGTATGAATGCCCTGCTCTAAAAATCTGCTCTGTTTTCCATAGCTAGAGGGTTGAGAAAGCCGTGGAAATCTCCCACATCAAAAAAGTGGGAAAGTTGATTACTGCACAGAAAAGGTATCAGTCCCCAGAACATACACTTTGCAAAGTACAGAGTAGGTAGGACTCTGCATGTTACCTGAAAACAGCTGTCTTGGGAATCATCCTGGATCTGTCATTCCATAAGCACTAATTCTCTTCCCCGTCCCTCAGCAGTCAGTGTGTTCATACTGTAACAAACAGGAGACAAGGAATTGGTAAAAATACTGATTTACACTGTTTCCACCACCTTAGCAGATGTGGGGAGAGCAACAGCAAACGGGTTTGTATTTGTTTAGGAAAAAGAGAAAGGATTCATATGCTTAAGAAATATGGAGAGGCAGAGATTACTACCACTGAGTACTAAGCTGTCATTAAACTAGGTGTAAAGTTTCTGCTCTCCCACCTGCTGTGTCTTCCCTTCACAAGGAAGGGTCCCAGCTGTGTAGCACAGCTGGCAGCCTGTGAGTCACAAGGAACATGTACAGTGGCTGCTGGAGGAGCAGGAAGGAGACGCTGGCCAAGTTCAGTGCTGCGTTTCCACAAAAATATTTAGAAAGCCATTATATGCAGGAGAGTCAATACGAGTAACTAGGCCTGTTTGTTCTGGAACTTGTCTCTCTGAAGTCACTCTTCCAGGGCTGACTGCACATTTCATGCCCTGTGTTCCTGCTGAAACAACTTCAGAGACCTTCTCACTGCGGCAGTTCAATATTTTCATGCATTTTTAATAAGCAGCAGAATATGCTGCAAAATAAATCTGAGATTGGTTTGAGCTGGTGTCACAAGGATAAGGAGGATAATCTATAACATGACTGGGACCCAGATAACATTGTTTCTGAGCCTAACAGAAAGAGAAAGCTGGTGTGTCAGAGGGTAAAGAACACTTCCAGAAAACAGTTCAACTTATCAAGGTGAGACAGTATTACACAGATTCAATGCCTGTTGAGATTTGATGTTTAGCCAGATTAGAAGGCTCTCCTCCTTTTTTAAATATACTGAGGAAACAACCTTCTCAACTTAAACAAATAAAACCCCAACTATTATACCAGCCCAGCTGCCAACATTCATTTTATTACCTAAAATGGTAGGGGAAGGAAAAATTATTTGCCTCTCAAAAAATAATGCAAGTTTCACTTTCTGCAATGGAATCACAGCAGTTGTGTTGGCTGTTGCATCTCCTCCTTGGTCATGGCAAGAAGTTCATCCCTTGAATTTCTGAGCTGGGAGAGGAAGCCAGAAACTTTCTGGCTGGCAGTAGGGCTTCACTTTTGTTTTTTGGGTTTTTTTTTAGGATGATTGTAGCTCAGTAGCAAGATGTGATGTTTGAGTAAGGATACCACTGCCCTCTGCTGAGAGATGCGACTGCTTCTCCCTGTCTGTTCCATCTGCCAGCAGAATCAGCAGCCTCACGGCTTGGAATGCAAGTGTAATTCCTCCTGCTTCTGTCTTTCCTCCAAAGTTTGCTGATCTGAATCTTTTGCACCAAATATTTTGAAAACTCTATGCCTCATGCAGAGTAAAGAGGAGCAAGGGTAATTACAACCAAAATCTTGGCATGATGATAGCAGAAACTGTGAAAGCTTGAGCCGGAGTTTTTAAAAAGCAATCTTTATAATTTATAAACACTTCAGGCATCCTCAACAATGTGATATCTGCTGGAGCTAGTTTTCGGTTTTCCTGCCAAAATTCAGTCATGCATTATCAATTGTGGCTGAAGTCCTCCACAGTTTCTTAAATTATTTTCTTTTTTAACAGTAGCACTTGCCTGACCGAGTTTTGGCCTCTTACATGCACACCGTTATTTCTGGTTATGCAGAAATAGAAGCTCATTCAATGCTACATTTTATAACTGGCTTTATATTCTAACATTGCTGTGATTTTGTTCATACTGCTTTAGAAAGGAAAACATTTAAGTGGAACATGTAACAATATTTTTAACCACTTGAGGGAGCTCCTTCATTTATCCATCAGGATGTTCCCCTTGTGCTTACACATTGGGAAATTCTAAACCGCAATTTAAACAGTTTAGTATAGGATTTGCTGAAATATATGAAAGCATTGAGGGTCTCAAGTGACTGTCTTTAAATCCCAGATAGAAGCTTTAAAGGAATTAATAATTTGGGTCAATAAAATGTGGGCATCAGAACAGCCTCAGCTACTTATTCCCTGGATTGGCTGACACCAAAAATCTTAAAATAGAAGATAAATTAGAATTACACAGAATTAAAAATAGGCAGCTTTAACCACATCTGTTTTGCTGCAGTGCCAAAAACGACAGGAAGGAACAGGGCCAGACACAGAAATAGAGAGAAGGAAAGAAAGAATCATAAAATCACAAGATATCCTGAGTTGGGAGTGACCCACAAGGATCATTGTGAACAGCTCCTGGACCTGCACGTGACAGCCCCAAAAATCACACCATGTGCTTGAGAGCATTTTCCAAAGAAAGCAAGCAGGAAAGAAAGAAAGAGAAAGGAAGGAAACAAGCAGCACTCCTGAAGTCATGTTGTTGCCTGGCACTGGGAAGGTTAAAAACCAAAGCTGAGTCAAAAATTGGGGTATCAGGGCTGCAGGTTCCCATGTCAACAACGGGAACGACCACGCAGTGATTCAGCCAGGAGTGCTCAGGAACAGCTGTGGTTGGGCAATCGTTGAGCAACACAACCTGTAGGATTAATGTACAACACTCCAGAAAATCAAGATTATGAGCACCATGGGGACAAGCAGGGGAAATGATGCAGCTGATGAAACAGGGCAGCAGTTTGGACTGGGGAAGGCAATAGCAGATGATGGGCATGAGAGGCAGGAAGCAGAGGTGGCAGTGCCTTCTTCCAGCTGCTTGTGTAAATAATGGGAAGGACGGTAAGCAGAGTGGCTGCTTTGCTTGCCTCGGTGAGCTACAAGTAAACAGCCTCTAAAGAGAAGGGAAGGTGGGCTGTGGAACAGCTCTCAGGGAAAAACTGAGAGACTGGGGAGGGAACTCAGTGCCTGTCACACTGAACTGCTTTGCCTGGAAGATTTGTCAAAAGGTGTTAATAAAATCTGGTGGCACCTCTCCACAGCCTCCTTATGGCAAAATAAGCAAAGTGAACTAGCTCTGAAAGTTATCTGCACTTTTCTTTCCAATAAGTGCAGGGAATTAATAAAGGTATCTCCGTTTCCTACCAGCCAGAGTGAGGCTTTTACTAAGCAGATAAAAGTTTCATGAACTTGTTGAACTTTAAGAAACTTTTGTACATGGAGATTTTCTGTCTGGCTTTTTGTTGGTTTTGTTTTGTTTTTGTTTTGGGTTTTTTTTGCTTTCCACTTGTTCCCCCAGTCCATGCTGGCACCACAAGCCACTTTACTGTAAACAGCTAGCACAGCATTTTTGTCATAAGGGCACCAGTGACCACATATAGCCTGACACGAGAGTATCTCTATGTGTCACTGTGTTAAAGTTGACTTCTTAAGAACGGGGACAGGTTTATGTGAACATTGCTGCTGCTACCACCCATGCAGCTGTTTGCATGTCAGCAACGATAGGGTTTTATTATGTTCTTTCAATTTTTACAAGAGTTTTCCTATTAAGCAGCGTGAAAGATGGGAGATGGGATAATAGTGTGAACACACATTGCAAACTAAATCAGGGTCAGACTTTTCCACTCAGTTGCTCCGCTCAGAATCCCAAGAGATTATTTAACACAACTACTAAAAGTTCCAGCAGTTACACATTTTGAAGTGTGTGTTGGGTATGTACTGGTCAAAACAAATTTTAGTAACAGGTTCACTAAGGTGAAATGTGACAGGAGTGTTTTAATACCTTCGTACCTCAGTTTGGGGTGACCTTTCAAGGTGCACTGGGGTACATATTGTCCAGCACAGCTTGAAGTGGTGAGGAGGAGAGACACGTACTTGCCAGTAGGAGATTAGTGGCTTAGTTCTCCTGTCTTTAGGAAATCTTTCCCATTTGCAGTGTGAAATGCAGCTCCCGGGAGGTTACTAGAGTTTATTTGCTGGTGATGTGTTCTGTGACTCAGCGCCTGTCAGGAGCCTGTGTCTGCTGAGAGAGAGAGGGACAAACTGCAGCCTTTCACACAGTTTTTGCCCCTCCAGAGCACGTCTGGGACTGGAAGAAGTGCTCTCCAGCCAGGCTCCTGCTCCCCCCCCGCCCCCCAAATTCATAACCTGCAGCTCCCACTCCCCAGGGTAACACTTGTGAGGGGGAGCACCCCCTTGCCAGAAATTCCCACTTCTGGGGGGACACTCCATTTTTACTTCCCTGTAAAAATACCTCTCCTGGCTCCCATTTGGGAAAACCTCTCTGGGGAGGACACTTTGAGCCCGGGTGCCGCACGAAGTGCTTGTTGAGCAACCCGTGTGTTCTGCTGAAGGACGAGGACAGATAAAGCTGCCGGGCCCTCCTGGCCTTGGCTGTGGTGTCCTCCCAGGTCCTTGAAATGAGTTTTCCGTGTGCCAGGAGTGTGGGGAGCGGGGGATCCTCAGGGCAAGGACCAGCCCTGCCCGCGGGGGGCACTGAGCCCACCAGGGCCTTGGGCTGGGCAGGCACGGCTGTCCTGTGTCCCGTGGTTGTCCCATCGGCCAGGCTGGCACAGCTGGATGCATACACTGGAACCAGGACTGACTTCCCATCAGTTGGAATGACACTAGAACCAGCACTAGTGATCTCTTTTTCTCTCTCTTCTCCTTCCTTCCTCCCTTCCTCCCTTCCTCCCTTCCTTCCTTCCTTTCCTTCCCTCTTTTCCTTCCTTCCTTTTCCTTTCTTTCTCTCTCTTTCCCTCTTTAATTAATATTTTTTTCTCTTTTATCTTTCACCTTACTTTATCCAGAACCCAGCGCTGTGTTTTTATATAGTAGGTCAGTGACCACCATACCAATTTCCACACCAAGTGCCTAATTCATCAGTAAAACTTTCTGATTGTTTTCATACCCTCTGACTCTTGTCCTTCCTTCCCAGCATTTCCCAGCCTGGGGCGCCTCCTCCCCGTTGAGGGTGGGTGATCACCCTTGTTTAGCCGCATTAAACCCCTGCCCGCCTCAGGAGCCGCGGGAGGAGGCGGCGATTCCCGACTCTAGGAATGCGGGAACGGGGCGAGAGGCGCGCCCCATGTGCGCCTCACGTGCCGCCCCCTCCCCGCGCGGGGCCGCCCCCTCAGCCAATGGGCGGTGCCTCCGCGAGCCCCGCCCCCTGCGCCGTGACGCGCGCGAGCCCCGGGAAGAGGCCCTGGCGGGAGCGGCGGGAACGGGAAGGGGAAGCGGAGCGAGCGGCGGCAGAGCAGGACAGGGAGAGGGAGGCAGCGGGTCGGCTGCCCTGAGGTGACGCTCCGCGGGCTGAGGGCGGCCCTGACCGCGGCACTGGGAACGGGGAACCGCACCGCTTCCGCGCCGTTCCGCCCCGCCCCGGCGGCTCCCGGGAAAGCGGCGCGGGGAGGCGGCGTGTGCGGGAGTGCGCGGGGCAGAGCGGCTCGGGCAGCGCTGCAGGCGGAGCTCATCCGCAGGGTTTGTTCCTGCCGAGTGTTTTGCGTGTTGCGGATGAGCTGTGAGATGACCTTAACTGTGTGCGGGGGGCTGACCCCGACTCTCCGTGCCGGGCACTGACTCTGGGGCTGACCATGGGACTGACCCCGACTCTCCGTGCCGGGGACTGACCCTGGAAGTGACCCCGAGCTCTCTCATTGCCAGGGACTGACCCCCAACTCTCTCCGTGCCGGGGGCTGACTCTGGGACTGACCCCAACTCTCTTTGCCGGGGGCTGACCCCAACTCTGTGCCGGTCCCTGGCTGGCTCGCGAGGAGCTCTGCGGCTACGGAGGATCCGGGTCTGCCAGTCAATGTTATACCCAGAGGCAAAGAGCCAAAGGAAACTTTGTAGGTCTGAAAGGTCTTTGGGATAAGGTTATTATTGAGTGTGATTAGTGTTGGAGGCAGAGGGGTGGAACTAGGTGATCTTGAAAGTCCCTTCCAGCCCAATCATTCCATGATTCTTGGCTCTTCCTCATCCAGCCTTTTGAAATGCAAATATGAACTTCCTATAGGGTGTTGCTTTTCTCCCAAGGCATCTTATAATTAATTACCCGTGTGTCGAAAGGGAAGACGGAGAAGCTCAAGGTTTCTGAGCCCTTCACGTGTACCGTAACGCAGTCGTGCCTATAAAATCAGGGAGTTCCTGCTTGGAATTCTGTTAATGGGTTTGTGGTTCTGCAAACCCACAGCTACGGCTGTGGATGACCTGCAAGTGCTCAGAGTGGGGTGGAGGGACTGTTTACTAATTGTGAGGAGCGATTTCCTTTTGCTGAGGAGGGGATGAACGTTTGGAGCTATCCTGGCATTGTGTCATGAATGATTCAATCCCAGCAGAGATTAGCGGGAAGGTCTGATGCCTTCTTAAGGCTCTGATGTGCTGATAGTTGCTTAGGTAATGTTACACCTCTGTTCATATGGGAGCTAGACTAGGAAAATGTCTGTTTTCATAGATTTTTCTCTAGCACAGTAATTGTTTTGGTGTGAAAAAGGCTTTGCTGTCATGACTTGGACTATCGGAATTAATAGCTTTAAGTGGTTTAACTTTTTTTCTTCCCCCATGATTTTTCCTTCTCCCATCCCGAACTTTGTTATCTTTTAACTCCTGTTAACCTTTCAGTAAGATACTGTAACCACTCTGCACTGGAAAGGAAGGAGTGCCTTCCTCACCTCTTGAAGAGGAAAAGTGTGCTGAGAAAACTTGTGGTCCTTGGTTAGAGCTGCAAAACCTGCACCTGTAAGGACAGGTGTGGCTCACGAGAACAACTTACCCTGGATCAGGACGCAGTGAGAGGCTCCAGCTGGCCCAAGGAGGAGCTTGTTAGTGCATGAATTTGGCAGGCAGCTTGATTTCCACCTCCACTCCTCTGTAGACCTGTTGCATGATCAACGTGGTCTATTCTTATCCTTTGATAGGCGTTTGGGCATCTCTCCTGTGTAAAAGCAGAAAGATTGGAATGTTCACCTGCCCAGGATCTCAAAATGATCCTTTGCTCCAGCACAATGCAGCCATATCTGTACCTGGAACCTTGTGGGAAAGCAGGGAAGTGGAAAGAGTCAAGTCTTCATGATAGTGACTGGTTCATGTTTAAAAGCAGGGAGTTTGCAGCAGTGGCTGTGTAAAAAAGCTGGTAGGAAGTGGGTATGACCTGCCACCTGCCTTTTGGGGCTGGTGAACACAGTTACTGTAGAAAGATTTACCATGTTCTTGTCTGGTTCTTTCTGTTCTCTGCATAAATGCTTTTTGCATTATGTAAATTATGATACCATATGGTCTCAGGTGTTGTACAAAGCCAGCTGGGCAGCTTGGGATCTCTTGAGACAAAGCTGAGAGAGGCAGTGCTGCAAGATATGGTGCTGGTGATTGAATTAGTGATTTGTTGTTTGATGGTGGTGTTTCTCCCCTAAAAGCTGCAAAGCCTGCAAGGAGAATGGGAGACTGTTCTACTAGAGAGATAAACACAGGAAGCTGAGCCCTCTGATCACAGTCGCATTTCCCTTTTGCAGAAGTGCCACCCTCCATATTCTGAGGAAATCCATCCTTAAATAATTTGTTTTTCCACAAGTGCATGAGTTTTCCTTGCCTGCCTGTAACAGCTCATCTGTGCTGGTGCACGTATGCTGTTCACTAGCAGCCAAACACATCTGCTGCAGGGTTTGTGCCAAGGTGAAAAAAATACATCAAGCTTGAAAATGTAGTTACATACATGTCTGTGTGGTTTTCTGGAAAAAAATCTGAACATTGTCCCTGGTTGTAGCTACATCTCAGAGAGATTCTTGAGCTGAATTTTTGCGTGGAGTGCTCTGGGATGTCATTTGGTGACCAAAGTAGAATCTTCTTGTGCCTTTTTCAAGAACTGAGAATTTTGTTTTCATCCTGTGTGTGGTGCTTCAGGTGTTCCCTGCTGGCAGCTCTGTCCCCAGCAGTGACCTTTGTCATTGAATCTGGCGTAGTTCAAACCTGATTCTCTTCCTGTTTCTCTGTGGTTTGTGTTGTCTGTCAGAGCAGAGCACAAGGATCCATTGAGGAAGCTGCTCTTGCAGTAACAACTGAAAATTTGACAGGAAGGTGCTTGGCTCAGGCAAAATATTGCTGGTGATTCTGGCAAAGCAAACCTGCCAGATCTCTCAGAAGACAAGTCTTGCTGTCCACCTGACTGTCAGAAAGGCTTTGCAAGGGCTTTTTGGCCTTTCAAAGGTTTTGCAAAGGCTAAAGTTATTTTAAATACTTATAAGGTCTGTAGGGAGAAGAAGGAGCTGTGGGGGAATGTTTGGTAGTGAGGGGGGAACTTGCTTGGTTACTTTGTTCCTTTACTGCATGTAATAAGGGAGAGGAAGTGTGATCTGCAGTCACTGACTAATACTGAATTTCCCCTATCCTTGCTCTGAATTTGTAGTGAAAGGAAGAAACTCTAACTTTAGTGTGAAGAAGGCTATGTAAATTTATTATTAAACAATGTATAGAGTAAAGTGAGTTTCTTTTGTCATTAATTATCTGCTCTCCCTTTCTGTCTGTCTAGGTAACCATGGCAGGTGAAGACTGTGTGAGGAAACGCCAGCCTGGCTCCACTGCACCCTGCAAGACCCCTGAGAATGAAGAGACACAGAGAAGACCTGAGGGCGAGAGGTCATTTCAAAACTCAAGCAATGGTGAGACTCGCTGGCTCGGGATTAGTTGCACCTCTGGCATGTGATTTCCTCTAAGGAGTTCTTTCAGTTCATGGCTCTGGCCTCTTTGCTCCATAATTTTGGTTTTTCTGCCTCTGGAAAGGCTGGAGGTGGAGCTCCCTGTGTACCAGCTGTGCTCCTGCAGCAGGTGTGGGTTGTTTGGAGTGCTGACCTGCAGAACTTTCCCTGGGAGCTGCACTGCAATGCTTGCAGGGATCTAAAAAAGTGATTAATTGTCACAGGAGGAGGAGATGCTTTAATGCTGTAAATGGTGCAGATGCCTCTTGGCCGCACTTTTGAGTAACCCTGGTAAATGCTTTTTCTGGGACTTCACCTCACTTCCTTTACAAGCTTTAAGTATGTGACTTCTCAATACTGAACAAAATAGTCTTTTAACATACCTGGCAGACAGGTAGGGTGGCACACAGAATGATTCTCTGCTCCTCTGGGGTTCTCTTGGTGTCAGGACAGTTCTCTTCTGTCCAGTCTCAACTTTGGCTGCCAGAAAACAGAACAATAAACAGTTGGGTTTGTATTCATTTGTTTTGTGGTCACCTTAAAAGTTGTGTGGCTTGTAGTTGGCTTTTTTGGAAGGGTCCCTGCTGCCATGCCCTGTCCCTTGGGTTGCAGGGACAGTTGTGTGGCACAATGAGTGGTTTTGCCTGTGGACTCTGTGACTGTCTGTAATTCCTGGTTTATGCTGTACCACATTCCAGCCCAGTGATAAGGAGAGCAGCAATGAAACTGCAGCTTGTTTCTTTTCTCTTTGGGATATAAAAAATAAAACTTGTTTATCACAATGTGCCATGTGAGCATCAGTTCCAAAACCCTGATGCCACTGACTCAAGGAGATAATTCTTACTGATATGCTTCTGAGTATTATCACTATTTCATAGTACTCTTTTTAGCTGAAACAGGAGTGGCAGAAAAGTTTAAGTTTAAGGCATGTCAGATTTCTCTTGCTAAAAATACATTGGAGAGAAAGCTGTCCCATGAACTGCTTGGAGAATTGGGTTTTTAAGGTGTTGGTTGCACAGTAATTTTAATTTGATGAAATGGGACTGTTTTAGAAAATTACAAGTAGTTGATGGGTACTGAAAAATAGTCATGGTGGGTTTAGAAGTAGACTACTACATTTTTAAACTTTTTATGTATGGAAACTCCTCAACTGTTACGAATGAATTTGAGTTCTTGCAACCTTTTGGCTAAATAATAAATACAGCAGTGATAATTAGTGCTTCAGAGGTGGGTGTGCCTGTCTTTAAAGGTCTTTCATTTTAACACCTCTGAGATGTGGCCAGACATCACAGAAGGTGAGATGCTGTGCTGTGAAGGAAACATTCTGTGGCAGATCTCTTTGAAAGAGTTTTGAGCTTCCATGTGTGTCCCTGTGACTGGTGGGTTGGCTTAGAACAGGGCAGTGTGTTTTTAATCCTGCACAAACTGCAGTGAAGGACAGCGGGGAGGAATCCTGCTTAGTTAAGACCAGGTACATCTTACCTGCCAGGCTTGCTGCCAGTCGAGCAGAGGTGTCACAGTGTCACAGCTTTTTGCAGACTCTGTTCAGCACAGAGATGGGGACAACAGGAATAACACGGAGGGGGCATGAGTGATGCCTTGAGGCAAGGGAGGAAGATGCATCCCTCTGGACAGGAATTCCTCTGTACAATGGGGTTAAATCAGTGTCTCTGTGACCCAAAGGTTGAAGTTCAAGTGTTCCTCTGTTGCAGATTGTGGCCTCTTCATAGTGGCCCTTTCTCTGAAAGCATGGCTGAGGTGGGAGAATTTCTCAAAAGAAGCAGCTGTAGATGTTTTTTCTCTTTCTTTTGTCCTGGCTCTTCACTTCTGAATAGCTGTTTGAGGCATTAGTGCTGATGTGTACAAAGGCAGTGTGTGGCTAATGATCTGCTGTCTGGCAACAGCCTTTTTGTACTGTAGCAACTTAACTCTGGGTGTTGTGGAGAAATTCAGACAAGATGCCTGTTTGTTGCAGTCAAGGGATTCTAGCCAGGTCAAAAATGTATGAAAGAAAATATTGTAGCATTTTTGTGGCAGTTTTTTTCTGTAGAAAAACTGAATCACTAACGTGATTACCCACCCTTGATTGTCCCTGATTACAGCAAGCACAATCTGCTTTTTAACTGAAGAGTTAAAGTGTTGAGGGCCAATTGACTTGTTTCCAAAACTGTGTGAACTTTCTACAGAAAATTCAGGGCCTTTAATCCTGTCTTCTTTAAAACTCAAATGTATTGGCTGATCTTAAATTGCTTAGAGGAATAATTTTAATACATGTATTGACCTTAGAGCTACATTAAGTTTGACTTTTGCATTGGAATAGTTGAAGTTACTTTTTTTCTTGCCTCATCAATTCTTCTAAAGGCTGTCTCTTTGCTTGGCTTCTAAAAGTGAAGAGTTTGCACTCAGGTACACCCAATTTTATAGCAGTGTGGAAACACTCCTTGCTTTGAGATTGCCACAAGGGTTCTTCTGTCCCTTGATTTGTTTCTATTTTGTAATTATTCAGCCTGTAATTTCACTTTGACAGAGTAGCTGAACTTCAGTCTGATACATCACTTCTCCTTCTTGAATTGGCTCCAGTGTTGTAATTAAACAACTAATTTGGTCCTGGCATAGAGTCAGCAGATGATCTAGGTGCCAATAATCCCCTGTCAAAAGCCAGGCCTCCTTAATAAGATTAGTCAGGTGTTTTCAGCTGGAGATACATAAAGAAACATTAAACTGTTCTGCTTAATGGGATCCTGGTATTAGGTAGTACTGGTTGCAGGAAAACTCACCTCGAATGAGCATAGTAGAAACTGCATGGGTAGATCTTCAAAGGTTAGAGAGGATGTGGATCCTCAGTGTGCATCTGAGTGCCTCCAAAATGCTCAGATTAGTCACTCAGGACAGTAAAATGGTGGGTCTGGGGTCTGTCCTTGTTTCCTCAGAAATCAGAAAAGGATTAGCAGTGTCTCTGGAGCTGATGTGCAAACACACAACGTGGCATATCTGTTTGGTGTGAGTAAGCCTGTTTGGTAATGCTGATCGTAGAAAGGCGTTGTTATCTCCCAGTGAAGAGGTTACTATCGATCATTCTCGGTGCAAAAGTTCACGGTGATGCACGAGCTGTGTGTGCCCACTGATGGAGGAGGAGGAGGGAGCAATTTGGAAAGCTTGAGGCTTCGCTGTCTGACTCACAGCAGTAAATGTGCAGTGTATCAACAGGCTTTTTCTTGCACATTAATGAATTTGGGATTAAGCTGCTTCAGTTGAGTATCGTGGATGTGTTTCTGAGAGATGGATCAAACAAAGCTGTTTCGTCTTGCTGGATTCTGGCAATTTTATGTGCTCTTGAGTTTTGGGACCTGTGGGTTAGGTGAAGACTCAGCAGTTTCTTGTGAAGAGCCTGAGGACATGTAGAGAATGCTGGTGTTTCTTCCTGCTAGTGAAGAGACTGTGTCCCATGTACCTTCAGAAGTGACTTGAAGCTCAGTGCCTTGTCCAACTGCAGTTCAGTGTCCTCTGGCCTGGGCACACTTTAAACAGGTCACTTGAGTCTAATCATAGCATGTCTCTGGCTGCTGAGCGGCCAAATAAATTATCATAATTCAAGATAAAGCTCGTTAGCATCAAATTATTAATGTGTGTTGTGTTGTAACAGATATGGAACTACTCCCCTCTTTACAGTAGCCTTGCAGTAGGTTGGCTTTAACACTGCCTTGCTTCAGATAACCTCTTCAGTGTTTTTGGAGGGGGAACCTTTAAATCCAGGTGTCTGACAGTAATGAAATCCTTCTGCCTATGTTGCTTTAACCTCTTGAACGGTCACTTTCCTCATCAAGAAATAACAAGCTGTTTTTTGTTGGATGCCAAGCTGCAGCACCAACAGATCATATGAATGGTTCGCTGCTCTCGTCATCTCAAATGTCACTTATATCTGTACTATGCAAGAGTAGGTTGAAAAAGGGACGAGATCCTTTTGGGAAAGGTAGTTAGTCAATCTTTTGTGAAACTTCAGTTGCTCAACTCTCAACAATTAAGAAGCTTTCTCAATCTTCAGGTGATTTTTTATTAGCCTGGTTTCCTGTGAAAATCAAGCATGCATTTAAATTGCTCCTTTGTCTTTAGTTCTGACTTTTGAACCTGCTTGGAATTTGGGCTGTACAGAGATCCTACAAGGATCAGTTTCTACAAGCCCAAGACAAGTGGTTGCCTAAATATCTTGTTAATGTCTTTGCTGATGGGAAAGGAGCACAACTGCCTTTAAGTGAAAACTTCTCCCTTCGAGCAGGGCTCTTCCAAAGCAAACCCTGCTTCAGTGTCCTGTGGAATTGGCCACTATGTGTTCAAAGACAACTTTATCACTTTAATTATATTTCCTGTTTTCTGAAGGTATATCTCAACTTCAAATGCAGAGATGTGCCTGTTTGTATTGTGCAGCCTTGAGTCCATTTTTACAATGCTGTTGCAGCCCCAAAGTGATACAGAGGGATCCAGACTTTGTTTTCAGGGTCAGAGGAAAGTGAAGAGTTGGACTTCTCAGCCGTGTATGTTTCCTTTTAGACTCAAAATCATGTGCTGAGTCTATTCTCCAGTGACCTCACAGAACATGAGCAGCAGCTTGTGCAACCAGTGATGAGTGATTAAAGAAGATGATGAGTTTGTGTGTTCTGTGGTATCTGCCTTGTGACACAGTTGGGTTTATGGGGCAGTGCAACACAGCAGAGTGAGGTGGTGAGATTTTATTCTGGAAAAGATATGACAGGCTCACAGATGATCTGTGTTATATGAGATGCTTATACTGGGGACACGGCCATTTTAATTTTAATACACTTTAAAAGATGCTGTGTTTCTAGTCTATTCTGTGCATGCACACTGGTGTGTGGGTAAATAAAGTGTCAGAAGGGACACTGCATGCACTTCAGCTGTTACAGCATCAGCAGGAGAGACTGGCCTCATTTGCTGTACATTTGGTATATGTAAAACTCCATCCATCTTTAAGGCCTTGTAAGTCAAAAAGGTGTTTTATTTCCAAATAGTATGCCTGGGTAGTTATAAAAACTGAGGCTTCAAATGCGAGCTCTGACAGGAAATATATGGTCAAAGCAATGGTTATTTTTTAGCTTAGCTTGCAAAGGAAATAGTTTAGTCCCTTTGAGTCCCATGTGTCCTGTCCTCTCTGGCTATGTTGGGTGGGTTCAAGCAAACTTGGTAAGAGTCCTGAAGATTTACAGCTGGATAAGAGACACAGATTTTCAGCTTTTTGCAGGGAAGGGTTGTTTGAGCTCAGCAGCCCTGTCTGATCCAGCAGGTCAGCATGAGCTGGTTCTTTACACAGTAATAATGGGAGGAGGGGGCTTTGCATACAGTTGTGGAGTGGCACAGTGAGGGAGTAGAGCCACTGAGATTATATGAAGGGAATACAGTTCTGCTGCCTGTGGAACACCTTGCTTTTTTTCTCTTTTTAACTTATTGGGGATGAATCTGTTTGAGACCAGCATAGTGCACAAACTAAGTGGGTCAAGGGCATCTTACAGTTTTCTCTCAATTTGTTTTCCAACCTGCTGTTGTTCAGTAAGTGTAACAGCACGGTGAGTTTAAGGGCTGAGGTATTTTTTTTTGTCTTGGAGGTGAGATGCTTAGCAACTGGGAATTCTATTTTCAGAAAAATGTGTCTTTGAATGCAGCCAAAATTTGTGGTGTTAAGCAGTTTCCTTGTTTGTTGTTACATTAGAGGGCTGCTAAGTAATAGGCAGTTGTTGCTGGTCTGTTCTTAAATCTGTATTTTATGTAGCAGTTTTTATAGACAAAAGCCAGTCTTCTTGCCTGATTGGTGGGAAGAGGAATTAATGCTAAGAACTGAGCGTAGCTGCTTTGAGGGTAAAGCTTCTTGTTTTGTTTAACTCTTTTCCTTGTCTTAGAATTGGAGTCATCTCTGAAGCAGGTTCACCTAAACTACTTAAAACCAGTTACTCAAACCTGTTGCTCATAACAGCCCCCTCAAACTAGTGAGCATCATACTTGTTTCAGTGAAAATGAAACTGCATTTGTGTGCAGAGGCTGTGCCCATACAAGGAGGTAGAGACAAGCAGGCCATGTAATGCACTGTGACAGTACATGAGTCTGTTTTCTTGTCACACAGTAGCACAACTCTAGTACCTCTATGGCAAATCTGTTAGCTTGTGCTTCCCTGGAATCTTATTAGGGAGCCAGTTCAGGACCTTTTTTTTCTAGAAGTGGTAGTGTTGTCTTAGAAACAAGTTGTAATCCTGGCTGTGTCCCTGTGTAAGGTGGTGCTGCAGCTATAATTGCCAAAGGATATGCACAAGGCAAGGTTTGTTTCTATCTTTTCACCCTGACTGGTATTTTAGGGGGGGTGGATGCTGCTGATTTGGTCCTGCTTTTCCTCCATGTGCAAGACTCTCTGTTTTAAGTAACTATCTTCTGTGATGTTCTTGTTGGAGAAGTGAAACCCCAGCTGGTGCTTGTCTTAAACCTCAACTAGTCCAAAACGTCTGATCTGTGGATGTTCCTCTTGATGTAACAGAGGCATCTCAGAGGTGTATAGTTCTTTATGCCAAAGAAAGGTGGTATTTGAGGCTTTACCTGTATTAGTAATGGGAGAAGTCAGATGATATTGATGGCATGTTAGACCTGACTGCTTAAGTGGTGAAGCGTGTTGAGGAATACAGTCACACCAATATCCAGCACTCCTCCTGGGGGATGAAAGGAGTGGGAATATCCAGGTTTGAACACAGGATAACCTTCCAACTTGCCATTCAGCTTCTCTTAGAGCTGGTCATGGTATCTCACTGATAGCCATGACTTGACTGCCTTGTCTCTTGGCAACAGAGAGACCTCCTGACAAACTAAGCTTATGTCTGGTGTGAGATAAAGCTCTGATAAAAGATCAACACACTTGGATATGACCTTCTAAGGGTTGCTGTGATTGCTGCTTCAAGGCTGAATTTGTTTAGGGACCTTGGGAAGATTTGCAGAGTTGCTGATGGAAAATAAAGCTTTCAAATATCCAGCACGTTATCAACTGTTGCCTGCCTTACAGTACTATGATCCTAAAATACTTGGGCATAGCTTATGAGCTTCCTGTAGCTTTGATTGGAGCTTAGTGGGACCTTATTAGGAGTGAGAAACACTAATCAAAAAGTGGTGCCTGAGCTACTGTATGTTGTGCTTTCTGTGTTTTCAGACATGCAACTAAAAATGCAAGTGTTAAATATTTCCTTTCCTTCCTCAGGCCGTGTTGATGTCGACCACGTGATAACAAGGAAAATGCAGCTGATAGCAGAAGCTGAGGTAAATATAACACTTGCTTGTGGGGTGGAGCAAGATAACTGACCCTGAACGTGTTTTGGACAGTCACTGGCCCTGGAACACAAATAGCCCTATTCAGCCCTAGTTTGAGTGCAGTGACTTTTCCACAGCCCTCTTTCCCTCTCTCCCACTTGGCACCAGAGGGGTGGTGTTTATCAGATGTGGTTCTGTCTTCCTCGACCCCAACGGGTTGAAGTCCAGAGATAAGAATGAACTTTGAGACCTGTAAATTAAATGGAAATTCCCTTACCACTAACTTTTGGCAGTGTGATTATTAGCCAGCCTGCTTGCATTTTTTAAAAGCTCTGTGTCCTGCTATCCATTGAATAAAGGGTGGCCTGGAGCCTGAATCCCACAGTTTCTGTGACCCTCCTGAGCCCTGGTCTCACTCTTTTTGTCAGGGAACAATATCCTCAAAGAAAATAGCACCGGGTGTTTCTGACATCATCTGCGTGAGCAGCCATTGTCTTAGATTATATTAAGGTGATTTATGCCCAAATTAAATGAAGTTGAGCAACAATGAGCTGCACCCTCCTTGTTAACCATTGTTTTGTGGTGCTCATGTTCTTCAGGGCAAATCGCCCTGCACTCTTGCATCATTTTATTGCAGGGAAGTCTGTGGTAAAGATGAAGTAATCTAATTGTGCCAGCTTTCTGTGAATAGTGGGGAGTGGATACTTAGCGAGAAAAATACCTTGCACCTTTGAAATATTTTCTTCTCCGATGAGTGTACTCCTTTTTGTGCTGAAACTCCCAAAATTCAACCCATTAGAGGGATAGTCAGCTCAGAATTTTATTTTTTTATGTTGTGTTCTCCGGTTTCTCCTTACTGAGGACATGGGAGATCAAGCCTTGTAACTTTTCTCTGCAGACAAAACAGCCACTGTTAATCACTGTGTTGGCAATGGATGTTTGCAGAGAAAGCTTTCACTGTTAAGCACATGAAGCTTTCAAAGTTCCAGGGAGCACTAGTTGGTTGCAAGGGGACAGCTTGATCTTGGATTATTTCTTCAGGAGTGTTACTTATTTATTTTTTTCTCTCATTCGTTACTTTTTTCCTGGCCACCAGCTTTGAGACACACTAGTTTGTAGACAAAGTGATTTCTTATTCACAAAGAGAATCCTAAAAAAAGCAGCGTGTCAGTGGCACTTTAATTGCTGAAGTTTCTCCCCAAACACAGGGAGTTCAAGTTTTAAGCCTTGAGTCAGAAGAGCTTCCTGATTTGTTTAAGGTGCCTCAAAGCTGCTACAACAGTAGCTATGAGGTTGAGGAAAAAACCCACTTACTGCAAAATACCTGAGAATGCCTGGAGTGTTGGGCCCTTTTGTTGTGTGAACCACTGGACAAAGGCTTGGATTGCAGTTTATCTTTCCTGTGATAGGTATCTGAGGTCTGGGCAGATGCTTGGCTTGTGAAAAGTCTGGTCACTGGCAGCTCCACAGATTTAAATGGGATTTGCAGCAGCTGGAACTCATGCACAGGAGCCTTCAGGCATCTTCAGTCCACTCTGAAAGTCCTTTGCTCGTCCTACACTGAGTTGAAAATGGTGTGCTCTGTCACGTTTCAGTGACTAAAATTACTAAATCTGTTCGAATGAGTAAAATGCTGGGGAACTGTTGCAGCTTTAATCTACAGGGTTATTTCCCTCAACTTCCTCTGACTTCTCATCAATTATTGGCCAGCTTCTGCTTTTTATGGCATAGCCTTCTTTTCATGCTTGTTGGTTTTATAATTACAGTTACTGCAGGGTCTGTACTCTGGTTGTATTTTACTTTATCTTGTGCCCTGCTTTCCCAATCCAAACATGTGCACGTGCTGGTGTCAGCCCTGGAGGAGGCAATGACAGCAAAGTGCCAGCTGAAAGGAAGAGGCACTTCAAGGAAATACCTTGTTATACTCTCACTGAGAAGAGATTAGGCTGAAAAAAAGGGAGACACTGGAAAAAAAACCCCACCAAACAAAACCAAACCAAACCAAACCACCAAAAAACCCCCACAGTGTTTTGTTGTGAATGAATAGTGCTTTGTTTGGCATGGAAATCTGAGCACTCCAAGAGGAGCAGGAATTTCTCTTTGGCTTTTTTGGTAGGGATATGTGCATGCATGCTGAAAAATCAGGCTGTACCACAGAGCACAAGTGTCTTCTGTTACAGGTTGTATTCTCAAATACTCAATATTTGTTTTGGGGTCTTTTCCCCTCTTGCTTTCAAAGGAACAAGTCCATATCTCTTGCAGAGACAATCCTTTGCCTCACAGAAAAGCAATATCTGAGAGTAGCCAGATCCTAAGAGTTTGTGTTTTGTTAAGCACTGGTGAAGCTTATTTATTCTGTACTAGGCACTGCCAAATAGGGGGCTAAGTAATGTTTTCCTTTCTAGAAATGAAACTCTTTATTAGGTGAAGCAAGTAGGCTTTGACCAGGGTGGCCTGTGCTTTATCCACAGCTGATCAGCTCCTTTGGTTTGCACTGTACCAGTGTATTTTGCCAAAAAGATGGTAGAGAGGAGGATGTTCAATTATGGTTTTTCATGCACCTAAAGAAGCCAAGGTCTCTAGTGAGCCAGAAACTTCAGAAGTTGCCTTTGTCTGTTAAAATGAGAGATGAAAGATAAGAATAGGCTAAAAATGGTGCAACTTTGACATAACTGGCTTTTAATAGAGAAGACAACCTGTATAGAGCTGTGTGAAGAAAAGAGAGTGTAGGAGATTGAACTGAGATATTTAATCCCATGAATTCTTGAACTTGTCACTTCCCAGTTTTGCACACTAAGGATGTACCTCTGGTTAAAATTGAGAAATATTTTTGGGGATTCATGTATTGAGTTGAGCTCAACATTCTTGGCACTATAAAATATAAGAAGCACTTGCCACTGCAGACATGTATGTGAAGATCAGTATGTTTGCTTTGCTCCTCTGTGTGGCATCTGATAGAGACCATAAATGTTGTTCAAAGTCCTGAGGTGTGTGAACAGACCAGGATGAGCCCCTGATCTTGCCCAGGGAGGCTCCAACTCTTGGCAGATGGTACAGGAATGTTTTTGTGATGCCTTGCTCTGTCTTGCTCCGGGATAAGCAGGAATATAAATATTTTATGAAGATGTATCCAGCAAGTTAAACAGTTCTGTGCTCTGTTTTCACTCTCAGCAACTGAAGCCAGCTTTCATGAAGGAGGTGGACAGTCACTTCACAGAGTTTGTGAACAGTTTCGTGGCCAAATCAGCACTCCTGGATTCCTCCTCTCCAGCCTCACTGTTCCCAGCTTCCTGTGCAGAGAAGGAACTGCACAAAGCCAAGTAAGCCAGTTTGAACTGTTCCTATAACAAGGTTATATTTCCTGCAAGCTTTATTTCCCATTTTTGTCTCAAATCTGTTCTTTATTTGCAGGAATTCGAGGGCCCCTCCAGAACATGGGAAGATCTTTACTGCCAGGAGGTCCCTCTTGGAGTGAGTAACTTAACTTCACATTTTCCATCAAATTGACTGAAAATACCCTTGGCAGCAAATTAATGAACCTTTGCTTTGAGGCACTCTCCTCACCACCACCCACAGCCTTATGTTCAAAGCCGTGTGGACTAATCTGTTCAAGCTTCTCTGTTTCTTTCTGAAACATCTGTACTGCAGCTTGCAGGCTTCCCCAAATGTAAACCTTAATTACAGTTCTCTCAGTACCACTGGGATAATGGCTAATTATCCTTTGCCTGAGGAGAAACCGAGCACTGGCACCCAATTTGTACCTTAATTTTTGCCTCTCCCTTAGTGAGCTGTTTGAAGTGAGTCACATCAGGACAATCTACCACATGTTCATCGCTCTTCTCATCGTCTTCATCCTCAGTACACTTCTAGTAGACTTCATTGATGAAGGAAGGTAAGAATGTTTTGGAAAGACAGGGACAAGGGCTGGGAAATGCTTCCAGACCTCCAGAGGTACCTGAAACTGCAGAATGGTGCAGGAAGAAGGGGGAATCCTTTCCTTGGGATGTTGTTAGAAGAGGGTGTTTCACCTTGACATATGTAGACTATATGCTGGAATCCCTGTTGAGGGGATATAATAGTTTCAAATTGGATAGCTGGATATTAGGAAAATACTACAGATTGACATATTACATGTGAATTGTGGCCAGCATAATTTGGCCTAATGTGCTTAGTTCATCACAAGGTGGGCAGAAGGGAATGTGGACTACTTTCATGGAATATCTTTAATGGAAAAGTAGCTTGATAAAGGACTCTGTTTAGCAAAACTTTAAATACTTTGGCAGTCCTTCCTCTGTTTAAAAAAAGACAGCTCTGGAACACTGTGCTTGTGCTTAAATAAAAATAGAACTTTTTTTCTTTTCCTGGGGAAAAATCTCAAGGATCTTGGCACAGTCTCTGCTGAGATAGTGCTTTGTAGGTAGCCAGTTGTGAACAAGATTGTGAAAGACTGCTTTCCTCACACTTGCTTGTTGCTTAAATAGTGTTTTGGCAAGCTGTATCTCATGTACACAAGTAGGATTACATGTTTATCTTGCTGATTATCGGCTCTTCAGTGTACAAAAGTAGAACTGTCTCTTGACTGTAATCACTGTCACCTTGTCTGGGTATAAGAACAGACTCATGTGCTACTGAATATTGTTTAGCTGATCCTAAATTGCTAATATATGGACATTGGTATTTGCAGCTAAAATCAGCCAGCATTTACCTCAAAAATCCCTGATGACTTTGAAAAAATAATCTAAGAAGTAGTTGGTGTGTTATCAGCTACATCTGATAATTTGGATTCAGTTTGCAATTGAGCTTCCACGTGAGAACAAATATTTTTGTTGGTGTGCTCTGTGCTGTCATCTCCTCTGATCTTAGTTTAGAAGAGCTGCTTATTGTAGGAGTAAGCTCTGGCTGACTGATAGCCAGTCAAGTTGAACATCCTTTTGTTTATGTCCTTATGTTTTAAGCTTGATTAATGGACTGAAGTACCTGGTGCACACCAGTTGGACATATTTGGACTAACCATCTAATAATCCTGAGTCTCTTGTGTAACTTCTAAACTGAATCCATGTGGAATGTCCTCAGAGATCTTACAAAGGAGGATTACACTAGGTTTGAGTGGTGGATGTTAAAATATCCCATGCCTATAGAGGTAGAAGAAAAGCCTTTTGAGGTGTTAAACTCCTGGGAAGAGCTAGTTCTCAGTGGTGGTGTCCTGGGAGTGTTACCCAAAAGCTCTTTTGGACCCTGGTTCCACAGGGGATCCTTTAGTCACGTGCTCGTCCTTAGCAAGGATGAGCCTGAGCATATGTTAAAGCACATGCTGATCTTAAAGATGTGCTTAAGCCCTGTGGGATTTGAAGGTAAGCTGTGCCTGACAGCACTGGTGGCATGAGTCCCTCTCTTATTTTCTGGTGTACTTAAGAGTGGTCACTTAAAGCTGCTGTTTCTGAGCTGAAATTGCTGTGGTCACTTCTGTCATAGAACCATCACAGAATCGATTGGGTTGGAACAGACCTCCGAGATCATCAAGTCCAACCCTTGGTCCAACTCCAGTCCCTTTACCAGATCATGGCACTCAGTGTCACGGCCAATCTCAGTTGAAAAACCTCCAGGGATGGGGAATCCACCCCCTCTCTGGGCAGCCCGTTCCAATGCCTGAGCACTCTCTCTGCAAAGAAGTTTTTTCTGCTCTCCAACTTCAATTTCCCCTGGCAGAGCTTGAGCCTGTGCCCCCTTGTCCTATTGCTGAGTGCCTGGGAGAAGAGACCAACCCCCACCTGGCCAGAACTTCCCTTCAGGTCAAACAATCATGATGTAGCATCTTTGTGTTTTGTAGCCATTTAGTGAAGTGTTTCTAATCAAACAATGGACACTGAATGTTGTCTCTTTACTTGTGCCTTCTAGGCTGGTGCTAGGATTTGATCTCCTGGTCTTTGTTTTTGGAAAGTTCCCAGTTGTCTTCTGCACTTGGCTGTGCATGTTCAGTGCCACAGTTGTCATTCCATACAACCTTTTTGTCTGGTGGGCCCAAGGCTATTGCAGTTCCTCCTCCCATCGTGTGATCCACTCTGTCTTCTACGGGACGTTGTTCACGCTCTTCCAAATAGCTGGGCTGGGGTTTGGACCAACCTACGTTGCTGTGTCCTATGCCCTGCCTCCAGCTTCGCGTTTTATTGTAATACTGGAGCAGGTGAGTCCCTGTCCTGTATCTTTAGATATGTTGAATTTCATTTTCAAAATGGAAAGGGTAGTTTTTGCTAAATGAGCCAAATTCTACTGTTATTTGTTAAATTAAGCCAGGGCTGTATTTGAAGTTTGTGTTGAGAAAGAGTAGATACTACACTTCATTTTGAGCTGGAAACCCTTGTGGGTTTTTGCCCTGTATGTAAGATTTTACTTAGTTTTTACTTCAAGGCTGAAATTTCATTTATTTCTAGTTGTCTTGTGGATGCTTAAACATTTATACTTAAATTTTGAGAACATGCTGTGCCATACTTCACAAGGAAGCTGTAACATTCCTCTTTAAAAAACAAAACCCAAAAAAGGGAAGAACATAGTCATCAAGTGGTTCCTGTTTCCATTCCTGTTCCCAAGAAACAAGTGTCTTTGCTCTGCAGTCAGAGCTTTGTTGAAAGTGGAATTTTTTTTGCTGGGGGGGGAAGCAGGGGAAGAGTACAAGAGTGGAGGTCTGGTCAGACCACCAGGTTAAAACAAGGATGGTCAGAGATGAGTGTGGCTTTAAGAACTAACCATGGACTGGCCCTTCTTTTGGTTCTTCAGTGTTAAAACAAAATAAAAAGCCCCTGCTCTGCAGCTGTGTGCTGTTTGTGTGGCACCACCCTATTCCCAGGTAGTGGTAGTTGCTGTACCACACATCTGAATTGAAGGAGTCATTTTCAAAGCATTGAATCTCCCTGGCTTACTGAAATGGATAAGGGTTTTCCTTTGAATTTTAAGTTAATATTAACTGGTTAGTGATTTGGTGATGCTATTCAGGGTCCTTGTGTTATGTGGTGTAAATGAGATGTTTTGACTCTCCTGAGCCATGGTTGTTACTGCAAGATTCACCTCACAGAGTTGTACATTCCTGTCAGTTAAACAGGCTTGTGGGTGGAAGAAGCAGCCCTTTCCCTGAAAAAGGGCTAAACTGGAAAGAAACCAAGGTGTTGCAGGTGTTGCTGTACAATGTTTGATCCAGACTTTATTGGAAAGGGAGAGGATTTATCTGCTGATCTCTTGGCCTTACAGGTTCGTCTTGTTATGAAGGCTCATTCCTTCATCCGGGAGAATGTACCCAGAGTTCTGTCCTCTGTGAAGGACAAGTCCAGTGAGTAACTTTCCCTACTTTATTTTACAGCAGAGCATTGCCAGTCCTAGTTTTCCCTCCATTGCTTTGAGCTGGAGAGGTGGGATTTGAAGAGGGGACTTGGGATGGGGAGGTCGAAGGGCTCTGCATCGTAATTTCAGCCTGAACCTGGTGTTAGGCAATGAGTTAGACTGTTGTTCAGGTCTAAGTCATCTCTGGATCTTAAATCTTTGTTCTATAGAACTCCCTATTTTTGCTTTTGAGAGCAAAAAGTGGAGGTTGCCTGCCCACCTCCAGCTCAGTCCTCCAGCTGAAATGACAGCAGGTCTAGAACAGAAGCTCTTTAAGCAGGACATGCCAGAGCTGAACTGAACCCACGCCTTGATACAGACCTTACAGCTTCATCTCCCCTAGGAGGAAAGGAAATGTGATACCAAGGTGTTAGCAGCTAGTTAGTTAGTTACCCTCACTTGTTAACTGGGCTTCATGGTGGGGAGACTCCATCTCAGAGGTCTAGTTCACTTTGCTCTCTGTGAATCCCATCCCTTTTTAGTTCCAGGCTGAGGTTTCTGAGGTGAGAAGGGTTCTGTGTTGTGAAAGGGTACTGGGGAAACTGAACTGTCAGTAAGCCAAAAGATTGCAGTGTGTTTTTTTGTTTTTGTTTCCCCCTCTTCCCAGGCACAGTACCCATTCCCAGAATCTCTCAGTACCTGTACTTCCTCTTTGCTCCCACCCTCATCTACAGAGACAACTATCCCAGGTAATGTGAGCAACAACAGAACATTAAACTAATCTGAATGCAGAAGCCAATGTTAAACATCCCTGGATGAGATCAATTAATGGGTGAGAGCTTTCATAAAGATGTGGTTAAGCCAGTAACCTGGCAAGGGTAGGACCTGCTCATGGAAACCCACTCGCAGTATTTTGACTTTACAGCTCTGCTTTTATTTCCTTGGGAAATGCACTTGAAATGAAGCAAATAATTGCTACAGATGATGCAGTGATGGACAGTTACTGCAATAGGTTGTGTGTTTTATGTGCTGCTAATAAGCAGCCCTGTCTCGGGTTTGAGGGGAGAGGCTGAAGCCTTTGAAAGTGGGAACTCCCAGACTCTCCTGTGCATTGCTGGGTTGCACTTTGGCAGTGTGAAGTCAGCAGTGCTTTGTGTGACTGTTGTGCAGTCCCCACCTCCTGTGTAACTGTGCAGTGCTGCCCTCCAGATACTTTCCCATTTATGGAATTCCTGTAGTTAAAAAGTGAGGAACTAGCAATTTAGGCAGACATCCCTTGGATGTCAGGAGATTAAGAGTTCTGGAATTCAAAACCCAGTTTTTTTTCAGAGAATGGGCCAGTAAAGTCAGTAATTGAAGGGAGGGGTTTTCTGCTTTGAGGTGCTATTTATGATACCGTGTGTTCTTTTTCCCCAGGAATCCCACGATAAGGTGGGGCTACGTAGCTACCAAATTTGCACAGGTGAGTAGTGCAGCTTTCTGCAGAGGGCACTCTTGGAGATCATCTGAGCTGTGGTCTCGATAGGTCTCCCTTTGGCATTAAATCACTGTTTACTTGGTGCGGGCTTACCAGAAAAGAACATTTTTTAGTGACTAAAAAAGAAACTGTGGTCTTGGTGCACTAATGGTTGTGTCAAAGAAAGAAATTAAGAATCTTGTCTTAAATAAGCCTTTAGACTCCATTCTAGGTAATAAAGCTCTCTGTGTGCAGCAATACCCATACACTGGCCTTCTTTCTTTACCCTGATTCTGGTGCCCTGGCACAGTTGCCTCCCTGCAGATATTCAGGGCAGTTTGGAAATAATGAGACCTGGAGTCCAAATCTTCAGTGCTTATTTGAGCTTAAGGTTGACTGGTTCTTCACACCTGTGGCCGTGAGCTTCAAAAGCTTCTTGTGGGTGTGTTTCCAAGAAATGGATTTGTGTGATTGAACCCTTTCCTGTCACACAATGTGTTCATGGTTTAAAAAGCAAAACAATATAAAAAAAGGCAGCATGAATAGGCATTTGGCTGCTTTGCTCTTTGGCAAAAGAGGGTGACAGAGCACACACCTGCCTTACAGCAGAGCAGTTAAACATTGAGCTGCATTTTGACCTCAGCATCCAGAACATGGGTTCATGAGCCAGAGAAAGCCTGAGGTGGTTTGGCCTGTAAACATTTCCTTTGGGATAAAAGAAAAGTAAGATTTAATATTAGATTTAACTGCAGTGAGTATTTTTGAATTATTTCTGCCCCGTCTTGGACCTCGATCACACAGTGCTTCCCCCACTTTGGCATTGGCACAGATCTTTTGTGTCATAGCTTGTGAGTTGATAGGACTGGGAGGAACTGACAGCTGCTGTAGCAGAAAAGACAAGTTGATTTTGCTCCTGGCTGTCAGTGAGCTACAGGGATTTCTGTGGCTTACTTTGTGCCTGGATCCTTTGGGAGGTTTATTGGCAGCAATATAAAATAAATTGTTTGGCTTGTGTTGGCAGCTGCTGTGCTCTCCAGAGCTGGCAAGTGGTGATGTGTTAATTGTGCATTTCTCTTATGAAGTCAGACTTTTGGTTATTTTTATTCCAGGTGCTTGGTTCGCTTTTCTATGCCTATTACATCTTTGTGAGACTCTGCATTCCTCAGTTTCACAACAGTAGCCAAGAAACCTTCAACCTCCGAGGGCTGGTCCTGTGCATCTTCAACTCCATTCTGCCAGGTAAGGCCTGGATCTGTGAGTGACTTGCTTTTGTGGAAGAGCTGGAAGGGAGAAGTACTTCCTATGAGATTGTGGTAGTTTTGGCTTTACAGAGATGTATTCATGACAGGCAGAGATCAGCAAAGGAGGTTTGGTGGGCAGATTTCAGCATTATGGTGTTAAACTTCAGAATCAGCACAAAATAAAAGCTTGAGTTTGAATGGAACTGTCTTCAAAGTGAAGTGTGGGCTCTGTGGCAACCTTGCTGTTGCTCTCTGGGTGAAACATGGCCTGCTGTGGTGAGAAATTGAAATACTTTCATCCAGCTGTGCAAAACAGTCAATTTTATCTGTGTCAGTGCCTGTAAGAACAGCCTTGACTGTGTTACCTGCTCTTGCTTATAGCTGAGGGGGAACATTACAAACCCAGTGTGCATCTCCCTTGCTTCCAGGTGTCCTGATTCTCTTCCTGGTGTTCTTTGCATTCCTGCACTGTTGGCTCAACGCATTTGCCGAGATGCTGCGCTTTGCAGACAGGATGTTCTATAAGGTAAGAACCAGGAGTTACAGCTTATTAAGCTTCTAAAAGTCATTGTCCCAGTGAAAAGGAAAGATGAGGAAACTGAGGATTGGTTTACCAAACAAAGCATCCATGGGATTTTGCTTGTTTTGTGCTGTTAAGCCTTAAGTTTGTTGCAGTGCTGTAGAGCAGATTTTATTTATGCTTGGCAGTCTCAGTTGTTTTAAGGTGATATATCCTGTGCACGAACAGAACCAGCCACCAGACTACCCAGCAGCTCCAGTAGCACTCTTTTTGTTCTTTTATCACACCAGCCACCTGCAGTTTGGGATAAAGCCTACTTTGAATATACCAAGTAGAATGTTGAAAGTGTGATTGAAATCATTATTTCCTGGCCAAATTATGTTAGCTTGGTATTATTCTGTTCAGTATTCTTCAACATCATATCCCAGAAAAGCCCTGTAGACTGGTTTATGCTTCATTAGATTTATAGTCTTTCAACTGTGCTTTCAGGACTGGTGGAATTCCACATCCTATGCAAACTACTACCGAACCTGGAATGTGGTGGTACATGACTGGCTCTATTACTATGCCTACAGGGACTTCCTTTGGGTGAGTAACAAGCAGATGTATTCTTTTGTTAATTAAACATCTAACTACTGGGCAAAACAGTACCTTTGTCAAGGTGTAGCATCCCTGTCCATTTAGAAGCACAGAAATGTCTCACCTCAGCTGTTATGGGTATCCACTGTGCATTATGGAGAGAAATGCATTGCTTGTTTCCAAGCCCTTAATGTGTGCACAATGTGGGTCTGAGATGTAAGAGTGCAGGGGTTGACTCTGCAGCTGGAACTCATGTTGCACTATTTTGATGAGCTATGGTAGATATTTCATGAGTGGAGTCAACCTGAGCACTGTGCAGGGGACCAGAAATACACCTGAAGAAAAACACCTAAACCCCAAGGCACTCTTAAGGCACTGAGCAGTTCATGTGTGTCTTGTGTTGGAGGGAGATCCTTCTTAGCTGAGGAAAAAAAATAATGTTACAATAAACAAACCAAAACCACATCAGAGTAGCTCCTAATACTTGGTATTCTTGTCTTCCAGTTTTTTGGTAAGAAGTTCAGAGCAGCAGCTATGCTGTCTGTCTTCACCGTATCAGCTGCTGTGCACGAGTATGTCCTGAGCATCTGCTTTGGCTTCTTCTATCCAGTTCTCTTCTGCCTGTTTGCATGCTTTGGAGGTAAATGCCAAGGAAGAGAGTATGGGAGTGGGCTGTGGGGTTTGTGGTTTTTTTTTTAAAGCATCCTTTGCCCTTCTGTTAATGATCCAGTTGTTCTTTAGACACTTACACACACTGTTTCTTGTCCAAGGGTTGCAACTGTCAGTCCAAGCTCTGTGAATGGATTTTTGCAGCTCATTAGATATCTATCTGTGTACACACAGAGGATTTTGAAGCTTGGGTCTTAAATGAATGAGGTATTGGTGAAGAGGAAGATATACTGATACATATGATATACTGATATATATGATACACTGCTGTTCCTGCCACTGCATTTTGTTTAATGGCATTGCTTCCTCTTCGCTGATCTGTAATTGAATTGCTGTGTCAGTAGGTTGTAGGTCTTCCTTCTGAAAGTCACAGTGTAAGACAAGTATTACTCTGCTACTACATTGAGGAAGAGCTTATGTAGAAGTTGAAGCTCTTGCATTTCATTTTTGAGTCTGAGTGAGAGGACACTAATAATCTCTAGGCCACCTCTGCCTTGTCTTGTCACCAGTGTAGCACCAATACTCATCTCCAGAGGCACAAGCTGGGACAGCTTGTTGGCAGACTTAGTGGAAGTGAATGTCAGAACCAACTCCTTTGCTCTATTGCCAAGCATAATCAGATTTTCTGGCACTGTACTGACCTCATGGAGCAACCTTGTTGCTCCAGAGATGAAGTGAAGGAAGGGGAAGATCCAGTGAAATCAGTTGATCTTTGAGTCTTGAATTGTGAGTTTGTCTCTGAACAGTGCTCCTTATTTCACCTCTTTCCAGTGGTCTTCAACTTCACCCTCAACGACCGTCGGAAAGGGCCCATCTGGAATGTGATCATGTGGACTTCCCTCTTCCTGGGCCAAGGTGTCATCATCTGCCTCTACAGCCAGGAGTGGTACGCCCGCCAGTACTGCCCCACGGAAAATGTGAGTGACCCACCTTTCCCAAGGGATAACCGAGGGGCTGGGCCTGGACAGAAGTTAAATGGCATGAGCTTTTCTGGCACTGCTGCATCAGGGTCTTCAGGAGCTGCTCAGCCTACAGACTGCCTGACAGAAGTGCTTTCAGTAGGGCTCTTCTTATTAATCACAGAATCACAGACTATTCTGAGTTGGAAGGGACCCACAAGGATCCAACTCTTAAGTCAATGGCCCACATGGGGGATTGAACCCGTGACCTTGGCATTATTACAACCAAGTTTTAACCAACTGAGCTAATCTCAGGGTAATGCTGGTGGTATTTCAATACTGGAAACTGAGGGTGGTTTTCCCACATTCCTGAGGATATAAACCAGCATGGTAGACCTCATTTAAGCTGTGGGAATGGAGGTCAGGATAAACTTTTGTAGGAGGCCCACAAAAACTGCACCTGTTGTGCCTCTCCCAGGCTTGAGTGGGTGGCAGTGAGAAATGGTTGCCTGTAAATGGTCAGTTTGGGTGTTTGTTGGTGTGTTTTCTCTGACTTGTAATTAATTTTCTTGGGTACCAGATTCTGCTCTACATAAAACCTCCTGCTGTACCAGCAGATTTCAGATTTAACCAAAGGTATCCTGAGGCAACCTCTATTTTAAGTTTGATTCTCCTCAATGAAGAGTTTGCCATTGTAAATCACTTGGCTTCTTGATACAACATGCTACTACACAGCATTTACCTGATGCATGTGAGGACTTGTGGCTGTAGCTACACTTCCAGGCACTGTTTAATGAGGGTAAGAACAAGGTTGCAGGATGTAAAAATGTGGTTTGATCTTTCCTGCTAGTGAAGTTTGACTTCAGCAGCTCACACCACAGCTGGTGCTGTTGGCCTGTCACTAACTCACTGCCTCTCCATGTTTTGCAGCCCACATTCCTGGACTATTTAAAGCCACGCTCATGGTCGTGTCATACAAAGATGTGAAAATGGTGTCCTCTGGCTGTGCCATCACCGAAAAACAAAGTTGTCCTCCAAGCGTTTGGACCAATGATCTAACTCACTACGGACTTTTTCTAAGGGAAGTTGTGCCTCCTGATTATTGGGGAGAAACTGTAATTTTTTTAAACATTGCTGGAGCAAACCAGTTGATCTGGATTGCAACAGACTTCATAGGCAGCATCTATTACATGCTGTCCCACTTTGAGCCATTTCCATGCCAGTAAAACATTGAGCTGAAGGTGGAATCTACTGGAATCCTATTCATCCAAGGGTCCCCCCCCAAAGTTGCTGCTTTTCTGGACAAGAGGCAAGCTAGTCAGATTTGCTGGTAGCTCATTGTTGGCATCTGTCCATCTTCCTTAGCCATCCCTTTGCAGTTTTTTTCTCCCTCTTGGTTAACAGGATGTTTGCAAAACTTCAGTTCTTCGTGATCCTGCCTGCCACTGTGACACAAGTGGCAGAGAAACAGGGTGTTTGCCTCCTTGCTCTGAAGATAGCCAAAGTATTCCTGGGTGGCTTTGAACTATGTTCCATGTGTGTTGGCTGCCAAAAAGGGGCAGAGGGAGAGGGGATTGTCAGTGTGCTTGTGGCTGCATTGCAGAATCAGGTTCAGAATCAGGGCATGGTCTGTGAAGTCTTTATATGACTTTTTACATTGAAAATTTGTTTTCTCTGTGTTCATTTAGTTCCCAGATGTCTTACAGCATTTTTGTTCTCTGGAGGCCCTTGTGACTTGAGGAATAGTTTTAATTCTTGCTCTTCCTTTCTCCTGTTCTAGATAATCAGTTTTTTTAACATGATTAACCTGTAACAGAGCTTTTACTTTACTTAGCAGGTGCTTTAAGGTATACAGGTTGTTAAGGGTTTCTTTACTAAGAAAGACTTGAAATACTACAACACAACTGTAGGAGAATGGGATCAACATTACAGGTACATGGCACAATCTCCTTTGGCCATGTGCAGCTCAGCACTTGGTGCCACTTGCTCACATGTGTTGCAGCAGCTTCTAATGCTGTTGGGGAATGGGGGCTGGCCCAGTGTCACTTTGTCATCTGTCTGTGTCTGCTCTGACACTGTGGGGAATTCAGGTGGAGATCAGCTTCCTGGGTATTGCCCTCTTTGTGAAGGGGTAGGATGTTCTCCCATGCACACCAATATAAGGCAGGGGCGTTATGTGAATTTAGTGTTTCCATAACTATTAGCTCTTCAGAGTCCCTTCAGTTTCCTTGTTCTGATGGGTGCTAAGCACAAAAGGGAACTTATGTAGGATTTGGGTGTGAATTGCTTCAGTTTCGTTGGAACTGCAGCTCCCATTATTGGAGAGGGTCAACTGATGGAGGTACCTTGACTTGGTGAAGAGGGTCACCTTATAGAGATACCTTAACTTTGGTGACAAAGATTTCAGAACTACTCAAATGTTCTTTATTGTCACTTTTTGGTAACAGCATTTCCATACTGACCTACAGCTCTGAGTATTTGGTACCAGCAGTATTGGGACAGTTGATGGACTTGTCTCCCCAAACAAATTCGTACGTTCTTTTGAGTTTCTGTTCTCACTAACCTGAGTCAGAAGTAATTTCATGGAAGATGAATAATACTCAAACTCTTCCAGGTGTTCAGGTGTTCAGTCTTCTGTAAGAAAAAATCCCACTCTTGAGAAAGGACCTTGTGTCAGGGCAAACTTGCCAAATGCAGTGTTTGTGTGTGTGGCTCTCCCTTGAAAACACCTCCTGCTAGAAACTGCTTGTTGAAACAGTTGAGGTAATTCCAGAGGAAGGGGCTTATGTATATCCCCAAACTTGGCAGTATTAGTATATAAACTCCTGAGAATTAAATGGATTACTTTATCCTCATTCAGCTTGAGTAATCCTAAATCTTTCACCATAACTTTTGTGGGAGAAAAGAACAGAAGTTCTGGAACAACTAAGCTTTCTTATTGAAAAAAAACAGACAAAACCCCCACCCTTTGGCCAAACAGTTTTATCACCTCCTTGGTATAGGATGACTTTTATCACCTCCTTGGTATAGGATGACATTCCGTCCAACTCTTTTTCATTTGGTGCTCAAAATATGTAATAGATGTGACTGCACTCAAAGAGGGTGTGATGGATTAGGGACTTGGTTTGTCATCTTCTTGCCTGTGTCAGGTCTTGGTGTTCTCAAAAGGAGACCAAATTCATGGTGGTGGCTCACTTTGTCCCCAGTTTTCCCTCACAGCTGGCACTGTCAAATGCCCAAAAGGATCATCAGCATTTACTGTGTCAGCATCCTCACTGAAGCCTCAGGGCTTGAGTGTCTGACAAGCAAAAGGCAACCAGAAAGGGATGCTCAGCTGTTGGAACTAGTCTTAGTTTTTGACAAGTTGAGGTTTTTAGCCTTGTAGATCAAGGTATCTGGCAACCATGGCATTAACAATTTGGATTACTTTCAGTTCTGTGGGTTTTTTAATTGCTTTTGAATGTGGCCTTATTTTCATTTTTCTAGAGCGTGCTGGAGGGGAAATACTAAGTCTTTTGCAGGTTGCTTGTTTAATTAGAGTCAATGATGGGTTTTCTTAGGCTGTGATTGCCAGATCTAGCAGTCCAGTGTTCTGGTCAATAACGAGGATGCGAAGGTTCCCAACCTGCCCTTTACAAGTTCACAATATAATATAATATTAATTGTTTTCTGTGGTTCTTTCCAAGACAAGAACTGTGCAGCTTGCTTCCATGGTAACTCCCTCAGTTATGAGGTGGGAAGCTTCCAGCTTCGGAATGGCAGCCAGTACAGCTGCAGCTCCTTGCTCAATAGCCTCACGAAAATCAGTATTAATACAGCAAATGCATCCTGGTTTTCATGCAGAAAAGGGAAGACCGAACCTCTGTGGATCCTCATGCCTTGTATGTCCTGTCTGTGGGGGTGTTTGGCTTCCAGCCTACAGGGGTAGAGCAGTCCTGCACCCAAGCTGTGAGCTGTGTGCTCTCCTATGACAGCCATCCAAGCACAGTGTGCACTGTGGTGTGAGCTACGGCGAGTCCTCGTGGATCTTTCAGTATCAAATGGCATGGATTGCTTAAAGCTGCTGAAGGGAAATGGAACTGTTGGAGCTCCTGCTTCCAAACGAAGATGGGCTGGAAGGACAGTGGATTCAAAGAGTCCATGTGCTCTGTGGCACCAGGATGATGAACTGGCTCCCCATGGTACCTCTGAGCCAGCCTCGGCTCATCCCTTCTCCCAGTGCCTCCAGCCATGGTGCCCCTTCCCTGGTGGTGGCAGGGGACTGCCTGGCCTTGGCCCTGGCCCTGGCCCTGACACCAGTCCTTCCATGATGCAACCTGTACCGTGTTCTGTCACGCACAAGAGCTGTTTATAATCTACTGTATTACAGCAGTTAAAATATATTTTGCTATTAGGGGAGGAAAAAAAATTGCCTTGGTTTGTTTTTTTTCCTCTGAGGGTCCTGGTTTGGGAGTTACAAGAGGGCACAGGGGATTGGGGCAGAATAAGATAGGTGGGGCTGCTCTCCTGGGAAGGTGGCTGCTGTGGGGAGACATTGGGAAGTGCCTTGGGAAGGGAGGGAGGGAAGCCTGAAGCTGCCTGTGCCCAGAGCTCCAGGGAGCCCCTGGCATGTCTGCTTCCTGCATGGGGCTGCAAGTGTTTTCTCACTTTGCAAGGGCAGGGAAGGGATAGAGATGGAGCCAATTGTGCCATGGCAGACCCAAACCTGGAGGTACCAGGCAGGGTCACAGGGTGGTATGGGGGAGATCTGGGCTGGGTGCATGGGGAGGAACTCCTGCACAAGTTCTTCTTCAGGTCCTGCAAAGCAACAGGAAACATCTGAGGTAAGTACCAGGTGAGAAGGGTACTTGGGGGTTCCTAAGCTGCCTATTGGCCATCACATCCCTGCAAGGGGAAAGGATGTCCTTGGAATGAGGGAGAGGAGCACAGGGGAGAGGAGTCAATAGCTCCTGGAACAGACATGAGTTTCTAACCTCTCCCAACTCAACGCACATTAAATTGGAGCAGTGCCAAGTGTGTATCGTGTTGGTGACTTCTGCCTTTATTTTGGGCCTGAAACAGGTTTGTGTGCCAAGAACTTAATATTTTTCCAGCTGTGTACCACATGCTCTAAAGTCTCATCTGTCCTGAAACTGTAGCAGCTACAGAACAAGGCCATTAATCTTCCTGTTCTTTCTGGTGGGAATATCAAGCACTGCCAAAGAGCCGTCAGAGGGAAAACAAAACTTTTGTCACAAGTTTTTAGCACACTTTTGTATTTCCAAGAAACCATTTATGCAGCAAGACAAGAAACTACCTGCCAAGGTTACTCCTAGATTATACCTACACCCACAGACTTGTATCTGAAGAAGTGTAATTAGCCCAATTAGAATCCACAGTACAAGGATAGAGCTGATAAGGCAGTCAGAAAGTCTTCATACCAGAAGCATTTATAAAGAATTACACATTTTTGCAAGGCTGGTGGGTGAGAAAGGTCTCATAATTCCCATGAATTCTCTACTGAAACTAATGGAAATACTGGGGTTTTTTTCATTAGTAGGATACCTCCAAAAAGAAAAAGGAGGATTAATAATTGGCTACAGATATCATTGTCTGGCCCAGTCAGATGCATGAAAGGAACACTTGTGCTTAATGCAGTTTGTAGGTGGAAACCAAATGCCCCTTTGGAGGATACAGCAAAGCATTGCAGGCCTGGGTTTCACCACAACTGGTAAACATGGGCTTAGCTGCCTGTGGTTTGGGGTAAGGGAGCAGGCACCTTGTCACAGATTTTCTCTCAGCCCTGTGCTTTTACAATTGGTTTCACTTTCTCTTTCAGCAGCAGAATACATGCTGTTGAAATGGTTCCGGTGTGCCACTCTCCAGAGATCCCTAAACTGAGGGATACCTCAAGGGTGCTTGTCCATACCAGGCCTGTTTTTCCCTCTCTGGAGTGTAGGTTTGTTCCAGAGGAGGTCTGCAAAGCTTGACCTATGCCAGCACTTCTCTCTATAACCTAAAGAACTTATAACCACCAGAGCCCCAGAGGGCTTCAGGGTCAGTCTGTTTTCCATCTCCTGCCTTTTTCTGTCCAGAATTGCCTCTCCTTTGGGTGTGCATGTTTGTTCCCTGGGCAAAAGAAAATTTTGCTGAGTACATAAGATAAATTTATGCTATATTGCATCACTCTCCTGACCACACCATTTGACACAGATCCAAAGTACTGCCTTCCAGTCCCTGCAAACGTGCTCACACCCTGGTGCTGCTGTGAAGCCTTTGCCGAGGCTGTTGTTTCTTTAACCCCAAGAAATAATGGCAGGGAGAGCCTGTTTAGATGATCACCCTGACCTCTCCCACTCCTGGGCACATTTCTTGCTCAGTAGTGACAGCCACGTGTGCCTCTTGTGCAGGGCTGTCTGCAAACCCCAGATCGGCTTTGGCATTATCCTAATCTTTGGAGCAAGTTCAGAGATCTGACAGACCACCCTGTCAGTTTGATGGATGCTGGAAGGTAGGCAAAGAAGGGATAAGGAGCACAGGGAGAGGGAAAGACAGAACTGGGAAAACAGAGCTGGATCTCTTCTGTGGGCTTATCTTATGGTAGGTGGCTGTGCTGCCTGATGGACCAGCTGTATTGCTGGAGTGCGGGTGGAGAAATTGAAGGGAAAGATGTTTGGGGATTAATAAATAAAAGAGTTGCTAAATGTGTGCTTCCTAGAACCATCCTTCCAAAGGATGCCAGGCTGACAGGGATGCTCTGTGATCCTCAATTAAGAAAAGAAGCTCTCCTGGTTTTAATGGACTTAGCAGGGAATAGCTTTACACTTCTTTGTATATAAGTGTTGCTTAGCAGTGCTAGGAGGGGAGGAATGTTTTTTTCTTTATCTTTAGGCAATAGCGCATTGGCAGACGACATGAAAAGTGGTCTTTGGCCAGCAACAAGCAACATGAGATTAATCTGCCTAAAACCCATGATCTCATCCATCATTTTTGCCCCAGGAGAGGGAGCCCTGGCTGTAAGCCTGGTCTCAGGCTGAGCAGGACAGACCAGTGCAGGGTTTGGGCTGCAGTGAGGGAACAGCAGGCTGGTGTTGGGTGGTGGAAGAACAAGGTCCTCCCCTCCATTTCAGAGGTGTCCTTTACTTGTGTGATGCTTTGACTGGCCAAGAAGCTGAGGATTTTCTCCCTTAGATTTTCAAACCTTTCTTTTGGCAGAAGCTCTTTTTCTGAGGGTCACTGGGATCAGAGAGGGAGGGTGGTACAGTCCCACCTTCTCCTCAGTGCTGCTGTTCAGGTGTTTCTCTGGGTGTGTCACTAACTGGGAGAAGAGAAGTCCTCAGGCACATGTCCCACTACTACCCTGATCCTAAAACTCACCAGCTCCCCTGACACTGTTCAGGCTTGACTGTTTCCGTCTGGTTTCAGACACAGGTTGTTTCTGTTGGGCTCTGAATCATGCAGAAGGAAAGGTAAAAGCAGTGTGAAAAGCTGCTATGTGAGGTTCCCTCTCCTGGCTGCCAAACCTGTGGCCTCTTTGGGAGGGAACCAGGAGTTGTGCACATCTCCCATGTTTGTACAAGGGGGTTTAGTGACAGGACAAAGAAAAATGGCTTCAAACTGAAAGAGAGTATGTTTAGATTTGATACTAGGAAGAAATTCTTCCCTGCAGCTGATCTGCAGGAAGAAACTGAACAGTTCAGGGAGAGGTTGGAGTAGAAATAGTGTTGCCTTCAGCCAGGCAAAACTGCAAACTGTTTACAGCAACCTCAAGGAACAGCTTCAATACTTTCACAGCAGTGACCGGTGAGTGCCCCAGAGGAAAGGAGGGGGAGTAGCCACTCTCTCAGCTGCCTGGATCAGCAAAAAGTGTCTACTGACTCTCAGGTGCTGTGAGATTTGGTACAATCTGCAACCTGCACATCCCTCACAGCTCTGCTCTCCCGCTTGACACCTTCAGTTTGTTAATCAGATCCCTCACAGTAGCTCCAAAGTGGTGCTGTGGGTTTGTATTTAGGTTCATGCCATCCTGCTGCAAACCAAAGTGTCTCTTTTGCAGCTGTTTGGCTGTAACAGAATCCCCTCCATTTAGTTTGGTTCATTTCAGCTGGAATGCACAGGCTTCAGTGCTCCAACAGAGCATTCAGTTCCCTCCTGTACAGATATATGAGACCCTGAGAAACATGAGGTTTCAAACCCAGCCTTTTTCTGTGCTCAGGTGATTATATTTTGAAGGACTTTTTAGTTAGTTCACTGTGATATGTTAAATAAAACAGAGCATAACTGCAAGCATAAAATGCAGCAATATACGCAGTATGTGCAGTAACAAAAGACATGAATCACAGATTGCAATCATAGAGTTAATAATGTCTGAATTTTCAACATGTGCTTGAATTTGATTTTCATCTTTGCTGGAAGTAATGTATTTCCTCAACTGACAGCCAGTGTTTATGTTGAGTGAGAGAACAGAAGTCCCTGGATAAGTAAGACCTTGCAGTTTTCACTTCTCTCTCAAGTTACAATTTGTGTGGCCAGCTTGGTACATTTACAATATATATCAATATATATTTGAGTTTACTAAAGGAGTTTTTCCTCAGCTCTAATACCTTCTTTTTCTCTGCTTTAGCTCTTCCCTGATGATGAAAACATACATGATGAAATCCTACATGACATCAAGTTGTTGATATATGTAAGATTTGGGTGGGTTGGACATTATTGTGTGGTATCTGCTCAGGGAATTGCCCTGTGTTACCTGAGCCCCAGTGAGCACCTAAGTCCATCAGCAGTGCAAACAAAACCACAGCAGCTCAAATCTTTTGTGCTGAATCTACACATGAGAAGTTATGATTGACTAATGCCACAGTTCAGTGCATTAATCTCAGTAATTTGAGCATTATCTGACCAACAGTTCTGGTGACTGATAAATTATATTAATCCACAGAAATGCTCATGATTGCCACCAATAAGTTTTCAATTTATTTGCTAGCTACTCACTGTGACATGTTTATGCTCATGGACTGCTCACACTTCTCTTACCTGACTGCCATCACCTTTCTGTTGCAGCCAAAGGATGGTCCAACTTTCAGGGGCATATCAGGCTTCCTGTTCTTCTTTCAGAGGCTGAAAGCAGCCCCAGAGCTGGAAGGAGCTCTCTCTGGAAGAAATTAAGAAGAGGACATGTCAGGTCTACTGGCATTCCAACAGAAGGATAAATGGTAAGGAATAACCAAATTTTGTTCAGTCTTTACTTGGGGATGTCAGGAAAGCAGCAGGTAATAAAGGATCAATTAACACATTCCATGCCAGCCTTTTCCAAAGCTGCAGTCTGACCCCTAGATATGCTCTGGGAATCAAGAGCATTCAAGGGATAAACTCCAAGAAACTTGACTTGCAGTCACAGGTGAAAATAATATCTGAAATTTTAAATGTGATAGAGTGCAGAGAACACCCAGTGCAGCTATGACACAAGGAAGTCGTATGTTATGTTCAGAGGGAGAGTGGGAGGCTTGTGATTATGTGGATAATTTATGGAAAAGAAAATAAAAGGAAAGGACAAATGTTTAAAATGTAAAATGAAACATCACTTTGAGGATCATGAACCAGATAATGCTGTCTACAAGGGGAATACTTTTTTTATACCTTATCACTTATGCAAAGTTATCTTTATCTAGATACTGAATTATCCTGATAATAAAGTATGTAAATGTTTTCTTTGCTGATATAAACTTATCATCTCCCCTGTAAGATAACAAACAATTGTTGAGTAATTTGCAACCAACCTTCTCAACCTTTGCCTCTGGCAAGACCTTGACTCATTCCTGATTTCAGAATTGTTTCATGCCTGATGTTTTTTTAATCATTTGATTTCTTTTTTTGCAGACTAAAACTAAACTGTCAGGAACTGCTACTCGTGTTTGCTAAGCTGCTTCTCATACTGTCATCTTATTCTTTCACTCAGGATTATCCTGTGCTTTTCCCTATACTATCTTATGCTCCATGCTATATTTCAGGCTACAGAAGGAACTGAGACAGCTACAGGAAATAAATAAGCATTTCTCATTATAAAGAAAGAAGAAGAAATGGGGGCAGAACTGGCCAAACACCAGCAAAAAGTCAGCAGCAGATTGTCATGATCTGAGCACAGGGCTGGGCAGCACAGTGTGGATATCTGATCCAAAATTGCTTCAGCCAGTAAAGTCCAGGAAAAGAAATTTTAGCTTATTTTAATACAGACTTTGGGAATGGGGCCATGGGAAATGTATTCTCTTAATCCATACAATGCAGCATGTTTTGAATGGCTTGGAATATTTTTTGCATTGCAATTTAATGAATGGTCTTTCAGTAGAAAAAGACAAGGTAACTCGTTACACAGACTCTTGGGTAAGAAACAGTGAAAATGAAAGAGATTACAAAGAATAGGGAAGAGACAATACTGAGAACATGGTAATTTTGTCCTGTAAGGCAATGGCACTCAGTTACCTGAAGTGTTCATTATCTTCTAAGATCTAATTACCTGGTCTCAAGCATCATGTGCCAGAAATACAAAGGTTTTGATGACAAGGGTGAGAGATGGAGAGAGAACAAAGACATACGAGATTGCTTTAGACAGATGTACGAAAGGACTTATAGGAAATTTATAAGGATTGGCTTGAGGTCTTTGCTTTTATTTGGTCTTCCTTGATCACTTTTTAAAGCCTTCCCAGAGTACCTTCTTTGTGAGAATAAGGTGTTTCTTCTGGTCTGGTTATCCCAACACTGTTTCACTGCACTTCTTCCAATCCAGAGTAGAACTTAACCAGCTCTACTCCACTTGAGGGAAACCAAACCATACATCAAAATCACTGAAATATTAAAAAAAAAATGCCACCACCACCATGTGCTTAACATGCCAGCTTTCCTAGAAGATGCCATGGAGGCCAGAACCTTACCAGGATTTAAATAGAGGTTAAATATTGGCTATGTAACATTGTTATATTTCAAGTATATTCCCCAACAAACAGGGAATAACCATCAGCATATGCCAGGTAAGTGAAAGAACAAGTGATTTACTACCTTGTCTAGGCACATCTGTGCTTACTGTATCACCTGCGTTGTTGAAGAACAGGATTGTAACTGCAAAGCTCTTTTAAAAAGAATTATGTTAAGCCTTTATGCAATGAGAAAGCCAAGTCTGCCAAGACAAGAAGTCAGGGCTTCAAACCAAGCCCATTTTCTTTCAGCTTGCCTTGTATTCAGTGTTTAGTAAATAGCTCATTCTTAATCCTGAGTGTAGCCAGTTCCCACATAGGCTGTTCAGCCCTGTTGGCATCCCCTATGGAATCCAGCTTTATTTTTGTTGGCTGAAAGAATTATAATTAAAGGTTGTATTTTCTTCCCCTGCAGGCACAGCAAAGTTTTTGACAGCCTTGGGGAGAAGTGTGGAAGATGAGATTGGTTATTCAAGGTGCAAAAGCTGGAGGGAGGGCCTGGCATGGACAAAGCTGAACTGCCCACATTTCATCACAAGATTCCATTGTGGCTGGCCCAGGTTGGTGCAGTGATCGTTGCATGGGGGTGAGAGTGATGATGCACCACGTTTCCTGTAAGGACAAAGGTGTTAACTGGATCTGGGCTGACCTTGAACAGAAAACTGTACTTCTGAGAAAAGAGAGATGTCCTTTTGTGGAGCGCCTGGCACAGGAAACTGAAAGTGGAATGAACTGTGGGGAGAGGCTGAGGGAGCTGGGGGTGTTTAGCCTGGAGAAGAGGAGGCTGAGAGGTGACCTCAGCACTGTCTAGAACTACCTGAAGGGAAGTTCTGGCCAGGTGGGGGTTGGTCTCTTCTCCCAGGCACTCAGCAATAGGACAAGGGGGCACGGGCTCAAGCTCTGCCAGGGGGAATTGATGTTGGAGATGAGAAAAAACTTCTTTGCAGAGAGAGTGCTCAGGCATTGGAATGGGCTGCCCAGAGAGGGGGTGGATTCCCCATCCCTGGAGGTTTTTCAACTGAGACTGGCCGTGGCACTGTGTGCCATGATCTGGGAAAGGGACTGGAGTTGGACCAAGGGTTGGACTTGATGATCTCAGAGGTCTCTTCCAACCCAATCCATTCTATGATTCTAACGTGATCAGCTGAAGTGTTAAAATGATTGGTGACTGCCTTTCATCTGCTTTGATTTGGCAATATCTATGGAAACAGTTGGTGGCTTCAGTATCATTCCTGGAACATCCCTGTCTCCCTCAGAACTGCCAACTGCTTTGAAAATCTTGACATTTGAAAAAACCCAAAATGAGTGATTCATTTAGTCAGATTTCTGGGGGTATACTCCTCTTCACGGTGCTCCATTGTCTTTGGTAAATATCAACCAGAAATAAATCATTTGCAGAGCACATGCATAACATCTATGTGTGAGATTCCTTGCAAATGCCAGGTTTGCCCACAAAAAAGCATCAACAAAATAACCTGTGTCATGTTTCCAGTGTATGGTGTACCTAAATATGCTGGGGTTTTTCTGAGCTGGGAAGCAAAAAGTATCTTTGAGACAGGAGGTCCCTGGGTCTGATGCACTAGAGGTCACTTTGTTTCTGAATTTGGTTTTTTTTTTTTCAGAGCGGTACCTAGAGAATTCTTTTAGATGAGTCAGCAGTGGGTTCTGTCTATGAATAATGAATTTCTTAACAAAAAAAGTAAGTGCAAGTCTGAACTGCTCAGAGTAAGAGCACTCTATCTAGTATTCAGTGTTTCCTTAAATTTCCTTCTGGCTGGAGTGCAGTTGTGAGGAATGCTTGTTTCTCTTTCAACTCTTTCCTGTTGGAGTCGAGTTGTGGCTTTTGTCTGCCAGCCAAAGAAGCAGAAGGGAACTCCTAAAAATAGCTGTAGTGTCTCCTGTACAGTGCAATAACACAATTTTGTTTCACCTTTAGCAAGCATTTCCTCTGGAATAACTCTGATATTTCCTGTGCAGAGAGCTGTTGTGCCTGCTGGCTCTCTGTGGGTTTATTACTTTCTCTCAGGGTTCTGGAAGGTGTGGTGTGTGATTTTTGGTTTGTTGCTGCATTTTGGACATGACAACACACCATGTGGCTGATGAGCAGCACATGAGCCTCAATAAGAACTGGGTGAAGGATGAATCCGTAATAGGAAAAGATGTGTTTGTAAGGAATATGGAAATTGAAAAGGTAAACCCCAAACATTTCTGTCATTAGGTCAGTTTACAAACTGAGTTAGGTAGGAAATTGACTTACATGAAATACTCTGACTTCAGATTATGTGGCAAGACCAGTCATTTATTAGGGGTTTAGATTTGCTTTGCTGCCTTGTGCAGGTGACTGAACTGCACAGAAACCTGACCCTGTGGCTGGTGGATTTGCTGGGACTTGTGACAGCAGCCTGCTTGTCCTGGGAGTGCCTGTTTCACCCCACGGGTAGATCAGTTCCCTGTGGTGTCTGACAACTTTTGCTTCACCCATTGGGGTGGGCTTTTGCTGGAATTCTGGTGGCAGCCTTACCCAGGAGATCAAGCCCACCTTCTGGTTTAATTCCTTAAGTGGAAGGATGTTTGAGACTGCCTGTGACAATGAGGTGTGGTCTATAGATGGCTGATCTGGTGTTGGTCCACTTTCATACAAAACAGATTAAATTCAGATGATGAAGAAATGGTTTTAGATTTAGTGTCTTGGACTTCAGATGTGATCAGATATGTAGGCCATGACTCCAGCATCCACCTGAAATCTCTGAAATCAGACATATTTCAGTTACAGGGTTAGGAGTCTCCATCACACCAATGGTTTTAGCTTATTGGCAGAGATTTGGCGCTGAGTTTTTGCTGTCTGCTTTGAGACACTATTTAACACTTGTGTCAGACCTGCAGGGGCAGTGCAAAGTGCTGGTGATCTCTCTGATTCTTCTCTTCTTGTGACTTTAAGTAATCTTAGCACAGTTACCACAGCTACAAGTTGTCCTCCTGACAACTGGCCTCTGGTTTTACATGTTCTGCTGATACAGAGCTCTTGTCTGGCTTCTGACTGTGCACTGATGCCCCAAACCAGGCACATGCTGCAGGTGAAATGTAGCACTGCTGGTTTCATATTCACTTAGGGAAGGTTTTGCCCTTTCCAGCCAGAGGCAGGTGATGCCAATGAGACCTTAACTCCCTTTTCTCAGAAAGAGTTGGAAGCCCTGGCAGTGCTGGAGTGTCTGCAAGAGCAGCTGCTGTGAATACTGGCCCTGTGCTGGAGGCCTGAGCAGGGCAGGGCTTCATTTCAGGTTCTGCACTTTGGTAAGGTTGTGCTTCATCCAATACCTGATGGCTTAATATGGGTTTTCCTTTCATTCTGAATGTCTTGGGCCACTGCAGAGATACTTTTTCAGGTGCTGTTGGCACCTGCAGGGTGCTGTGTGAATGGGGCTGAGCTCTCCCAGTGCCTGCCAGTGCCCTGGAGTGTGGTAGGTACAGCCACACAATGTTGTGACTCAGTGTGGGGAACACAATAAAGGGACCCCAAAGTGTGTCCATGCAGAATCACATCAAGGTTTGTGTTTGGCAATGACTTCCTCCATGCCTACTCAGGCTTGGCTGTTCTGAATTGTATTCTCTCATCCTTGTTTTGTCTGTGAGCTTGCATTACCCAGGGAAACCCCATCTCATTAGCCTTGCTAATAGAATTGACTGTGCTCTGTATTTATCCCTGCACAATGAAGATCAGCATCTCACCCTTTGCTAGCAAACAATGAATTTTAAAATTAATTAAATTTGCAGGGTTTACATAGATGAGCCATGAAATCCTTTGTAGATCTTTTAACAATGCTCTTCTTTGAAACCACAAATGTGTTTTGTAGAGTCAGTCAATCCCCCTGGACACCTCAGCTCTCTAAATCTTTCTTTTGAGTATCCTGCCAGCAGCTCCTTAGATTTCACATTTTAGCATTAACTTTGCTTCTGTGTTTCACAGAAACAGAGATCTGTCCTCAGAATGCAGAGGAAAGATCTGAAGATCTTGAAGAGAAGCTGGAAGAAGTTCTGTGGAGAATCAAAGAGCTAGAGTGTGAGAAAGATGGGGAAGTCATCCCAGAAGCAACACACAAAGAAAGGCAAGGTCAGGACAATCAATATTCTGAACCCTTTCACAAACTCAGAGAGTGAAGCAGTTTTTGAGGACACCTCTCTCCTCCTGGGCATGTCCTAGAGTTTTGTTTTGACTCCTTGTCAGAGGTCAAGCAAGAAGGCTTTGAACATGATTCTAGATCAGGGCAGAAAGAACTGCTGAATGTGGTCTGGTTTTGAGAGAAATTAATTTTGTTTGGGTCTGTGTCTAGGAGATCACTGTAACTGGTGTCATCTTCCTTGTAAGTGAGAGATCCCTGTTACAGTCAAGAAAAATCCGTTTAGGAACACTGATTTTGGAGGAGAAAAGAAATGATGTTCCAGGTCCCTTCGCTCTGAGGCCACAGACCTTTTGTGTTCATAGCACAGGACACTCTTGCTCTCTCCAGCAGGTATTGGAAACACTGCTGACCCACTCACCTTGCCCATACAGGGCAGTGAGTTCCTTAGGTCACAAATCTGCTGTTTATGGAAGCATTTCCTTATGTCTCAACCGGATCCACAACGTATAAAATGCAGAGAAGGAGAAGGAATGAGAATTAAAATCTTTCCTTAGTCCTTCAGCATATCTTGTCTCTTTGACATCAGAGTGGGAGGAGAGGCTGATTTGTTTGTTAAGGATATGATACCTTGGGCATATTTTAACTCTGTGGTATTTTTAATGGCTTTGGTTTGTTATTTTGTTTTTCTTTCAGAAAAATGTTTCCAAGAATGCACCTCAGAAGTGGGGGCCTGCTCAAGTCCCAAAGCTTCTACCTCTGGCCTGCCCAAGAGATCCAGGAAAACCAAATACTGAAGAACAGCAATGCCTGAGTAGCATATTAGTGTCCATTCATTGTAGTGTTTCACCCCTGTTCCACTGCTGTTATTTCTCACCCACGACCCCAACATTTCTGTGCCATCTCAGCATTTATGCTGTTCTTCTCCCTGCCTTCACCACTTCCACATCTGTCTTGCTTGTCCCCTGCTTCCTCCCACAGTCCTGGTATCTTGTAATACCATTTCTGCCTCAGCTTTCTCCTCCCCACATCTCTCTTGCCTGTGTCCCTTCTGTTTGTGCTCATCAATCTCTTCTTGCTGCTTTATCTCCTTCTGCCTCAATCCTGTTGGATCATACAAATAAGTTGTTTGCACCTCTTCCCTCTCCTGTCAAGGGTTTTTTCCTCAGCATAGCCTGGTGGTCTGTCTGATAACGAGTAGCTTCATGCTCCTTCATGCTCTGGGTTTCAGATGATCCAGTTACCAGCTGCCTGACTGGTTGGGAAGAAAATGTACAAAAGATCGGGATGACTCTGCAATTTGACCCATTCTCAGCTTGAAAGAGCAGGCAGTGAAACTGTCAGGAATCACATCAGCTCAGACAATCCCTGCCAACTCCCTCAGACTGAATTCTCTTTTGGAAACATATCACTAATCCGTAAGTACAGTTTTAAATTATGTTCTGCAAGGTTTTTGAACTTAACATCTCCTGAAGGTAAAATTGCAAGTTTCTGCTGGCTCTGTATATGTAAAAGAGAGAGGATCCCGCTGGAACAACACATGCTTTTTGGAACTCAGGATGCTCTTAGCTATAATTTGCCTTTCTATAACTGCAGAAAAGTTACACATTTGAAAAAAGCTATGCCTGGCTTCTGCAGATACAAGTGCAAACAGGATAATGAGTGTGCCCTGACAAAGTACTGTGTGCCTCTTGACACTCAGTTCTCGAGCTGTGTTGTTCCTTTGAGACATTATCTGTAAAGCTGTTGGTCTTTGACGTGCTAAGAATCTTGGTCTGGATGGATCTTTTTACATGGAGTTGGAAAAGCAGCCAGAGAAGTCTTCAGAGAAAGGATCAGCTGCAGCTCACTCTGTGTAGTATTATGCCCCTTTGCCCAAGGTTGGGAAAGAGGGGCCTTTTCCAGCAGCATGAGAAATAACCAGAACCAGCTTTAGAGGAGTGACTGCACAGCTCACATTCCCTAGTGGAAGATGACAGAGCTGCTTGACTTCACAGAGCTAGTTTTCCATGAACAGATCAATACTGAGATCTGTCAGACACACAGGCCATCCTGCCACCCTGTCCTGAGAGGGTTACAGTGGCAGAATGATGGAGATGTGAGGTTTACACCTGGAGCTCCGGTGCTTGTGTCATCACCAAGAAGTTCACTGGTGGATTTTTCCCACTTCCTAGCCACTTATAAGGGGGCTGGCTGGCCTGGCATTCTTGCTATAAAAAGGCAGAGTGAGTATTATGGGAGCAATGAGTGTTACCAGCAGGCAAAAACCTGTGGATAAGGGAAAATTCAGGAAGAGTGAGCGACTGGCTCTGTGTGTGAAAATTACTAAGGCAGATGCAGCAGGCAAAAATATTGCTGTTCCCAAGGCTCTCAGCTGGCTCTTCCCAGTGGGGCCGATTCCCCGTTGACAGCTCAGTGGGCTTTGGTTAAACGGGTCACCTTAAGGTTTTTAGGAGCCCACGAGCTCAGACCTTGTCCTGCCTCACCACCCTGTGGAAGCAAAGCAGCAGCACAGCCTGCCTTCCCCTGCACACCGGATGTGCCGCAGGGAAGAACCAAGCCTCAGGACAATACCACGGACCCAGCTTGTTCCCTCCTTGCAGGACCACCAGGCTGGCACCACCCACCATCCTGCCTGCGTGCTGAGCCCCTTCCTGTTCTCTCATGGATTGCCAGGCTCCCATTCCCACCTGCCCAGCTGTTTGATTTGGGAAGGCAGGGGGAGGAGGGGAGCATTTAAGTACATAGGGGAGAATCTGTCCTTCCCGATATGTGATGGGACAAGATGGATCAGACCCTGGGGCCAGGCTCTAAGGTGTCAAGGTGCATCTGGCCCTGTGAAGCAGAAGGGATGACACCCCACTTCCCTTACACACCTGCCAGAACTGCTCCTTGTACTTCACAATTTTAACTTTCCAAAACAAGCAGAGGCTTTTTCCATGTACAATCCACTTTATATTGCAGACCTGGCTGCCTCCCCTCCTGCCTTCAGACCAGAACCTGATGGTGGGCTGCCAGTAAGCCAACCTTCTTGCTCCTCCCTGAGCAGGACTGACCAGGAGCAGTGTGTGAACCGTTTCTGGGACAGCTCTCAGAGCATGGGGGAGTCCTTCTTGTCTTTCAGGCTTTCTGGGAGCTTTGTGGTGTCTGTGAGGAGGCTGCTCACAGCTGAAGGGCCATGGGTAGCCGGAGAGACCAGGTTCATGGCATCCAGAGGCAAGGGCAGGATGAAAGCAGCAGGCTTCTCTGCAGTGAGGGAGTGCAGTGCGTGGAGGTAACGGAGCTGAGCAGCAGCAGGGGCACTGGACAGGATCTCGGCTGCCATCCGAAGGGACTCAGAAGCTGCCTTTTCCCCCTCTGCAGCAATCACCTACCACGCAGGGGAAGAAAGGAGGTTTCTGTGAGACTGGGAGTGAGGGGGCACGGGCTGTTTGTTACAGAGGGAGGTTGCCACAGTAAAATTCCCAGGACCAGTGTGATTATAACATTCCTGCTCTTTGAAGATCACAGCATGTACTAGACCTCTTGACATTGCCAGGAGTTTGGGAGCTAATGTCTAACGTGTTATTACTAGGCCCACTGGAGCCCTCAGCTGGGCTCCCCTTGCTAGTCTCAGCTCTGAACAGGAACTAAAGGAAGCATATCTTCCCAGAGCTGTGTGCTTGTGTGGCATGTCCCAGGAACCTCAAACCAGGGGTGGGAAAGGAAAGAGGAACGCTTTGGAAGGAGATGAGAAGTATTCAGAGTTGGCATACCCGCACTTTGGCCTGTCTCTGGGCCTCTGCTTCCACAGCCAGGGACTGCCGGAGCTCAGCAGGCAGCTGCACGTTGTTGCTGTGGCAGGGAAGGACAGGGATTAGCTGGGCTCTTGGCTCTCCTGGCAGCACTGGATGGTCAATCTGAAGCTTGGAATGGGCTCATCAGTCAGTCTCTGCAGAGCATTCTTTCATGTCCTTTGCTCCCTGGGTGTTCCTCTTTGCATGTCTGACTTGAGCCTTCTACCTCCCTTCCCATCCTTCTCTTTCAGCCTGGTTTTCTACTGACCAGGAGTGCATGATTGTTAGGCAGCAGAGAGACATCCCTCTGTGCCTTCGAGGCTTAAAGTCTAAGCTCACTCTGTGAGACAGCAGAGACTCCACTAGGAGACTGCTCTCAAGACAGGCATAGAAATGCTCTGATCACAGATTTATTCATTCACTGTTTGGCTCCCTCTTCCATGTCACTGTACATGATGAGTGAGCCCCACCTTTCTGCATGGACTTCTGAGTGATGAGCCCATTGCAGCCAGTGCTGAGACCCTGAGGCCTTTGATCTAGAGCAGACACGGAGGGCTCAGTGCCCACTGCACTTCTTGGGCTACAAGAAAAGGGTGCAAACTCTGCCTGCAGCAGCAGTGAAATGGTGATGAGACCCCAGCTAAGGATCCTGCCCCAGCTGCCAGTGCAGGAGCAAGAACAGTGTTACATGTGGAAGTTTTACATGAGGCTGAAAGGGGCAGGGAAAATGGGAAGGTGGGAGGTGAGGCCTTCTGCAGAATAGCTGCAGGGAGAAAGACAGAGACAAAGCAGGAAGAGAAGCAGGCAGCATCAAGTAGGACAGGTACTTGCAAAGGGCCAGGGAATTGCCTTCTACCAGCATTTCCTACCTACATTTCTATTCTCTCCACTTTGATCCCCCAGCAGCCTGTGACTGCATCCAAAGCCACCTGTGAAGAGGAATATTTTTAGAGCATGAGGAGAACAGCAGCCCTGGCCTAGGCTCCTTACAGGGAGTAGGACAGGGCAGGGACATTAACTACAGGACTGTGAGGCAGATTTCTCACGTTTTGTGTGCTACTGTGCAAGGCCCTCAGAAATAAAATTACTGCCCTCACTTCCAATTTGAGTTTACCACAGGGATTTAGGATGATTTAACTAGAGTCCATACTGATTCTAAGTCTGGAATCCTTCTTCAAACCAGTGTCTGTAATCCTGAGGGACTGACCACCTAAGCTTCTTCGTGGAGCCTCAGTTCACCCCTTGCTCTTCTGTCCCCCTCCCCATGGAAGCACCTTTATCTCCTGGCTGATGTTCTTCCTCTCCAGCAGAAGCTCAGAGAAGGCCTGATGTGCCAGGAGGCGCTTTGTGGTGGTCTGCACCAGCAGCTGGATAGCACTGGAGATGCTGGTCAGGGTGGTGAGGAGAAGAGAGGCATTCTCCAACCGGTAGTAGCAGACAGCATCTATCTCCAAAGTAACCATGTCTTTGGTCACCACCTAAGTAGAAGACATTAGGGGAGATGGAGCTGGTTCTGGCACTTCTGAGGTAGCACAGAAAAGCAACAACTGAGAGAATGACAAAGACTGGCTGGATGGTTAAGCCATCAGAGCTTCCACCTCTGTACTGACTGATCTTGGGCAAACCATATAAGCTCTAGATCTCAGAGGTTAATCTGAGATGGTTTTCTCAAACTTTTCTGTTCCAGGATGAAGGTTGGAAGCATAAGATCTAATGTTAAAGATAACAAAAATCAATATAGAGAGGGGGTATCGGTCATACCTGATGGAAGGGAATCTCCAGGGTTTTGAGGCGAAGGTCTATCTTGTGATACGTGTCCAGACAGGGAAGGAAAAAGAAAAGACCTGTGGGAGTAAGAGAAAGGTTCTAATGATCATCAGAACCACAGAAATCACTTCTTCTGATCTGGAGAACAGGAAAGGGTTTGGCCTGCAGAAGTACAAAGGAACAGCAATACACAGCCTCAAACTCCGAGGCTGTTTCTGTGATGGAAAAGCCATGAGAAGCTACTGGCTCTCAAGAGGAAGGGAACAAAAACATCCTAGTCCCTGCCTGCTTGGAGGGCACCAGCATGTGAGCTTTGGTAGAGCATGAAAAAGAGGAGCAAGATGGCTACAGGGAGCTCAGTAAACACCTTACCAGGTCCTTTGGCTCTGCCAGGAAGGAGATGGCCAAGTCTGAAGACGATGGCTCTCTCATACTCCCGCACTACCTGCGGAGGGAAACAAAAGGTAGGGTAGGAGAAGTAGGAAGGGAGGATTTCAGCAGGTATGAACTAGTGGCATCATCTGTCACTGAGGCACTTTACTCTTTGCCCAGCACTGCTGGCTGCCCTTGTGTGTGGCCATTCCTGTGACCTGATGAGAGCAGCCCATGTTAGACCCACCCAGGGTTTTCCAGGATGAGGCCAGCATTTTGCTTCCCTAAATTAAAGGAAGTGAAAATTCTCCCTGTTGGCTGTTTGCCTCCAAAGGAGCCATGTGTGTATGTGCTCATGGGTGTAAGAGCTGAGCCATAATACTGAAATTCTTGTCAAATTTCCCGAAAGTGGGAATCAAAATATGCCTACTTGTAACCATGCTACAAATCTGGCAAAAATGAGAGGAAGAGGGAAAACCTGCTATTAATTGAAAGATCAATCTCTCTTAAAATATTTAATTCAAAACCTATTTACCCAGCTGTTGCAATGTAGCCCTCTCTGGGCTGAGTAGGCTGAGGATTATATTTGAAAGTGAACAGGCTTACAATCTGATTTAAAGAGGAGAAACCTAAGCCCCTGTCTGCTGATGTTGCTGCAGGAGTATTTGAGAGGCAGTGGTTGGACCCCTGTGTTGTAGCAACATGTGAAAAAGGATAAATCAAAATAAATTATGAGATGAACAGGTGTAATTAGGGCCTTAGACCAGAAAATCTTTATACTCATGTCCAACACATGCTGAATCAGTGTGTGACATCCACATCAGACACCAGATACTGAGAGGGGCCCTATGGTTATTCTCACCTTCATGCAGAACCAGACAGAAATGGGGAAGGTTATTATGATGAACAGGAAAGACAAGATGATCAGAAGCCACTCACAGATGCCCAGACCTGGAGACTTTACACCTGTGGAGAAATGCAACATAACTGTGTTAGGAGAGGACTGCTCCCAGAATACTGATGGCCTGACAAGTGCCTGCACAGATCAGTTTCAGGGTTGTCCTTTGTCTAGGCTCGGTGTATGTGAACCACTTGTTATTCTCTGGCAGTGAGTTAAAGAACACTCCCTGCTCCTGATGGCCAGGAGCTGTGAGGATGGAGGGGCAGATTTTGTCTGTGCTTTACTGACAAAACCTGAGCCATGCTCCTCCACAGCTGGTTGACTAGAGGGCAGCCTTTATCTTGAAGAACTGGGTTTACTGTGTTTAAAGGCTTGGAATGGGTAGCTTGGCTGAGCTGGGATCCGTGAAGCTTATCTGGAAAGATGAGCCAAAGGAATAGATTGTAAATAAGAGAAAGCTCTCAACATGTACAGCCTGAAGTGCCCTTCCCTATCTGAGGCTGTTTGGAAACAGGATTTTGGTTTCATCTCAGCTCCCTAATGCAGTGGGACGAAGCCACTGGTGCCACTGAACTCTCCCTGTGCTCTACAGCAGTCACACCGAGGTGCTGGTGGGGGCTGACTGGGGTGCTCAGCCCCAGATCACTATTACCTCCTACATCTCCCCAAAGTGAGTGTGGGTCATCTTGCCCTTTGTTGTGCTCCTGTCTGAGGGGAAAATCAGCAGGTATGGCATGAAAATAGATAGGTTCCTCATGAGTGAACTTAGAGCCAGAGGCTGGACCATGATTTCCAGCAGTGAAGTTAGCATCCCTCCCATTCTGAATCCCTTCCAGCCCTGCCCTTCTGCCTTTGGAGCTCTCTGCAGAACCACCAGGTCCTGAGGCAAGTTCAGATCTGAAGAACCTGTCTGATCACTAGAGCTTCACAGCACCACTCACTAGCTGGGATTCCTGTTACTGAGGCAAAGAGAGGAGGTTGTGGAAGACCAGGTCCCAGAGATTCAGGAGCAAGTCTGAACCCTTGGGTCACTCCATGGCAACAGAGCTGCTGGCATGGAAGTGCAAAAGTGATGCTGGCTCCTCTAATACACATCTGCCATGCCCTGGTGATGATGGGTACAAAGAGGCCCAGATACCTTGCCAAAAGACTCGTGGTGCTCCCTTCTATCATGGCAGGTTGGGAATATGCCTAAGAAATGTGTGGAAAGAAACTGCTGTTAGAGGTTATCCAGAAGAAAAGCTGTGAGTGTGCACCTCAAGGGCAGTTCTTCTCTGCAGTGAGGTCTTATGGGTTGTGAACTGGCTTTAAAGCAATATCATCCACCTAAAGAAGGACAAGTGAGAAAAGGAAGAGAACAGAGGTGGGAGGCTGACTGGAGTCTCCCATATCCTGTCCTGAGGATAACATCTGTGCAAGGTGGGTGTGATAGCTGTGCAGAGAGCAGAGTCATACTGTGACCCACACAGCATCAAAGAGCCCAGTTCTCCAAGCCCTTCCCTTCTGTAAGCCGTACCTTCCTCTTGCTGCTCGCTGTCCAGCAATGCCATTGCCTCCATTTCTTCCTCAGACACCACCTCATCCACGTCCACCACCGTGGAGGTGTGCACCCTCCCATCAGTCCCTGCAGTGCTCTTGGTCTCCTTTGCTTTCTCGTGCTTTATGCCTCCCCTTCCTTTGCCGGTGTCTCTGCTGCTCTCCCTCTTCTCTCGTTTGCCCTGCCCAGCCGGGGACTCTCTGCGTCTTCTCTGAGACTCCCTGGAGGAGCTCCGAGCCCTCTTATCCATCCTCATCCGTGCCGGGAGCTCACAGGTGCCTGTGGGAGCACAGTGAGTACCTGCTTGAATTTATTGCTGCAGGCAAGGAAAAGCAGGCAGGGGAGGAGAGAAGGGGAGTGTCACATCACGGAGGCTCGTTCCAAGTTCATCACAGGCTTGTCAGGCATAATGGACAGTGAAGTGAGCAAGCTGTTTCCAGCTGCTGTGCTCTTGTCACACATTGCTGTGGAGATGGGGAGGAAGGCTAGACCTGGACAGGGTAGACCACAGGAGGACATTCTGTTTGCATCTTCCTGCTTTTGGAAATAAAATACAATCAGAAGCAGTCAGATGATTTTTAGTAGGTGGTTTTTGCAAAGCTGTTGAAAAGTCACCTGAAAGTAATTGTCAGGCATGTGGTCACAGGGACCTTAAATGGTGATAGTGGAAAAACTTTGCTGAAAAACCTTTGCTGGTGAGACCAGTGGCTTCCTCAGGAGTGTGTGGAGTGGTGCTGTAGAAAACAGGTGGGTGAGCAGCATCTCACACTGTTCTGCTCTCCAGAATCACAGAATCATAGAATGGATTGGGTTGGAAAAGACCTCCAAGATCATCAAGTCCAACCCTTGGGCCAACTCCAGTCCCTTTACCACATCATGGCACTCAGTGCCACGGCCAATCTCCCTTGAAAAACCTCCAGGGAAGGTGAATCCACCCCCTCTCTGGGCAGCCCATTCCAATGCCTGAGCACTCTCTCTGCAAAGAATTTTTTTCTGCTCTCCAACTTCAATTTGCCCTGGCAGAGCTTGAGCCCGTGCCCCCTTGTCCTATTGCTGAGTGCCTGGGAGAAGAGACCAACCCCCACCCGGCCAGAACTTCCCTTCAGGTAGTTCTAGACAGTGCTGAGGTCACCTCTGAGCCTCCTCTTCTCCAGCACAAACACCCCCAGCTCCCTCAGCCTCTCCCCATAGGACTTGTGCTCCAGTCTCCTCACCAGCCTATTTATTGGCTGGCACAGAGGAGGGCCATGGGCAGCAAATTCCCTCTCTCTGGGATCCCCTCACATTTTAGCAGGGAAGGGAAATCAGTTGGTCCAAGTTCAGCAATAAACTTTCTGAATGTGCACAAAGCACACTGGCCATAGCAGGGACAGAGTTGTTGAATCTAAATTGACACAAGACTTTGTGCCTAAATGCCTTCCTAGTTTTCCAAAGAAGGAGTGTGGCAGAGCAAACATAAGAGCTTTCTTTTTTCATGCTGCTCACCTTGTGGTGGCACCTGCAGAAACCTCTGGAAAAAACACTTTTAAAGAGTTTTAAAGTCACTGATTATATTAAAGAAACCAGCACCTGGCTAAGCAATCATACCAAGGCACAGCTGGGCCATAAAGCAGGGCAGTGCTGAGCTGGGAGATTCCGGGTCTCTGGTGTGGAGGAGTGGCTGGAGGGAGCTGGGCAGCTGGCTGGGGATGTGCTGCTGTTGTTTTTTCACAGATTCTTGTTTTATTGGAGACATGTGGCCCACAAGGAATCAGGATATTTCAGGCAGGAAAGGCAGGAGCACCACCTGCCTGCTTTCTCTGCTCTCATGTGCTGGGTGCCTTGTCAGGAGGTCACTAGGGAAGTGATGGATGGACAAGGCTTAAAGACAAAGAAAAGTGGTGTGTAGTTAATAAATTTATACAGTTTATATATTTTGGAAGTGCTCCAGAAATGTTTTCTGCTTGTTGTTTATCCCTTGGCCAACATGGGACTGGGGGGGATGGTCTCTAGCTGCTGACAGGGCAGGTGGTGTTTCAATCAGCAGCTGCAAACAGGAGCCCAGGTCTGGGTTTGGATTCCTGTTGGTATCTTGTTCAACCAGTGGGTCCCAACTCTGTCATCCCTGGGGGGTGTTTTCAGCTGCTCCCTGGGAACAGGAGACATGCTTTGAGAGCACAAGCTGATGGGTTTGCAACCTTTGCTGTCCCAAAAATCTGCAGCCTCATCTTCTGTTTTATTCTGAAATTTATTCCTGGGTGGAAATCAGCTGTGCTGCTGAGAGTATTTCTTTAGTCTGTGAGCCCTGAGGAAACAGCCTTTGCACCCCAGTTTACCCCCCTCTGTCCTTGAGAAAGTCACTCAGCATCTCCACTGCAGATTTTCCACTGAGGGGACTAAAAAATACAAGACTTCTCTTAATAACAGTGTTTGGGTTTCCATATTATCACCTTAAAAGAACTAGCTCTGTTTTGTGCATGGCTCTTTCACAGTGCACTTTTTGTGTCTCCCCTGTGGATTTTCCTCTCAGATGGGACTAAAAAATACAACACTTCTTAAAATACAAAACTCCTCTTATGAAATACAAGACTCCTCTCAATAACAGCAGGACACTGAGGTGTTGGAATGAGTCTAGGGAAGGGAATGGAGCTGGGGAAGGGGCTGGAGCAGCAGGAGTGGCTGAGGGAGCCAGGGCGGCTCAGCAGGAGAAAAGGAGGCTCAGGGAGGACCTTCTCCCTCTCTGTAACTCCCTCAAAAGAGGCTGTAGCCAGGTCAGGGTTGGTCTTTCCCCCTAGGCACAGGGATAGGACACGGGAACATAGTCCTAAACTGGACTAGGGGAGAGTTAGATTGGACATTAGAAAGAGTTTCTTCCCAGGAAGGATGATCAGCTATGGAATGGGCTGCCCACGGGGGTGGTGGAGTCACCGTCCCTGCAGGTTTGTTTAAGCGAAGGCTGGGCGCGGCAGCGGCACTGTCTAGTTAACAACCTATTGGGCCACAGGTTGGACTTAATGATCTCGATAGTTCTTTTCCAACCTGTTCCCTTCCTGTGATTCTGTGACACCTCATATTCCTACTAAGGTATTTACTTCGCTCAGGTGTTTTTTAACCTACGTTTTCAGAAGGCAGAGGCAGCACCTGGGTCAGCGCTAAGCCCCTCCCGCCTCAGGCCGAGCCGCGGCCGCGCCCCCTCAGCGGCACCGCCATGAGGGGATGGGGGGGGGTGTCTGTCCCGCCCTCGCGCGCGGGGAAGGCGGGAAAGGCGCTGCGCAGGCGCACACGGGGCAGCGATGGCGCCGTGCGTGAGGGGCTGGCGAGGCCGGGGGTGGCTGTGGGGGACCGGCCCTGCGAGGCTGAGGGGCGAGCCGCCAGCTTGAGGGGCAGACCCCCAGCTTGCGGGGCGAACCCCCAGCTTGCGGGGCGAGCCGCCAGGCTGAAGGGCCAACCCCCAGCTTGAGGGGCAGACCACCAGATTGAGGGGTGAACCCCCAGTTTGAGGGCGAGCCTGCAGCTTGAGGGGCCAACCCCCTGCTTGAGGCGCAGACCACCAGGCTGAGGGGCCAACGCCAGGCTGAGGGGTGAACCCCCAGCTTGAGGGGCAGCAGTTTAAAGGCGCAGGGTCTCTGGAGCAGCAGGGATTGTAGGGCAGGAGTTTAGGGGTGCAGGCGAGGGCATACAGGGGTTGGTAGGTGGTGGCTGTGGGCGAACCTGCTGCCTACTCTGCCCTTCAGCTCTCAGTGGGAACGAGCCCGAGTTCCACCTGATCCTGAGCAGCTGCGGTGGTACAAGTAGTCATGTGCTTGCTTGTTTCCCTTTCAGCACAGGCACGGGGGAGCAGGCGCAGCTCATGGAGGTGCTGAAGAAGGAGGTGAGAGCCATGCTGATCGCTGCCAAGGAGGGCCTGACGCTGGCGCAGCTGGAGGAGCAGTACATGGCCATGGTCTGCAAACCTCTGCCCCTCCACGACCTGGGCTTCCAGTCCACCCTGCAGCTAGTGACGAATATGCCTGAAATTGTCCGAGTCTCTTCTAGGGATGGCACTTTAATCCTCAAAGGTGAGGTTTTGTTTCCTTATGGGTGGAGGAGTTGTTGGGAACCTCATGCTGGTATGAAGTGTTGCCCATATGTTGGTCTAGGTTAGTTTGTTTCTCGCCCATTTCTGGATAATCACTCGTCTTTGATCATAGAATCATAGAATCGATCGGGTTGGAAAAGACCTCCGAGATCATCAAGTCCAACCCTTGGTCCAACTCCAGTCCATTAACTAGATCATGGCACTCAGTGCCACATCCAATCTGCGTTTAAAAATCTCCAGGGATGGTGAATCCACCACCTCTCTGGGCAGCCCATTCCAATGCCTGAGCACTCTCTCTGTGAAGAACTTTTTTCTGCTCTCCAACTTCAATTTCCCCTGGCAGAGCTTGAGCCCGTGCCCCCTTGTCCTGTTGCTGAGTGCCTGGGAGAAGAGACCAACCCCCATCTGGCTAGAACTTCCCTTCAGGTAGTTATAGACAGTGATGAGGTCACCTCTGAGCCTCCTCTTCTCCAGGCTAAACAACCCTAATGTTTCTTCCCGTGTTTTGATCTGCCTTCTAACACTTTCTTGCTCCATCCTTCTGAGAAAATCACCCAGGCTTCCACTTATTTTTGTACATTTTCATGTTCTGCACTTAGTTTAGAAACTGAAGTGACATTTCCTGTGAGTACACTAGAGCTGGTCAGCATCACTTTTCCTGTAAATGCAGACTACAACAGAAGCCACAACCAGGGGTGGGGCCTCTCGAGAGAGAAGCTGTAAATGTTTTCCTACCTGACCCCACGGGAAATTTAGTTTGTTTCAAAGAACCACTTTCTTTTTCTTTGTGGAAGAGTTGTAAAAGCAAATAGTAGGTGCAAAGAGTTGATTGGGAAGGATGAGATGGTTGGGGGCTTTTTTAGTGCTACTAAAGACAAGAAAAAGTTGTTTAGAAGCGTGGGAAAGACCTGGGCTGCTCTCCATGGAGACCTTGCTTGGGGTGTCTGTAGTGAGAGTTCACTATGATTCTGCTCTCTCAGCAGCTTGGTGTCATTTGTGATCCTGCATCCAAGAATTTGACCTGCCTGGTCTGCATTTACAGGGATAAAGGTGCAGACTGGTTGGTGGCTTCTGAAATGGTTTAGCCCAATTTGCACAGGGAGTGGCTGCTAGAGATCAGCCACGATTATCTGTGGTTGCTTTTGAAGGCACCTGCACCTGAAGAGGGTGGGGGAAAGAGGGGAGAGAAGAACCAGCATAGAGTTTTGCTAGCATGGAGTTTTTAGTGGTTCCTTGACCTGGTTGTTTGTTTGTTGCTGTTGTAGCCATTGCAGATGACACAACCAAAGGCGTTGCCAGGCTGGTTGCCTGCCAGAAGGGAAGGACACATCCTAAGACCAAGAGAACTTCTGCGAAGGCAAATGCTGCTTCTTCCTCTAAAAGCATTAAGAATCCACAGCATTCTTGTTGGAGTGCCAGGACTCCTGTCCTGCCAGTGACTGTGAAGGCTGAGCTGCAGGACCTGCTGAGTTCCTCACCAATTCTGCTCAAGGACTTGGAGAAGGCCTTCCTCAGACACTTTGGCCAGGCGTTCCCGTACAGGCAATATGGATTTTCCTCTGTGCATGAAGCACTCAGGAGCGTGTCTGATTCCATTGCTGTGGTTGAGCAGGCAAAGACAGGTTCCTTGCTGGTCCTGAGAAAGTACCTAGCAAGTGAGGTAGGGGGGAAAGAGGTGCCTCAAGGAGAGGCTCAGGAAGAAGAGATGCCTCACCGTGAGGGGAAGGACACAGAGATGCCGCACGGTGAGGGGAAGGACACAGAGATGCCGCACGGTGAGGGGAAGGACACAGAGATGCCTCACGGTGAGGGGAAGGACACAGAGATGCCTCACGGTGAGGGGAAGGACACAGAGATGCCTCAAGGTGAGGGGAAGGACACAGAGATGCCGCACGGTGAGGGGAAGGACACAGAGATGCTGCAAGGTGAGTGATGTGTTCAACTGAAAGCATATAGTAGCTCTTTACAAGCTCTGTGGCCAACCAGCTGCATTTCAAGTGGTTGTTGCTGCATTTCCAGTTGCTGTAATAGTCCCAGTTCCACCCAGGTTTTATCATGGCAGAGCTATGGTGTGCTGGAGGAGCAGTTGTAACAAGGCAGTTGACTTGGCAGCAGAGAGTTTAACTGGAAGTTTGTGACATACTGCCAGTGTTTCTTGGTGTGAGGTGAAAGAAGGGATGTTTAACCCTTTTGGAATATGAACTTTCTGAATGTGTGTGCAGGACTGGAATTTTTGGTCATTCATAGAATCATAGAATGGATTGGGTTGGAAAAGACCTCTGAGATCATCAAGTCCAACCCTTGGTCCAACTCCAGTCCCTTTACCAGAACATGGCACTCAGTGTCATGGCCAATCTCAGTTGAAAACCCTCCAGGGATGGGGAATCCACCCCCTCTCTGGGGAGGCCATTCCAATGCCTGAGCACTCTCTCTGCAAAGAATTTTTTCCATACAGTAGGTAACAAAACTAGAAGGATCTTCTGAACAGCTGCTCTGATATACTTTCTGATACACTTTTTGAGACTGCACATTTAGCACTAGCCTGAAAGGCACAGCCAGAATGTTCCACAAAAGAGACGAGACTTCAGGGACCCTCTGTTCTCATAAAACCTACAGCAGAAGGTGGAAAAATCTCATACAGTTTCTGACAAATTCATGGCTTTTCTGGGGAAAATTATTTTAGCATCATTCTAACAATGGATTTTACCCCTTGGCATGCTGACAAGAGCAAACAATCGTTTTGTTTCATTTTAACTTATTAATACAGTGAATCCTCATGAATGTGGTGACTGTGAATGGTACAAGAAATAATGAAAACAGCACCAGGTGTTTTCAGACTTTCATTTTCAGATGTTTTCTCTTTCTGCTTAATGTGCAACACTGCATTAATCCAACTAAGAATAACAGACAAATTGTCATCTTTGCAGCAGCATCTGCAGCTGAGATGCCTCCTTTGGAACCCATCTGTGAGACAGCACATCTGATGAAGCAGAAGCCAGTGGAAGCACAAGCAGTAGATTTGTGTGATCACCTCAAACAAGTAAGTGTCTGGACAAGTGATCTGTAGATTTTTCATGCCTTGTTCAGCTGAGTGATACTCTTTTTACTATCTTTGTTTCTGTTGAACTTGCATTGTTGATGCACTGCTGCTTCCACAAATGTTTGTACCTGTTTTAGATGATTCTGGAGGTGACCAGATTCATACCAACCTGCTGAATAGTTTTATATACCATCCAAACTCGATCTTTTTCTGGTCTCCTTCTGCTCTTGAGATCTCTCAGATCATCCAAGGCCAGTTAAGCATGATCTTGTTCCTTCCTAAGTGTCATGATCCCTTTGGTATAGTTACTTATAACTGAACTTGATTTTTTTTAACTTACTAGAAAGGCCAGTTATGTGTGGTCAGTGTATGACAAGACATCTGAGTGCCACATTCCTCTTATCCCTTTGTAGCCTCAAGATTCCCAGCAGTTTCTACCAAACAACTTGACACTGAATCCAGGAATCCCTCCAGATGCTGTTCAGGACAGCAGCCTTTGCAGTTTGCCCCTCCTGAAGAGAGGGTGCTTGGTGGGAGTCGTCGTGGAATTTGTCGTCTCTCCCAGCCAGTTCTACATTCGCATCTGCAGCAGGGAAGCATCCTATAGACTGCAGGATCTGATGGTTGAGATGAGGTGGGAAGCATCCTACAGACTGCAGGATCTGATGGTTGAGATGAGGTGGGAAGCATCCTACAGACTGCAGGATCTGATGGTTGAGATGAGGTGGGAAGCATCCTATAGACTGCAGGATCTGATGGCTGAGATGAGGTGGGAAGCATCCTATAGACTGCAGGATCTGATGGCTGAGATGAGGTGGGAAGCATCCTATAGACTGCAGGATCTGATGGCTGAGATGAGGTGGGAGCTGGTGCACCAGTGCAGTGCAGCTGCCTGTAGGGTGTGTGTGTCTGTGCTGAGGGAGCGAAGCCCCAGCTGTTGGTGATGGTCGCTGCTGGCTTCATTACTTGGCAGTTGGATGCAGGTGCTGTACTGAAACACATAGTGATTATCCATTCTTTTTAACTGACAAGCAGTAGGTGTGGTCAATAGCAAATTAGTTTGGCTGTGTCCTAGGCAGCCCTGAACTTTAAAAGCATGGAAAGGTTATGGAAATGAGCTTGAAGGGTTCCTTTGCCTTGTCTGTGCTACTGTTGCTAATGTGCTCAGTTAAGGCTTTGACTTCCATCCCTTACACTGTATGTGAGCCAGTACTCTGGGACCTGGTTCATAAGAAACACTGACACAGAATCACAGAATGGATTGGGTTGGAAAAGACCTCCAAGATCATCAAGTCCAACCCTTGGGCCAACTCCAGTCCCTTTACCACATCATGGCACTCAGTGCCACGGCCAAGCTCACTTCAAAAACCTCCAGGGATGGGGAATCCACCTCCTCTCTGGGCAGCCCATTCCAATGCCTGAGCACTCTCTCTGCAAAGAATTTTTTTCTGCTCTCCAACTTCAATTTCCCCTGGCAGAGCTTGAGCCCGTGCCCCCTTGTCCTATTGCTGAGTGCCTGGGAGAAGAGGTAATGCTGAAAAATGAATGATTGGAATGACTGTACTTAGCCTCTGATTAATCCCCATTAATTAAGTCTTTGTTGGACCCTGAGAATTTCAGTGGAATGTTAAAAGTTTGGGTTTGCATTGTGTTGTTGTCATTTCAGTTTAAGTATGGCAGAACAGAGATAGAAAGGTTGTATTAAAACAACTCCTGAAAATTCATGTTATGGGGACTTTGAAAAATCAGGATTCTTTTGATGCCCATCATATTTCTCCTTGTCTGTCTCCTGCATCCTGCTAAGTGTGGTTTCTCACTATGATCTTTTACAGACACATTTACTCACACAAACTTGTCTCTGATCAGTATATCATGCCTGACTCTGCAGTACAGCCTGGACAGCTCTGCTGTGTAACAGTCTCCAAATGGTGGTACCGTGTTATTATCCACCGTGTGATCAGTGACCAAGAAGTTGAGGTGTTCTATGCAGATTATGGATACCTCCAAGTTGTCCAAAAGTCTTGGCTGAGATTCCTCAAGTAAGTAAATTACACATGGGTGACAGAATCGCAGAACACCTGAGGTTGGATTAGGCTTTTGGAGGGCATCCTGCTCCCTGCTCAAGTGGCACCATCTAGAACAGGCTGCCCAGGACCATGTTGAGATGGTTTTTGAATGTTTCCAAGGATGGAGACTCCACAACCTCTTTGGGCAATCTGTTCCAGTGGTTGATCACCCTCGTGGTAAAAATGCCATGAGACATGGCGTTTCTGGACAGCTGGCCATAGATGTGTACTGGTGTGGTGTTGTTCCTCCTCAAGTGCAGGATTTTGTTGAGCTTTGTAAGGTTCCTGCCTGCCCATTTCTCAATTCTGTCAAGATACATCTGGATAGCAGCGTGACTCTCTGGGGTATGAGCCACTCCTTAGAGTTTAATATCATCAGCAGACTGAGGCTACACTCACCCAGATCGATAATGAGGATGTTGAACAATACTGGGCCAAGCACTGATCTCTGGGGTAACACTGCTAAATCCTTTCCTCTTTCTGCCTTCACTCCTTAGTCTGTCCTCTTGCTGCTTTCTGTCACCTTGAGGCAAACTGCCTAATCCTCCTTCCTGGGTTCTGTGAAGTAATACAAGCATTCTTCTGGGGGCATCAGTCCAAGTGGGATGCATCTGCAGTGCCAGAGGTACTTGTTCTCTGCAGTTCAGCACATTTTCCATATTTGTGTCTTCCCCCCCATTTGCATCTCTTGTTGGCATTCTTTGGTTCAAAAGTTGTGGCTCTCTGTCCCTAACCTTGTCTCCACAAGGAGTTTTGATGGGAAATTGTTTGGGCCAGGGAATGTATAAAGGACCAGTTGTTACTGCTGTTTCTGCTGTGCCCATCCTCTGGATATGGAGTGTTTTCCAAAGCTGTTGTTGGATTTTAGTCGTAAGCACACAATCCAGTATATGTCTCTATTCCTAAGCTGATATTAAAACCCAGAAGAGGAGGGAGATCATCTCTGCTCCTGATTTTTTCCCTACTTTTGCTGTAATGGCTTTGCTTTGTGTTTTAGGTGGCACTACTTGAAGCTCCCTGCTCAGGCCATCCCGTGTTCCTTGGCGTGGGTAAAACCCACAAAGGTACGTGTTTATTGACATACCTATGAGAGTTATCAAGCAGAGGTTATCTTTTTCTCCTGCTAAGGGCAAACATTTAGATGAATTCAAGTCCTGTTGACATTTACAGCAGAATTGGTGCTTAACAGAGTGTGACTGGTTAAGTCTCTGCTCTGCAAGTGATCGCCCTTCCAGTGGTTTCATTACCAGCAGAGCATTCTTGCTTATATTCTTGCAGAAAGTGTTAAGCAACTGAACACACTTGCTCCTTCCCCTGCCCACAGTTCCCCAGGGTCTTCTGAAGCCTTGGTAGCTCCAGTCTTCTGTTTTACAAAATTCTTCTGTGCCAGAGCTTTCAGTGAGTTGGTTTGATGTAGTCAGCATGGCCAAGGAGTTACAGAGGTCATGAAGTTCCTCTGTGCTGAGAAAACTCTTGGTCAAGAAGCCCGAGAGGTGCAGTCTCTGAAGGAAGGCATGTGAGCAGAGTTGTTGCCTGTGTGTTTTAAAGATGTTACTTTAAAAAAGTTATTTCCTCTGGGTTTTGAGGGTTAATCGTCATTTTCATTGTGAGGCTTAGCAGCTTCTTCAAAACTTTTGGTACTTTTAACATTTGTAAAATCCCATAATTCAGGAATTAAAAAAAAAACATAAAACAAGCAAACAACTATATTTTAAGCACTTGTGATAAAATCACATGCGTTTGTGTTTGGAAGTGCATATTTAGGGTGAAAGGGCCTCCCCAGTGTACCCAGCGTTGCAGGCTTTGGGGTGGTAGTTTGGTTTCATTCTGTGCTGGAAAGCTGATCTGCCTGACTTTCCGGTGTTTGTCACTAGCCTGGCCTAGCTCAGTTGCCTTTTGAGAGGTACCCATCACCAGGAAAAGTCTCAGGTGGTAAATACTGGTCTGTTTATAGTAACTTTACATTCTTGTTTCTCCTCCAGGGTGTGTGGTCTCCTGCAGCAACTCTCCTGTTCAAGAAGCTCTGTTGTTCCAAGGAGCTTGTGGGCATCGTGGATGAATATGTGGATGGTGTTTTGTACCTCTTCCTCTGTGACACATCCACCAGGGAGGATGTCTACTTCCACTGTGTCTTGCAGGATATGGAATATGCTGATGTCTGTGGAGAGAACATTCCTTCCCAGGTCAGGAGGGAGAAATGTGCTGTTGAAACAGAGGGCAAGGAAAGGACCGCTGGTTGGGTGCCTGTAATGGGAAGGTCCTTACCTTGAAGCAAGTAGTTTTGTGAAGAGCAGAACTGGTATTCCATGCTTTCCTGTAGCTTCCCATTTTGTGACTGCATCCCGCAGTGTGTAACTCTATGGTGAGAGCTTGCTTTTTGGTTAAGGTGGACTCTGATGGTACAGCAGAGATGTTCTGTTTTAGCAGAACAAATTATGTTCAGCCTATCTTCTAGCAGCTTGTTAGTGTTGCAGATTCATCTGGGGCTGGCACACATCTTGTATAAGTAACAGGGAGAAGTGAAACTGCTGCAGTTAAGGCCAAATGGAGGTGGAATTAAGATATTGCTCAGAGATGCATTAAATTTGGTGCCTGATTCATCCAGTCAATTCATGAGAGCTTAAGTTGATCAGATTTTATTGTCTGACTTAAGGTAGTAGATAGACATTGTCTGACTTAAGGTAGGCAGGGACAGTTGAGTGAGGAGAACTCTCGTCTTCAAAAGGGGCAAGAATGAGGACTTGGGAAACTCCTGGCCAGCTTCACCTCCATCCCTGAATAGATGATGGAATGGGTCATTCTGGAGGTCATCACCAAGCATGTAGGAGAAAAGGTCAGCAAGAGTAGTCAGCATGGATTCACCAAAGGAAAATGGTGCCTGACCAATCTGGTAGCCTTCTGTGATGACATGGTGGGATGGGTTGGTGAGGGAGAGTGGGTGGTGCCTGCCTTGACTTCAGCAAGGCTTTTGGCACTGTCTCCCATAATATCCTTGTAGGCAAGCTCAGGAAATGTGGGTTAGGTGAATGTGGGGTTATGGCCCTGATAAGGTCTTGATGAGTTGAGGGAAACTCCTCAGCTCACTCTGGGAGTGATACTGTTGGAGTTACCAGAGAATGGAGTGTTATGGAAATGACATGGCCTTTCTTTGCCTCACCCTGGGGCACCCTGCAGAGACCCAAGGAGCCACCCCTAAAGCATCTCTATCACCCTCAAAGTATTGACTTTAGTCACACAAACTCCCTAAAGAAAAAAAAGTTATAAAAAGAGATTAAGCTTGAGCCAAAACTGGGGTGAAAACTGCCACCACCTCTGGGAGGGCAACCTGTTTCCCCCACCCCATCAGACATTGCAGGGGTAAGCAGCCAAATTCTTACTTTATTTTCCTATGCCTTACTAATTATAATTTGTTATAGCTCACCAGGTGTACATGTGTTAGTGGGAAGCAGCTCTATTCTTCCTGTTGCTTTTCCTTTGGGTTACTGAGCATGTTTAAATGTGGTGTTGAGCTGTTGTGTTTCTGTTTAGTAATCCTCTGTTAGTTAAGTTTGTCTTGGGAGGGCTGTGCTGCTGGAGTTGTCTGTAAAACGTGTTTTGTGCTGGTTTCTTTTAGGGTATTTTGTCACCTATTAAATACAATCCTGCAGCCAGATGTTATCACTGACTAAGTAACCCATATGGTCATTGTCCCATACTTGTATTAATAAGTGTTATTTTAGGAACTGTTGTGGGAAAAGTTCTTTTCTTGCTATTAAGTGTGGTCTCATAGCAGAGGTCAGAAACCCTTCCCACCTGTGTGCTGTTCAAAGTTGATAGGCAGTGTTGGGTCACAGAATCACAGACTGTTCTGAGTTGGGAGGGACCCACAAGGATCATCGAGTCCAACTCTTAAGTCAATGGCCCACACAGGGGATTGAACCCATGACCACCTTGGCATTATTACAGCCAAGTTTTAACCAACTGAGCTAATCTCAGGGTCCTTAAGGCTCTGATTTTCTAGAGATGCTTATTGCTATTAAGTTCTCCCTGGTTTAAGTGTGGTCCTCACAGGAAGGTCAAAAATCTTTTCAGCCTGTGTTCTGTCCAGAGTTCGACAGACAGTGCTGGGTTGATAAAGCTTTGATTGTTCCAAGGGCACTTACAGCTAATAACTTTATATTAATACAGGTGGGACTAGAAGTCTCTGTATTTCTGTCACTCTCCCCCCCTTTCACGTGACAGGTGAATGAGCAGTGAGGTGGATCAAGAACTGTCTGAATGGCAGAGCTCAGAGGGTTGTGATCAGCAGAGCAGAATCCAGTTGGAGGCCTGTAGCCCGTGGCATTCCCCAGGGATCAATACGGGGTCCAGTCTTATTCAACTTCTTCATCAACAACCTGGAAAAAGGGGTAGAGTGTACCCTCAGCATGTTTGCTGGTGGTACAAAAGTGCAGAGAGTGCAATCAGGAAGAGTTTGGCCACCAGGTCAGGGGAGGTGATCCTGCCCCTCTTCTTGGCCCTAGTGAGGCCACACCTGCCGTGCTGTGTCCAGTTCTGGGCTCCTCAGTACAAGAAACAAGGAGCTACTGGAGAGGGTCCAGTGGAGGCCACAAAGATGATTTGGGGTGTGGAGCATCACATTTGTGAGGAGAGACTGTGGGACCTGGGCCTGGTTAGTCTGGAGGGGAGAAGACTGAGAGGGGATCTCATTAATGCACGTAAATATCTCAAAGGCAGGTGCCAAGAGGATGGTGCCAGACTCTGTTCAGTGGTGCCCAGCAACAGGACGAGGAGAAATGGCCATTAAAACACAAGAAGCTCCACCTCAGCATGAGGAAGAACTTTATGTTGAGGGTGGCAGAGCCCTGGAACAGCTGCCCAGGGAGGTGGTGAAGTCTTTCTGTATGGAGATATTCCAAACCCACCTGGGGGTGTCCCTGTGTCACCTGTTCTAGGTGACACTGCCTTGGCAGGGGAGTTGGACTGGATGGTCTTCAGAGGTCCCTTCCAACCCTAACAATTCTGTGATACTTCTATAATTTATTTTGGCCTTCTGTGCTCCAGGTGTTGAAGATTGGTTATGCCATTAGCAAACAGAGTTATGGAAACGGTTTTCCTTTAAAAACTCTCTTACTTTGCCAGTGGAAGGTACACTGTTGGACAGAATAACCACAGCAGATTGCCTGTTGTGCCTTGGACCAACATTCCAGTTGTAAGCCAGTGCTGAAAGTGCTTTAGGCTTGTCTTTGTCATTATCTGCCTGTCTGCTCAGTTTCAGTAAGAACTGGGTGGATGAAAACCCTTGGAAAGGTACTGCCTTTTTTATGAAATTTTATATCTCAGCAGAAAACTGGGCTTTACAGCCTGGAGTGCTTCTGTGTGTTGCTTTATTCAGCAGGCACAGAATGCAGTTTTGGAAGGATTAGGTCCTAGGACTGTATTTTTGCATGTGTAGGTCCAATTTTGGGAGGAGAGTGGCATTGCTGAGAAATTTTGCTGCTGGCAGGAGAGGAGTTGATTTTCCTAGGAAGGCAATTTCTGCAAAAATTTGGAGGTCACTTGTGGGTGTTGTGCTTCTTCATAAAACCTTCTAGAGATTTTCTGAATCCTTTTTATTCTTTGTGGTAGTTACAACATGGATTTTTCTACTATACTGGTGTGTTTTTTATTTATTCCTAGGAATTCAAGGCACTGAATCCTTTGGCCTTGTATGTTCAGCCCAGTGAGAAGCAGAAGGGTGAACTGGTGGAGGCAGAGCTTTGCTTGCAGCAGGAATCTCCAGATGCAGATAGTGAAGCAGCAGCCTCTAAGCTGAATGGGGCTGAGCCATGTGAGCAGGTGAGAATTTGGCTGTGACACAGGTATCATTCCATGAAATCAGCTGCATCTGGCTGAGACATGGCTGACCATCCCTGAAATGTAAGTTTAATTTGAATTTTTAAGCAAAAATGCAGAGGGGCTTCCTCTGACTCAGTTCCTGTTTCCTTGCAGAAACTCCCTCTGTCATTGCCATCCCTGGTTCTGCGTGGGGCTGCTGAGACACGAGCCAGCTGTTGATTCTTTGCTAAGACATGGTGCTTTGGACCTTGTGATCTGTCACTCTTTTCAGCTTGCTGTGCAGGAAAAGCTGCCCTTTGGCCGAGGGAACTCATGGTTTGTTGTTGTGTAGTTTTGTTGATGTGTTTTTTTAATCATCCAGTTGCTGACATGCCAGTTCTTTGTAAATTTTGAGAGATAATAAAGATCAGGCCAGCTCATGAACTGTGTGTGCACTAATTGCACCCTCTCTTGATTTTTTTTTTTATTTTTTTTAATGTACATTTGCAGTCACCTCATTCTTTTGGAGAGTCCTCAAGGCCTACTGTCTTAGTCCAGTCAGCAAAAGACCTTTACAACTCCTTTATTTACTTCAAGGAACCAGCAGAAATGAGGCAAGTTTTATGTAGCTTTGTGCCTGTGGTAAATAATCTTGGTGAGTGTGAGGTTGTTAATGCAGAGAAAAGCAGTGAAAACAGAAGTGGTCTGATTAGGAGTGCTGACATTCAGCTGATTTGCTGGTCCCTAGACTGTTCCTCAGGGGCTTCCAGGGCCTGATGGAACCAGAATCTTTAAAGCCCTCTTCATAGAATCATAGAATTGATTGGGTTGGAAAGACCTCTGAGACCATCAAGTCCAACCCTTGATCCAACTCCAGCCCTTTTACCAGATCATGGCACTCAGTGCCACGGCCAAGCTCAGCTGAAAAACCTCCAGGGATGGGGAATCCACCCCCTCTCTGGGCAGCCCATTCCAATGCCTGATTGCTCCCTCTGGAAAGAATTTTTTTCTAATATCCAACTTCTTCTAACCTAAACCATTCTATGTTCTATCACTATTTTGTTTTAATTTCAGCATTTAGGGGTAGTTTGGGATGTGAAAGGGCTGAAAAAAACCTGTGCCTTGTTAGAACACAACTACAGGGGAGACTACTGAAGGGAGGTGGAGACAGGATGCTGAGAGCAGGGGCTGTCCAGCCCTGCAGGAGGTTCAGAGGTTGCCCGACTTCTCTGGTGCCGTGTTTGGGCCGGTGAGCTCATCAACTGTAACGGAGCTGAGGTTGCTCAGAGCTCATCCCCTCTGCTGCAGGACACCCTTTTGGTTTCAGGGAGGTAAGAATTGGGGCTGGGGTGGGGGGTCCCGAGGAGACCCCCAATCCCTCCTCTGCATGTCCCCAGGCTGCAGCAGGAGCTGGAACCCAGAAGAGCTGTCCCCCTGTCCCTGCTGCTGCTGGATCACTGCTAGATGGCAGCCGAGGGCAGCACTCAGCTGCTCAGCTCCCTGCAGCTTAAAACTCCTCTCTGGGGGTCAGACAGGGCAAGGGAGGTGAGGAGCCTAAGAAGACTGTGGTGAGTGAGCAGTGTCCCCATTCCTGGCTGCGACTGCCTCTGGCCCCTCTCCCTGCCTGGGACATGGTGGAGGTGTAACAGGGAACTTTGGGGGTGGGTCCCACTGCTGCTTGGTGAGGGCTGTCCCAAGAAATTCGAGATTGGAAGATGCTGTGCAGGTCTGGAAGAGGAGGTGTGGACAGTGGGAGCTTGCATGGGTACAGGAAGGGAGCAGCATTTCCCTTCCCAGAGCAGTTTGGCTCACATTCCTCATGCCCAGCAGGTCCCTGTTTGTACATTCGTTGCCTAAGGCAGTGGAAAAAGAGGAAGATGCCTCAGGGACTGGAAAGTGATGCCATGTTCATGTCCCTGCTCCTGGGCATTGCTATGCCAGTGCCAGGTGGGGGGGAAGGAGAAGTTTCTGTGCCAGCTCTCAGGGTAAACCTTCTTGTCAGTTTTGGGGGAACCCAGCCCCACAGAGGTGTCTGAGGGAAGGAGGAAGATGCTCTGTGACAGCCCTGTCTCTGCAGGTGTCATGTACCTGCTGGAGGTATCAGGAGTGCCTCCCCTCACCCCATCTTGCCTGAGTGCATCTCCATAGGGCACTGGGGCACTTTCACTGGAGTGCCTGGTGTGGATTCCCCTCATCCCAGGGTGTCCATATAAAGGGGTCCTGCTTCTCCAGGGGAGCTTGGAGTGGAGCTGCTTCCCTCTCCTTTGCCCTTGGCTGCCCCTTCCCCATAGCTGTGGGGCAGCCATGCTGCCAAAGGGGTTATCAACTGGGAGTCCCCGAGGTGAGGACCAAAATGTTTACAGCAGATTAAAAATTGAAAGGTGGTGCAGCTCTGGCAGCTCTCCCTAAAAGCTGGGGTTAGGCAAAACACAGGCAAGGTGTGTGCTCTGGGGACTCACTAATGGACTTGAGCAACGTGAGGGGTCTGGGGTCAGCCCTGGCAGGTGGGCGGAGCTGGGGTGGGTGGTGGGAAGCAGGTCATGGAAACACCGTGTCCCCTTAGCTAAAGCCATGTACATAAGAGCAGGGCCAGACCTGGACCAACTCAAGAAGGACTGTGGGGTGTGAGTGAGTCAAGAGAGGCTGCGGAGAGATGCTCTGGGCAGGGACTTTGTTTTGAGGGGTGTGTTTGTGGAAGAGTTTCTTCTGGCATCTGCAAGCAGCTGTCTGGCCGTGGCTGTGGTGGTAATAGGGTGCTTTGAGTTTTAAATGGGCTGTCAGGAAGTATTTGGCTGGTGAGGAGGATGGAAGGTGACAGCTCGCTGTGGATGAGCACAGAGCTGCAGAGGTGGCCAAACACCTCCCTGCTGGTGCTCCAGCACACAGCCAGGCTGAACAGGAGCTTGGGTAGAATGCCAGGACATGGGGGTCCCGTGCTGGCCCTGCAGTGGTCTCTGTCACTGTTGCTATCTCAGCAAGGCTGAAATTTTCCAGATCGATGCACCCAGCCCATCCCTCCCCACCCCTCTGCACTTTTGTGTCAACCCATGCTCTGCAACATGGGGTTCATCTGAGCAAATCATTTGGGCTTGAAAACCAAAATTGAGTGCTTCTGACCCTAAAAACATTTGTCTTTCTATTTTTAGACTTTTTTTTTTGGATGGAAATTGAATCCTTTCCTGGTTTGGGGAGAATAAAAGTGCACTCAACCCTGCATCAGATTGTTTCACTTGACCCACAAGTAAGTGCTTTTCTTTCCTCTGACCTGGAAGGATTTCTTTTTCTTTCCATTTGGCAAGAAAAACGGGAAAGCCAATTCTCAGTACAGGTCACTGCAAAATAAGGTCTGGAGCTGGAGCTTTTCAGCTGAGCCCTGTGCCAAGACCCATCAGCTCTTCCCACTGGTCCCTCAAGTGGCTCCGTTTTTCTTGCAGTAAAAAGCCCTGGTTTTCCCTTGCATTTTGCTGGGAGCAAGTAAGTGCCAGGCAGGAGAGCAGCCTCTGGCTGCTGGGTTTTGGATGAGCAGAGATTGGGATGGTGCTTGTGCTTTGCTGGTTTTTTGCAGGGTGACTTAGAGGCCACCCCTGGGATGGTCCATGCAAGCTGCCCAACACTTCATCTCTGCAAAGGCCCATTTGGGTGGGTTTGGGGGAAATGCTGAGATATTCCTGCTGGCAGGAAGGAGTGTGAAGGAGACCTGGAGCAGCAGTACTGCTGGGAAATGGGTCAGTGCTGCTGTTTAGTTGAAGTTGGGCTGTGCTCTGGGTCCTGGTGCTGACTGCAAGGGTTTGTGTGCACCCTGTCCCACAGAAATGGGGGTGTGGTTGTCCTCCTGAGCCCCTACTTGTATCCAAGTGAGTTTACCTATCCATCTTAGACCTACCTGCTCAGGTGTTGTTTCCCATGTCAGTGGCACCACTCCAAGCACAGCATGCAAAGGAGAGGGAGAAGAGGGAGTGTCCTTGTGGTTGCTGTGGGATGCCTTGAGCTCCCAGACAGCAAGAGGAAGGGGCACATGGTGTGGGCTGTTCTGCATCCAAAGTTTAGGACCAGTTAGAATTGGGGCTGTTGCTGGTGAAACTCTTCACTGGTGCTGCTGAGGGGGTGAAAAGTGGCTCCTTCCTAGTGACAGTGAGTTGGTCGGGACAAGCAAGGAGGGCTTGGGATGGACAAGGTTCCCCCCGGCCCCTGCTGCCCTCTCCTGCGTGTGTGTGGCCTCCTCATCCCCTCCCTGCTGCCGGGAGGTTTCTTTTCTGATTCAGCTCTTCCAGGGCAGAAGCTGATTGCAGAGGGGTTGCGATCTCACTTGTGCTTTTAATCCCACTGCTGTCAAGCTCCATTAGGAGGTTTGGCATCACCTCGCTATCTCTGGGGCCGGGCCGGCGCTTGCCCAGCCTGAAATGAGGACAAGTCTGGGCTACGCTGGAGCGGGCAGGGGTTGGGGAGGCAGGGATGCTTTAGGGGCTGGAGCTGCCCCTGGTGCTTTCCCCAGCACTTCCAGACATTTTGGGGGGCTGCAAGGAGTGTGTGACCAGCTCATTTTGGTAGCCTGGCCACTGTGCAGGCAGGATAGAGAGGAGTTGGGATGGCAGCGTCACTCCCCAAGCGCAGAGGGTGCTTGCAAACCTTTCAGCACTGCAGCCTCTGCCCACGCTCTGCTCCAGCTGCATTTGGGTAACCCATGGCTGACCTCCCCCTGCTCCCACCATGGCACGTGTGGCTGTGTCCGGGCTGCGTGAGGCCGGGCATCCCTCCCGGTGCTGCCGCATGCGGCTCCCGGTGAAGGTGATTGCGGGAAGGGAAACTAATGGCCCAGAAACTGGGGTTGGAACATCCTTCCCAGCCTCCCAAAGTGGGCTGCATGGCTCGGCAACACGAGGAGAAGGAGCTGTCACTCATCCCTGTCCTGGCCACCGATGCCCCATGAGCACCTCCCAGGATTTCCAGGCCCACATGCTGCAGGAAGGCTGAGGCTGCCATAGGACAAGCCTTGATCCCCGTTATTCTTCTGAGCTTGTTGATAGCAGTGCTGTCTGCCCATAGGCTTGTAGCTACGTGGGAAGGAGCTGACATATGGCAAGAGCATGAAGAAGGGCAGAGAAGGTTGGAATACAGAGATCTAGAGCCCTACAGGCACCTGGGGGACTGGCTGAATGGTAGTTGGGGTAATGTCTCAATTTTCCCTGATCTTCCTCCCAGCTATGCCAGAGGAGAGTAGAGCTGGGCTCATCTGCCCATGGCCAGGAGCAGCCAGGGCCAGGGTTTGTCAGGCACTGATGTATTGATTATGGCCAGAATGTGGCTTTGAAAGGCTCCTGTGCAGCCAGGGAGCTTGGGAAGGGCTCTGCTGCTAAAAGAAAGGGGGAAAAAACCTTCCAGGGGCTGTCACCATGGTGGAGGTTTCAGCCCTGCCCTGTGCTGGGGCTTTAGGGGTGCTTGTTTGGGTTGGGTTAGCACATCTGCACCCCCTGCTCCTCACTGGTGGATTCTGAGCTGCCTATGACAAACACACAAGCCTGGTTTCATCCCTGTAGATTTGCCCTGTGCTGCACTGTCACATGGATAGCCTGTGGGTGATCCCTGGGAAGAAGCTCCAGCCAAACCATGGAACCTGTGATGCCGTGAGCCTGGAGAAGTGGTTGGTGTATGTGTGGTAAGGTCACACTTGGCTGGAAGGAGTTAATTTTCTGCTTTGTCATCCTTTCCCACTCCCCTGAGCATCACCCAAACTCCCCCTGGGGCTGGGTTGGGCTTTTCCCTGTGCCTGCTGTTGGCCCTGCTTAGAGCCAAATCCCGCAGATCCCACAGGGCATGTTTTCTGTACAAACTCGGTGCTGTGGCCGTGCCCACAGCGATCAATGGGCCTCTGCCAAGCCAAGCTGGGCTGTGGTTTGGCAGGCACAGAGACCCCTCAGCCAATCGATGCACCAGGGAAATCCCTGGCTCACATGAGAGCCAACTGGTATTACATCCTCACAGCCCCTCTCCCCAAACTGGGATTTCTTCCATGGGCACCAGAGCAGGCAAAACCCCAAAAGGCTTTTTTTTCAGTACTGGATTGCTCACATGGTGTGGTATTTCCTTCCTTGAGGCAGGAAAAGCTGTTCTGATCCATCAAATATTTAGGCTTTGTGTTTGTGGGAGGGTGAAAGACGAGATGTGGCTCGTGCCAGAGCTGCACCTGCTAGTGATGGAGAGTGGTGCTTTCCCTGTGGAATCCCTGTGTTGGCTGGGAAAAATCACACTTCCTCAAGGGTACCAGGCAAAGGGGATGAAAATCAACAGGGTTTTTTTAATTTATCCAAGTTTTCCATGGGTACTGCCAATCTTGGAGATGTCCCAGTGGATACAGCTGGTACTTTTGTGCCGAGTGTTGCCCCTTCCTCCTCTTTATATCCCAAACTTGCCCAGACCCAATATGAGGAGGCTTGTTACCTTTGTGTGGCTCACACTGTGTCTCCTAGGGAGGATGAATCCAGAGGGATGTAGTTACCCAGCTCAGGGCAAACGTCCCAGTTTTTGACTGAACAGTCCAAAATGTAACTTGGGATGTCTTCCCTACATCTGGACTATGTTGAGGTAAGATAAAGTGCATCTACAGTCCCTGGCATGGTGTAGGAGAGCACGGGTAAAGCACCCCATGGGTTGCCTGGATTTCCCTTTCACAGCTTTAAGCCTTGTGCCTTGATCCCCCTGGATTCCTGAGCAGCTTCTCATGCCCCCAGGATGGAGAGACTGAGCCAGCTCAAGGAAGGAAGTGGCTCTTGCTCCCAGGCGGATGCTCTGGGAGTGCAATGGGTTAATCCTCCCCTGCTGCCTAATCACAGCCCAAAGCTGTAAACCCCCACTCTGGGGACCATCATTGCAGCTCTGGATGTAAAATACTTGAGGGCTGAGCTTTAATGATATTTATCTTTGTTTGGGAAGGAGACAGCATAACTCCTGGCTAATGACATTACCCAAGGCTTGTTCTGTCTCTCCTCCAGTGCAGACAGATGCCACTGTCGCAGGCAGCCCTGTGTGTCCCTGCATGTCCCTGTGCTGTGTGGACAGCCCTCGCCATGAACACCCAGCTTGAAGTTCCTGGATAGTTGTAGTGATGGAGAAAGATCCTTTTTTTATGGGGGGGAATGCAACCTCCCTTGACCACCTCCTGTTGGGGAACAACAATAACCTGCCCCATTAAAGAGATGCACAGGCACCACAGCAGGTCTCTTCTCCAGCCCACCAGCCCTGTGGGGTCTCTGCAGTCCCCTGAGTATACCAGATTTGGGGTTGTGCATCCCTGGGTTGCAGGATGAGCACATCCCTCAGATAATGGAGGTGTCAGGGCTGCTGGGCAGCTCCTGCTTAATGTTCCTTATGTGGCTGGGCTTGTTTTCCCAGAGCTTGTGCAGGCAAAGCAAATCCACAAGGTGTACAAGGACTAATGAATTCACATCTGGCATGGGGAATGTGCTGTGGAGAGGGAAGCTGTGCATTAGCTCTGTGCTCCTCTGAGCCCTCCCCAGGGAGGAGGCAGGCTTGGGAGGCTGTGGTCATATGCTCTGGGATGAGGATGAGAGGGATGAAGGTGCTTTGAGGGGTGAGGGTATCACAGCATTGTGCTGAGACACTGTAACCAGCTCTATGCCTTATCTTACCCTCCAACCAGAAAGAGAGGAGGGCTATGGGATGCTCTGACTGACTCCCAAGGTCCTTTCCACATCCCCATTTACAGCCCAGTAGTCCTGATGTTGAGTGCATAAGGTACAAGAGAGCTTCAGACCTGCATGGAGTAGGCTGGACGCTGGTGGGGATGGAATTTTGCACTGTCAGGCTTTTTTTTCTGATTGATACAGCAGCCCTGAGCTCTGCTAAAAATTAAAATAAAAGCAAGTTCTAGCGCAGAATGAAATAAATCCTCTTGCCAGCAGCTGTGGGTTCAGCTTCTGAGCATCCTCCAACATCAGCATTTTGGGCTGCTGGAAATGCTGGCCTGAACAGGGAGGAAATGATGGATGTGCTGGAGTGAATGAGTGTGAGGAGGAACAAGGAAAGGACACCCAGGAGGGCTCCAGCACACCCTGCAGTGTGGCTGTGTAGGCACACACATGGAAGTTTTGGGGGGTTGTATGTGCAAATACTGTGGAAGAGGATCTAAATGAGGATTCTCTCTGTCATTTATCTGAATGTTCATACTAACTAACGAGGGAGTGAAGTATCAGTGTGCAGAAGTGAAGTATGAGGGCTTAGATTTTTTTTTTTACAATGGAGGAAAACCAGAAGGAAGTAAAAGTATGTTATGGTTTTGCTTTAAAAACTAGCAGTGAAATCCTTTTCAGCAACGGGGAGATGGAATTTCATAAACCCTACACAGAATTCCCAGGCTGATACAGGTTTAGCTGGAAGACTTAGGAGCTTTAAAGTCAATTGTACTCGAGCGTGCTGCAATGTCTTGAGGGCTGCAGAGGGGGAAAATCTGGCAGGTTCATGATCCCTGCATTGCCAGGGTACCTGGGACCTGGCAGGCTGACCTGTGTGTGGTGCCCTGGCAGCAGCAGATCTCGAGGCAGGAAGCTTTGCAGGTGCTTTGTGTTTCCCTTGCCCCAAAAGAAACTGAAATAAGAGCTTGAAAAGTATTTTGTATCAAACTGCTGCTGTATTTGCCAGTAACACTAACCTCAAACACTCCAGACATGCTGGTTGAGCCTCCCAAACCACGTGTTTTATTCAAAACAACATTGACTGAAAAGCAAAACTTTGGCTTTAATTTCCCTGTTGCAGAGCATCTGGCGCTCCAGTTTCCAAGCTTTTCCCAGCCACCACAAAGCGGGAATCCCACCTTTTCTGTTCCATTTGGTCACCCATGCATTGCTTTAAAAAATAATGAAACAACAATAGGAAAGATGGCTTGAGGGGGGTAAAAAACGAGACTGGCATTGAAATCAGGCAAGCTGATAACCTGCTCGCTGGAGCGATGCTGTTTCACATTTGCTTTGTTGTGATCTCCTGCAGTGCCCGCCTGCTTTGGGCCAGAGCCACAGGGGTGATGGAGGAGTGTGATCTGGATCTGGGCAATCTCAGCTCTGTGTTAGCCAAGTACTCTTTAATCCCAAAGAAACTCTTTTCCATGTCCATCCATGGAAACAGCAAAATGTCAGTTCCTGAATTAGCCATAATAATGCCTCTCGCAGCCCTGGCAGCGCTTGCTGAGGGGAGAAGTGCCTCTCCCTGCATCCTGGACTGTCATCACCTCCTCGCATCCTGCCCAGAGCAGCCCAGGAAATGACTTTCTCACTTCTCTTGGCCTCCTCCTCCTCCACACTTGCCTGGATGTCTCTAATTCCCATCCTTCCAGCAGCTCTGAAGCCCAGCTAAGAGGAAAATGCATCTCTACTACCCTCCGCAGAAACACTCGGCGTGCTCACTTTCCTCCCTTAATGCTTTCTCTGTGTTTGCCAGCCCTCTGATGTGCTGGAGTGGATAACGTGGATTTTGTTATTGGCAGGGGAATAGGGAGGCTCCCCCCAGCCAGAGCTGCGTGCAGGTGTTCCTGTGTGCCACCCAACCCTCCATCCCAGAGCCGGCAGGCGCTTGGATCCTGCGGCACGGAGGGTAAGTGCTGTGACAGGATCCACTTATCTCGCCTTTGCATTTCATAATTCATCCTGCCCTTTTGCTGAAGGCACAGAGCTGTTTGCATCCAAACGAGCGTTTATTTCCTCCCAGTGCAGCTCTGCTGCTAGATCCTGGGGAGAAATCAGCGGGTCAGGCTCCTGGCACGGGCACGGAGCAGCTGTGAGGGCTGGGCTGGAAGAACGGGAGAGAATCCATGGGCAATGGGATGCCCTGACGGACAGCGAGGGTGACGGAGGAGAAGGTGAGTAGTGTTTTCTGCCTGGCTTTAGAGCTTTCTCTATAGGAAGCAAAAGTATCAGTAGTGTTCCTTGCTTAGAGAAACTGAGGCATGGGGAGGGTTTGACCGCCTCACTGTAGTGGAGGTTCTCCATTAGTCCCACCAACCCTGCAATGCCTTGCCATGGCTCTTGTGCCCCATAGAGACTGAAATCAGAGGGATGCAGGCAAACACATGTTCTGGCACAGTAATCCTCATGCTCACAGCGGTCAGCTCGTGGTGCAAGGCATGAGATTCAATTATCGTTATCGTAGCTCGCAGCAGTGAGCGGCTTGCTGCTTCCAAAGTCAATGCCAGCCATGAGCTGTACCTTCCCCAGCCTAAACTCTTGGTTTGGAGCTTCAAAGCTTCCCAGCAGCTAGAAACACTTACTGGGGGCAACACCTTTCCTGTGTGTGTGCCTCCCTGGTACCAGCATGTGCTTGGGGCCATGCAGTGATGGGCTGAGCCTGCGGCAGAGCCGGCAGCGCTGCTGGCCTTGGCTGGGAAGCCGGTGTCTGCCAACAAGGATGTGATTTACGGAGAGTCATGGGGAGGGGGGTCATCCTGTTTGAAAAATGGTGGATAGGCTTAGCATCCCCATCCCTGGTGCTGGCTCATCTCCTTGGCAGTGGTGTGATGGGGTTTACTCCTGGCTGTTTGCAGGGCCAGAGGTGTACTTGGACGTTGGGAATGGATCAAGCCAGAGCCTCTGGACACCCAGCGTGAGGCCAATGTGGTGCTAACAGCAGGGGACACTGTGGGGTGCTCGGGGGTGCAGGAGTGGTTTTGGGTTGTCAGGGGGTGTTGCAGGACTCGGGCGTGGGGATGCTGCAGGTTTAATAGTGGCTGGGATGCTGCAAGACTTGGCTTTGGGGCTACCCTGGAGATAACCGGGAGTTTGGGAATACTGTCAGTGTGTACTCCCCCGGGAGATGATTAGGCTCGCTGTGTGTGTTGAGTGGGTGTCCCCCCTCTTTCCCCCACCGTGGGGCCGGGGGCGGTGCTGGGGGCGGCAGCTCCTGCCCTGGCAAACTCCTCCCCCGCGGCCGGACCCGCCTGGGCGCTCCCGCTCCGCCTCTCCGGTGATTATTCCCCTTCCTATTATTTATTATTACCGCTGTTATTATTGCCCTTCCTCTCATCCTCTTCCTCCTCCCCCTCCTCCTCCGATCCCTCCCCGCCCCGGCAGCCGCCGCCGCGCTCCGGACCCGCCGCCGTCCGCTCCTGCCCAGCCTGGGCACCCAGGTACGGCTCGGGCATCCCACCACCCGCCTCCCCAGCTCCGCGGCTCTCCAGGGGTATCGGGGCCAGGGAAAGGCTGTCACGTGGATTGGGGCTGCGGTGGGAAGCGGGGAGCCCAGGCGGTGGGGGGCGCCGGGCGCAACCGGCTGGGATGCTTGGGTGGGATGCTCCCAGCGTCATCCCGCTCCCAAGCATCATCCTGCTCCGTGCATCCCGGGGCTGCACCCAGCCCCTGTCCCGCAGCTTCGTCCAGCTGAAGCTCCGGGGCTGTTGTGCCCTGCAAGATCCTGACTCATTTTCGTAGGGTTGTGTGGTTCGACTTCGCACTGCGCTGAGTTTGTTCAGTCACCATGAACTCTTCCCTCAGCTCGGGTAGGTAGGACGGAGTTTTTCCGTGTCTAAACCTACTTCTTTGCAGCTGCTTAAAGTTTTGAAAGTCCCGAGCCTGCGGCTCAGCCTCCTGCTCCCTCTCTGGGAGTCCAAAGCTTTGCCATTCAGCAAGGACATGCCAGCCCATCAAATCCCCAATCTCACCACCAAACCTCTCCACGGAAATGGTGGCTGCCTTTGCTGAAGTGGAGGAAATCAAATCCTTTTGTTTATTCCAAAGGATCTCTGTTTTATCTCTCACCAGGCTGCGGTAATTAAAGGAGACCTGCGCTTGAACTATTTGCCTGGCTTTTGTTTTCTCCTAAGGTTATCCTGGAGGATATTATTCCCTCCAAAAGGGCATGTGGAAACATTTAGTGTTTTCAGCTGAATTTCATTTGTGTACTATTGATTGTGTCTCCAGCAGACAGATTTTCTAAGGGGCAGTGGAATATTCCACCCTGATGGAGGCTTGTGTTTCTGGGGCTTTTTTCTCCCCTCTCCCAGCCTTGCCCCTCACTTGCCTGAGCTGCAGTTTCCCCATGATGCTGTTTGAGGGTCCTGGGTGTACTGGGGCTGCTGATTGGCATTTGATGTTGTCCCTGCAGGATCAGAAGGGTTCTAACCTGGACTTTGCCAGGAACGGGGAGAAAAGGCTTTTCCTAGGAAGGGCTTTTTTACCTGTTGCAAAGCCAAGGTGGGGGAGCATCAGTAGGCTGCTGTTCTCAATATGATGGTGAACATCAGGTCAGTGAGTCCGATCCTATGCTGGCACCATCTCTGCTGGGGTGTGAAATCCTCGTCCATCTCTTCCCAAAGTGCAGGATTTTAGCCTGGCCACAGGCATGAGGATAGCCAGCTCCAGACCCCTGCTTAGGAGAGACACCCCAGCCCCTCACTGTTCCAGCCTAAAAGACTCTTTACAGGATGGAAATAAGGTGCGAATGATTTTCCACTTAGCAAACCCTCCAAACCCTCCTCTCTGGAGAAATAGAGAGCATTCTGCATCCACTTGGGAGGCATTTTGGATGTGTGGACCAACAAGAGAGCCAGGCAACTGTGTATCTGCTGGGAAGCATTAGGATGGGATGTTTGGAGAAGCTCAGCTCCCAGCTGGAGCAGGATCACCCACCCTAGGCATAGGCATGAACAGGAACATAAGCTGCTCCCATTTCAGGGAGTTGCTCTGTGGTCATGACTCAAATCCAATAGCCCCTAGGGCAAGCAGCAAACAGAAATAAGGTCAGGCTGTGGTGTTCCAGTTGTTCCCTACCCCAGCTGCCTCCCCCTTCTCCCTCTCCAGCCTCCATCCCCACTGCCCCCCATCCCTCCAAGCATCTCTGCCTGCCTGACCTTCCTCGTTGCTGCTTTCCCACCAGGATGAAATATTCATTGTGGCTCTGTTACCCTTGTTTTCTTGAAAGCGAGTTTCACACTTGATTTGCGGGAGACATTTAGAGGCTTCACATTGGGTTTTCCTTCTCGCTGGGCACATGTGTTGGGGTGTGTGTGTGACCATCCCGACTGGACACACTCCTGCCTGATCCAGCACCATGAGGTGGAGCATCCTGAGTGATGGAGGAGTCTGTATTCCTGCTGTGTGATAAATCAACAAGGAAAGAAAAATCTGGTCTGAAATCCAGCAAAGAGTTTAGCTCTGCAGAGCTGACCCATCCGTGCCTGGTTGCATTGCACCTCCTCACTCCAGGGGGATGCAGTGAGTGAAAGGAGTGTGAGTAGTCTTGTAAAACAACTGCAGGTGAGCTTTTCTCGTGGCTTTATGGAAAAGTCAGTCCTGGAACTCTTCTGCAGTGACTCTGCTTGGATTTACCCCAAACAGCAGGGTTGGGGATGGGTGCTGTGCCCCTGCATTGGCCCAGAGGAGTGTGTGGCTCCAGCTGTCCCTGATCCATACAGCCATGGGGCTGTGGTTGGGATCCTGATGGATGGGCCAGCTCAGAGAGATGAATTGCTGGTGGCTTGGAAAGCAGAGTTGTGGCAGGGGAACCCTGTCCATCCCATCAGGTGTCTGTCCCCAGGTGGGCTGTGCTCTCACAGCACACAGTCAGGATTGTTGTGGGTACTGTGTGTGTGTCAACGGCAAAGCAAGAAAGGGAACCTGTAGCTTTCCCATCCCTGTGTGGGGCAGCTTTCTGGGTGGAGAGAGCTGTGGGTCAAAGACAATGGATTCACTCTGGCTGTGTGGGTGAGAAGGGCAGGATGCGCTTCCCAGTGTGTATCCTGGGAATGGGGATACGTGGATGTCAGAGTGGCTGTAAGCTCCTGTCCTCATGGGTCTTGTGGCTGTCACTGGGTCTGCATCCGACTGGGAAAGATGGGGGACATGGGCTCCTCATGGGTGGTGTCAGTAGCAAGGGTTTCCCTGGATTGCCAATGGTGGGTTTGGGGCTCTTTTTGGCCACTTCATTCTCCCCTATCCCTTGGGGATGCCCTTGGGATGGAAGGAGCAGCTCATCCCTTCCCTGTGCCATGAGTGGCTCTCTACCAGGGTGACCTGTGGTGGCTCCTGTTCAAATCCTACCCTAATACTGTTATGGGGTCTTTAGAAGCCATAGGGAGTTACAAACACGTGTGTCCCCTAAGGCTGAGATGTTCACCCCCTGAAATAGCCACTGGCCAGAGGTGCTGGAGATGGGCACCCAAGCTCTGGGGCAGGTCATGTCTCCTCCCTTGAGCAAAGGGATAAGCAGATGGTGGCAGCTGTTGTGTGAGGCAGGCAGAGGCAAATGAATAGGCAAACAGAGACTATTCTGGGTTGTTTTTTGGATCCCAACCATGAAACCAGGCTGCTCCAGAGCCAGCAGCTGGTCCCGCTGTCTGGCCCCACCAAAAAGAGACAGTCTGTCTGCCTTGTGCTTTCGGGGAGGCTCTGAGAGCCCTCCCGACTGTAGTACTGGTGCACGTGGGAGGCTCCTCTCTCTGTTTTGCTGCCTGAATGCAATTAGGCTTTAATGAGTCATTAAAATAAATCTCTGTTTCTACTCCAAGCAAACATGCTGGGGGGATGCTGACAGTCGGAGCAGCAGGTCTTGCATCAAGTGGAGGAAGAGGCTGTGCTTCCCGGTGCCCTCCTCCCCAGGGCTGGGCCATGGCACCCTGCGTCTCCCTTTCTCTTGGAAAAAGAGGATGTTTCTCAAGCACCATGCAGGTTTGCAGCTACTCTGGAAGTGGACTGAACTATAACAAGCCCTGGGGTTGGTTTTTTTGTTGGAGGGGCAGTGGTGGTCTGAGGGTTGTCTGTTCCCTGGTGCTGAAGGGCACCTGCATGGCTGGAAGTGGGCAGAGATCCAGCCCCACTTTTCAGCTCCTGGTTTGTCAGAGGTGCTGATGGCTGTGTCCTGTTTAACCCATATCTGAATCTGGAGCTAGAGATCTCAGCTGCCCCCATGGCTGCAGGGAGAATGTGAGGCAAGCACTGGAAACTGAAGGGAAAGTGTGGTGCATCCCTGACACACATCCATGTAGTTTTCCTGGTTCTAAATGGGATTTAAAGAGAGGTCGTGGTCCAAGAGGGATGGTCGTGGCCCCCCTCCTTGTGGGCAGGCACAAGGCTCATCTCACTTCACTCTTCTTCACTGGTTAAAAGTGTAGTTACCCCTAATGATGTCTTTGCTAATTGAATTCCTCCATAGTGGCAGTTTCACTGACACACTTGCAGGTGGGAGAGCAGATTCTGGCGGGACATGGGGGAGCATCCCCTGCGTGTCCCTGAGGAGCAGCATCCCTCAAATATGCAGTCACTGTCTCAGCCTCTGGCCCTCAGGCTGCGGGAGGGCACCAGTTAAACTCGACGTGAGCCAGGGAATTTATTTTGTCTTTTATTTTAGCGAAACAAATAAATTGGGTGACATCGAGGCACGATGGATCCGCCCCGGCACGACTCGGCTGGCGTGGTGTGCTGTGCTGGGGCGGGGCGGGGGAGGCTGCAGCTGATGGGATTACAGAGGCTGCAGCCTCATCCAGAGCATTTCCCCTGGGCTTTGCTTTCGGGAGCAGAGCTCGCTGCTACGTGGAAAGGTTTTACACAAGTTTTGTTTCATACACCAGGCTGAGAGGAGCTGGGGCAGGGCAGCAAGGGCAGATCCAAGTGGGAACTGGGAAACTAGGGAAAGAATTTTCACAGGAATGATGGAAATGAGGTGGAAAGAGTGAGATGGCACTGATGTTCAGGGCAAGGAAGGAGATAATGAAGTGGTGCCTTGCAGAAGAAGTTGTCCTGGGGGTTGTTTCACAGAAAGCTCATGAGAAACTGGCTTAATGAGAAAAACCTTTAGTGGGAAACTCTCTGCTGTGCTCAGTTGGATCTTGTTGGGGATGCTCCGTGAGGATACTCTGGACTGTGTGACACAATGCTTCTGCTGGGATTGATTCTCCTCTTCCACTATGTGCCCAGGATGAAGTTGCATGTGGTGTCACTGAGTCCCCCAGTGGGATTAGCCCCACTTGGAGAGCAGAGCCTACATCTTCCCGTGAGAAAGCAGAGAGAAAAACTGGGGAGAAGATTGGGTATCCATGGAGTGTGTTTGCAGCCCATAGGGAACAGAGGGACTCAGCTGAGGTCTTGATCTCCTTGCCCTGATGGGAAGAGCCTGCTGGCATGAAGAGTTGAAGGTTTCATCTTGGAGCAGTGAGAATGCTGGAGGGACCTGCCCAGAGCTGGGAAGGAACAGCAGAGCATCCCTGGAGGGAGGCTTGCTCCATCATGCTGCTGGGGAGAGTCTCCAGGCTTGTGGGATCAGTAGGATTCTGATACATTACCTGGACCTTCCTCCTCCCTGAGGCCTTGGTGTGGAATGGCTGGAGGCTGAGAGCTTTCAAAGAGGTCCCTGCTGCTGTGTTTTGCTTTGCTGTTGCCATCTCTCCTTTTCCTGGGCAAGTGCTGGGAATGCTGGCTGATGCCAGCAGAATACCTGTGCTGTATTGGTGCTTTACCACGGGGTTAAATCAGGCATGGGACACCCGTGGGATACCTACAGCAGTGCTATGTGAGAACACCAAGGGTGACATGGGGTGGAAGCAAATAACCCTCCCTGCTCCCTTCTGAGCTCACAAGGATCCATCTCTTGTGCTGGACATTGTAAGCACGCAGGCACCCTGTGACAGAGATGACATGGTGCGCATGTAAGACCCAAGTCCTTGCTCTCCAGGCCTGTGTCCTTCGGGTATGGCAGGATCCAGCCTCAGCTCTGGCTCTCCTCTGGCTGTGGCTGTAGGCAGGTCCCAAACCTTCAGCAGGTGTGTGTGAAAAAATTCTTTGGCTTTTTGGCGAGGGTCAGTCTCACCTGGGGCACATCCAGCACTCTGGCTCGCCACAGCCTCACTCTGCTCCCAGCACAGATGCAGCTGCTCTTCCCAGGGGATATGTGGGTGCTGGGAGGGATGGTGCCTGCGGCAGGGACGCTGGCCAGGTGTTGGCTGGCTCCAGAGAGCCCATGGGGATCTGACGTGCGGGATAATCTCAAAAGCCCTTCTCTGTGTGACTTGGCTTGATGCCGCCCGTTTTGTCCCTGGTTATTTTGGGACCATAGTGGAGCAGCTCCTCAGCACACGTTCCTGGCTTTTGCTGGGAGCCGACCCGGGAGGAACCCTGTGCACAGCGGCAGGACACGAGCTGCGTGGATCAGGCCAAGGATATTCCCATCTGCATCCCACTACGGGCTGCTCACGTCTAACACCGTCCGAGTCTGGGGCTGCACATCACCCTTCCTGGGACTGCACCCACCCGCCGTGGCTCCCGAACTGGGCTGGGCAAACACAGCGGGTAGGAGGCGCCTGGGGCGATGAGGAGGGAGGGGTCATTCTGCTGGGGTTTAAGCCGCCCTGCAAAGAGGAGGGCCTGCAAAGGAGGTGTAATTACATAGAGACTTGCTTTGATCCGCGTGTAGCCCTGGCTGAGTCCCGGGCTTTGCTGTACTTGTGCTTAGGTGGGGACAGGATGAGGCTGATGGTCCTGTCTGTGTCCCTCCATTGTACATGTGGCTGTGGTTAATCCACACAGGCTGAATAGTCGCTTAATGAGATAAAGGGCAGATGAGATGCCCAAGTAATGAGATATCGGGATAATCCACTCCTGAGACATCCCAGGCTGCAAAGCCACCCTTCCTCCAAAAGTCTGAGAAATGCTGGGAGGTGTCCCTGGGAGAGGGATGCTGATGTGCCAGCTAAGGCTGGGGCTTCAAACACCCGGGCAGAGATCAGAGGGGGATGCTTGGTGCTATGTGGCTGCAAAGGCAATTTCCATGGGCCAGGAAGTTGTTCTGGGCTCCTGCAGGGCAGGATGAGGCTCGGCGTCAGAGGCAGCAAACCTGGGCTGGCAAGAAGGTGGGTTTTGGCAGTTTGACAGCAAGAGAGGGTATCTCCTTGGCTCAGTGGGTTGGCAGCACAGCATTTGCAGCAGGAGCACAGCCCTTGTGCCTGGCCGGGAGTTGGGGTCTGGCTGGTGTCTTCCAGGGATTTGATTTTTGTTAATTGCAATTCATATCCTGCATTTTCCACAGAGCTTTTGCAAGAAAAGAGCTGGTTTCAGATCCTTGTTGGTTATTTTGTCTTTCCCATCCCTTGTCTGAGGAGAGGTGGTGGGGAGCTCCAAGGAGCTGGTGAGGATGGTGGAGGGAAAGCCAGGAGAGGCTTGTGGCAGGGTGCAGGATTGTCGATTTTGATGACTGGCTGTGAATTGCCAGAGCCTCAGCGAGGGGACACTCACCTCTGTGACCTGGCTGTCCTTGTAGTGGCCTGGAGCAGGGTGTTGGCTGCAGCAAAATTGCTGGGGAAACCTCATGTGGTTCAAGGCACCAAAGGCATCACAGCAGGAAAAAGCCTCAGGGAGAAAATGGGTTGCAGAGAACGCCCTTTCTGCTGGGCGCTCCTTATTTGGAGTTCTCTGCATCAGGCTGAAATCAAAGTTTTCCCAACCACTGCTGTGATTTCTGACCACAGGATGGTCCAGACTCCAATAGAACTGTGGTAGAACCAACAGCAGGTTCAGCTGATTAATTAGTTAGAAGTTTTAAGGCTTCACAGTGACCCATGTGTTTGGGACCTGGGCAAGAAGCCAGGGGGCTGAGCCTGGGACCAGAGAGGGGCTGTGGGGGTGGAGCTGCCAGCTGGGCACAGCCACCTGCATCCATCCTCTTGCATCTGGTGTTGCCATCGCTCTTTGGGTAAAATTTCATTTGGCTTGACTCCTTTTGGGAGTGGTGTCTGCTTGTTTCTGCTCCCCCACACCTTGGCTTGTCCCCTCGTGCTTTGCAGCACAGAATATCTAACATGCACTGAGTTTGCAGGACCTTATCTTTCCCTGTGCACCCACCCTGCCCCGTGGCTGAGGGTTTGCAGTCATGGGTTGATTCCCCCTGAATCCCATCGGGTTGAGACTGTGCAGGGCAGGTCGTAGCTGCCCAGGAGCTGCCCTGTTGTTTGCTGCCATAGTCTGTTTTGAAAAGGCAGCCCCTGCTGCTGTTTTTTTCCAATTAGGCCCTGGGAGATGATTCTGGTGAGGCAGCGGCTGGGCTAATTTACCAGGCAGACATTTCATTGAATTATCCCGTGAGCTGCAGAGCAGAACCAGGAGAGCAGAGCCCAGGCTGGGGCAGGACTTGTGGCAAGGTTCAGCATGATGCTCACTGTGAATAACTGTGCTCTGCTCCAGCCAAAGCCTGTCCTGAGCTCTGGTGTGAGTGTCTGACCCTTGTCAGGTGGCGGGGTCGAGCTTGGGACTGGTGTAACACACAGAGCGAGGAAGGACGGGAGTGTCTCAGCTGGGCTGAGAGTGCTGGCGGCTGGCAAAAACCTCGCCATCGACTTGCAAACCTTGCAAATGTGCTGTGAACGTCATTGAAGGAGAATAAATATAGAAGCCTGAGATGCCACTCGTTCCCAGAGTCACTTTTCAGGCCGTAACTTTGCGCTGCGAGGGGACATCAATTAAAGAAAAAGTATCTCTGCAGCAGGCAGCTCTGCACGCCTGCTTGGAGGAGTTCGATACAGCCACGGACCGTCCCTCCACCCCCTCCCGGCCCTGCTGGGAACAGCGTGACACCTCTGCCCACATCTCAGGTCACTCCCCGAGAGGCAGGGAGCGAGGCAGCTCTGTTTGTATAAATCCTGATTTTATTCAGTGATGGTTGTGTGCCAGAGGGTCCCCACGGTCCCCTCTGCTGAGCCACACAGGAGTGGGTGAGCAGCGAGTGGCAAGGCGCCTGCTCAGCTTGGGATATTTGAATATTTAAACAACTCTCAGCTCCCTTTTTAAGCCAGAGGGAGAAACAGGACTGTGACATGGGAAGTTGGGCTTGTGCATCCCCCTAGGATGCCTCTGCATCCCATTCTGTGGGAGCAGGAGCTGCAGGGCTTGGCTTGGCTCACAGAGCAGCCCAGGCTTTTATGGGATCCATAAAAATGTATGGCCTTTTGTTGGGATGGAGTGGTGGGGCTGTGTGGAGTTGAGGCAGTGGAGCCTACAATGTTCCTTTGGGTTGTGTCTGGGGAGGGTGGATGGAAAATGGCTGTGGGCTGATCCCCAGTGGCAGGGATGCAGCTTCTGGAGTTATTGTGAAAAGGCTGCTGTAGTCCTTCATTTTTCTGGGCATATTTAGCTTATAATTCCTGAGACCCCAGCTACCTCTGAGACTGGGGCTCTTGCTCCTTCCCTGGGAGGCGTTACATTCCCTTATGCATCCCTGCAGGACAGAGCGGTGGGCTAGAAAAGGCTATTATACAGGCATAAACTATTTATTGGCACAAACTAGATAGAAAATTAACTGCTGGGCTGCTGGTGGGCAGGGTTTGGAGGGTAGGAGGGTAGGGAACTTCCTCTTTGCTGAAGCATCCCCAAAGATGAGGATCCTTCTGGTTCATTGCCATTTTTGCCTTTTTCTGTCATTCAGTATTTTAATAAGGAAGAGTCTGTCTCCTGAGCAGGGCAGGTGAGATGCTGATCCTGGCAACCCCAGAGACAGGAATACTGGAAACAGAGCCTGTAGAAATCCAGCTTTTCTCAAGGCAGCACCAGTTGGACTCTTCACTCTCGGAGGTGACCAAAGGGTCCCCAAGGCCATTCTCTCCCTGCTCAGGGTCATTCTCTGAGGCTGCCTGCTCACTACAAACCTCAGGCTAACTGGATGCTGCTCTCTGAGCTCTAAATCAAATCACAGCTCCCATGAAATGAAGTTTTCTGCAGGCAAACAGCTGCCTGCACCATCCATCACCACCCCGCTCGCGACGCGTCCCTCTCAGGGTCATGAAAGGTCATTATTTGCCTTTTCCAGCCACTCACTGTCACCTTTTCTGTGTTAAGGAAGGCATCTGGGGAGGTGATAACACCACTGAAGGCTCCCTGTGTGACCCCCCATGCTTCTGGCAGCATTTCAGGTTGCGGTTTGGTAACAGGGAGCAGGAGCCAAGCGTGTTGGTCTCTATTATTAGCTCTGCTCCGGGTCTCCTGATGGATGGAGATATTAGCTTGGTTATGGACCTATTGATTTCCCCGGGTTTTTTTTTTTCCTTTGTTTCATGTGTGAGAGCGGCTTGAGGAGGAAATCCAATGCGTGCCCGCCTTTTGGCTTCCTACAGGAACTTTGCAAGAGCTGAAAATCAATTTGTTGCAGTCAGGGTCCTGCAAATCACCACAGTGCAGTGAGGAGGGTGGGTGATTTTTGGGGAGGGGAGGCTCTGCATGGTGCCTGCTGGGATGTGCAGCAGTGAGGGGCCAGGGCTGAGTTGGGCAGGTCTTGCCTGGAAGCTGCCACCTCTCTCTGTTAATTAGGGCTGCGTGGCAAGTGAGTAATTAGATCTCTTCGGCTGCAAGGGGCTGGCAGTTGGGCCCTATCAATTAGCCCTGCTCTGGATGAGGCACCGAGGGACACGGGGGCCAGGAATGAAATGCAGCTGTGTGAGGCGTTGCCAGAGGCTTGGGTTGGTGGGGCAGTGGGTGCCCCCACTTCTTGGGTGCAAGATTCTCAGTTTTGCTGAAATGGCAGGTTTCAGGTGCAGGATCATCCCTTTCTGGCAGTTTGCTTTAAGCACCTTTGCAGCACCCACCTTTTCTGCTATTCTTCCTAAAAAACCCAATTTATTTAGCCACACTGCAGTGGCAGAGGTGGCATTAGCGGGGATGGTAAAGCCCTTGGGCAGTGGGATGAGCTGACAGTGGTGGAGTTTTTCTCCTTGTTGTCCCTCCAGGGCTGCTGTGTCTCCCTGTGGCCATGCAGAGCTGCCTGTCCCGGCCGGCTGCTCCAGGGCTGGCGTGACCACGACATCCTGCCTGTCCTTTTCTGGGTAAGTGCCTGTGGGGTGCCAGGGGGATGCTGGGGCTTGTCTGCCCTGGACAGGATGGAGGGGAGATCTCCTTTCCCAGTGGCACCTCAAACACTGGCTGCTTGCAGTGAGGCATCTGCCTTCCTTGTAATTAATTTTAAAGAGGAAAAGGCCAAGTGCTGACTAAACCAGGCCTGTGCCTTTCTCCTGTGGAGCATTTATCCAATCTTGGGAAATACTTCCTTTCCCTACTTCAAATTAAAGAAGATGATGATAATAACAGTAGTGGGATTAGTAACAATAGCAATAATAATAACCAGCAGCAGGATCCCATGTTTTTTGCCCCATGCAGCCTCTCAGGGGTGCAGGTACATGCTGAGCCCCATCTCTGCAGGGCTTCCTGCAAGTCTCAAATCAAGGCAAATTCTTGGGAAGCTGGGAAAGGCAGGTGGGTGCAAGGGATGCCGTCAGGCCACAGCTAACCTCTCTCTCTGCTTCTTCCAGGTCCAACGCCTCCGTCACTGAACGTAAGTATCCCTTGGGTCCCATGGCACAGGGATGGTGGTGGGGGCTGCTTGGCTCGTGCCAAGCCCCTGTTACACTCATTGGTGTCTGGCAGATGCGATTTTTGGGCTCAGACTGCCAGGCTTGCAGAGTCCAAATGCTCTGCTTTCAGTGGAGACACAGGTTTGCTTCTGGGTTTTGATGCAGAAGGTGGGTTTTGTGCTGGGAGGGTGGAAATCATCCCTTTGGGCTCAGGAAATGGGGAGGGGGAGGCTCTGCCAGTGGACTGGGGCGTGTTTCCCAAAGATCCCAAGCCAGCGCAGACCTGGCAGTGAGGGGATGTGATGCTGCATCTCAGGTGTCCTCTCGCTAAGAGGAGGAGAATGATACTGAGTGAGAGTTTTCTGTCTGGGAAGAGAGAAATGGAGATGCAATATTTTGGGATGCCTTGTGGGCATCATGTCTGTGATGTGATGAAAAAACCATAGCAGATGACTTTTGTGTCCCCCTGTCCCCACCTTCCAGAGTTTGATGGAGAATCGGTCGGATGACAGCGGGAACTGTTGTTATCACCGGGGGAATCCTAGCGACGGTGATCCTACTGTGCATCATCGCTGTGCTCTGCTACTGTAGGCTACAGGTGAGTGTCCCCCGCTCTGCCAACCCCACCTCGCACTGGAACAGGCTCCCCAGGGCAGTGGTCACGGCCCCAATCCTGCCAGAGCTCAAGAAGGGTTTGGACAATGCTCTCAGGCACATGGTGGACTTTTTGGGGCTGTCCTCTGCAGGGCCAGGAGCTGGACTCAGTGATCTTCGTGAGTCCCTTCCAACTCTAGATGTTCTGTGATTCTATGTTCCTCATGCTGAACTGCTGCTACAGGAGGGGTCTAAAAGGGCATATTTTTTGCCTGTGATGGCAGGGAGTTGAAACCCCTTGTCTCCCCAAGTGCTGCAGAGTTATGTCTTTCCCTCCCTCTGGTGCAGGGTGACTCCCCGAAGGCTTTTGAGGCTCTGCAGCACTTGCTAATTGAGGTGCAGGCTTGGCTGGGTTTGCAACACCAGATGGAGATTTTTATATATTTTTTTCCCCCTGTAAATTAAACGAGGAGGCTTTCAAGAACAGCTAGCTACAACCTCCTGCTCTTTAAAAGTTAATGTGAAGTCAGTGCCATGCAGCAATGCCTGTGTGATGAAAAGCACAGCGCTTACTTGGACCAGTTTCCAGCTGGCAGGATGAAATTCCTTCCCCTTGCAAGCCTTGCTGGGGGGTGAGGATGAGTTCCCTGGCAGCTGCCTCCTGCAGCTTGCTCAGGTCCAGGTTTTGTCTGGCTACTGCTTCTTCACAGGACCCGGGAATGATGGAGCAGGGCAGCAAGAATCTGTGGAGGGTTTCTCTGCCAGGGGGATTTGTGGAGCAGGGAAGTGTCAGGGCTGGTGGAGAAGCTGAACGTGTCCACAGAATCATAGACTATTCTGAGTTGGAAGGGACCCACAAGGATCATGGAGTCCAACTCTTAAGTCAATGGCTCACACAGGGGATTGAACCCATGACCTTGGCATTATTACAACCAAGTTTTAACCAACTGAGCTAATCTCAGGGTTTACTACCGGCTGCTCCACTTGCCCTCACACAGCCCTTTCTTTCTCCTGCAGTACTACTGTTGCAAGAAAAATGACTCTGATGAGGAAGAGGAGGAGGAGGAGGAGGAGGAGGAAGAGGAAATGCCTGACCTCCCCACGCACTCGCACCTCGGCATGTGCAACGCCTGCAGCTCCCGCATGGTGGATGGCCAGGGCAGCCCCGTGCCCCCGCCCAGCGAGCTCAACCAGCACGGGGCTCACAACTACTGCCCGACCTGCTCGCCCTACGGCTCCCCCTTTTACATCCGAACTGCCGACATGGTGCGCAACGGGGGCGAGAGGGTCGCCTACGCCCCCACGTGCTACAAGGAGGTGGGGCCGCCCTTCGGCATGGCCACCCTGCAAGGCTACACGGTGAGCCGGCACGGCCTCCTCCGCGACAGCTTCCCAAACCCGCGGGCCTTCAGCACAGAGGTGTAGCCACCATTGCCCCTGGCACAGAGCGGGCACTCGAGGGAAGGGGCTTTTCACTTGTCTTTGGGGATGTTCCCGCAGAGAGGACCCCGTAGGCCCAGCCCCAGACCAGCACAGTCCTCCTGCTGACCCGCCTGGCACGGCACAGCTCTGTGGGCAAGAAGGTGAGCGAGACCTTGAAGGGCGATGTCCACCTCCGAATGCATCATAAGTGTCATTATTATCTACTCTGTCTCCCAAAGGGACTTGTCTAATGAGGGCTATGTACAGTACAACCTGATTTAATTACCCCAGGCTCCCATGGCTTCCCAAGCCCAGAGCGAGGCCTTTGGTGTCCCCACCCTCCAGCACACGGCGCGATGGGTGACCACCCACGAGCTGCCGCCCCTGGTGAATCCCACTGCCAAGCTGGGTGTGGCAGCACTCCTTGGTGACGGGAAAGCAAAGAAGGGAGGATCCAGGTTGCCCTGCTCCCCTCGTACTGCATCAGTTGTCACTAGCAGTTACCTTTTTTGTTCGAGTTTAAGACGGGGCACCCTGTCCCACCTGCTTTGGTCTTCACACGTGCTGAAGAAGTTCAATGTGAATTTAGGTCACTGCTGGGAGAGGCAAAGCTGCTCGCCAAAGCCCTCACCCATGCCAACAGGCCCAGGCTGGTCCTTCTGCAGCCAAAGCTCCCACCTCTTCTACCCTTCACGAGCTTTCTTAGGAGCAATTTTAACTTGGACCCATGAAAATGGCAAGATTTTACTTATGGGAAGAATTATATCTCTGAATAACTGCAGTTTTGGTCACCTTCAGCTTTCAAAGCCCTACCCAGCCCACCATGACAGCTCTAACAGCCAGAGGAAGGTTGGTTCTAGGATGAATTTTGCTGTCAACAGCAACAGCAGAGCCCGCCAGGTCAGGTCTCCTCCTCTGCAGAGCCCACAGCCTTCCACAGAAGAATGATGGTGGTTGGAGTACCCCCTACTTTTGGTTGGTTTTGGAAGAAGAGGGTGCAAGACCTGAATGTGGGTTCATGGCGCTGCAGCTGGCAATGACAGCCAGTGACTGCCTTTCTGCGAAAATGAATGTGGGAAAGTTTCTTCTTCCTCCATAAATCAAATTAGGTGAAAATTTACTAAAAGGACATCTCCATCATTCACAGGCACTTCCATAGCAACCGGTGCAGGACTGCTTGGCTGAGTGCTTCCCATTCATGGCAGGGAGGAGGGACTGGGACAGCAACGATCCCTGTGGATGCTGTTAGAGGCAATGGCAGGAAACACTTGCCATGCCATTGCAATATAGGGTAGGACTGCTCAGAAATGTGAGTAGTGGGTGTTTTTTTCACCACTGTGATTTAGAAATCATCCTGCTGCTCACAGATGGATTTGGACTTAACCTCCCCATTGACACAGAGAAAAAGTAGGTCTCAGCACAGAGGGCACACAGTACATCGGCCTCCAGTGTTCACATTATCAGGCAAAAGGCTGATGTACCCTTTGGACCTGCACATGGCCTTGGCACCTCTGCTCAAACTACCTGAAGAAGAGGCAGATGAATGCCAGTGGTTATGGTCCTTGTAACCAAACACCTTGCCCCAGCCTGCCTTTTACACACACTTCTAAGCAAATGTTATGCACCATCTCCCCCACCTCTGGCCCAAAAGGACATTGCATTTCCATTATCTGGAGACTTGGTCTGGCTGCATCAATTTTAGTCTCTTTCCATTCTCCAAATAGTTATAGCAGGTTTTAATGTCCTCTCACATTAAGGGCAGGCAGGAGGGAAGATGAAAGCAGCAGCAAAGCTCTCTGGATCCCACTGGTCCATAGTCTGTAGCTCCTATTGCTTCCCATCCAGCCAGTGCTCCTCCCTGAAAATATAGTCTGTAACTGGAAGAAAATCTTGGCTAACTCGGTAAATCCCATTCTTTCCCACTAGAGCATCTGCTCAGCTTGGTCTTACCCTGCTGGGAGCCATGAGAAGTTGATGTGTCCCAAATCTCTGCCAGACAGCCCTGCCATGCCATACCCTTGGCAGGCACAGAGCCAGTACAGACACGGTGGCTCCCGGCATCCAACTCTACCTCTTGGCACACAAAAAGGCTTCCCACCCCAATGGCCATGACTTCCAGAGGGTGGGAATAACACAGGGGCTTTTGCTTCTGTGGGTCATCCTTTTGGTGGAAAGAAGGCCACTGCATTGTCATCTTCATCACATGCCAATTAAGCGTGACCTGTCGCTGGCTCAGGAGGTGCCAAGGCTGGAGAGGCAGTTCCAGAGCAGCCGGATGGCCAAGATGAGGGTTGGCCTCGCAGCCAACACCCACCCTGCGTCTGGCGCAGCCACAGGGAAATGGGTGAGTCTGAAAGGGCTGGAAACATGGGGGATGCAGCTGAGGATTAGGTCTGGGGGCTGGTGGAAGAACAGGACGGGGTAGGGGCAGGGATCCCAGATTTTTTCCACTTCAGATTCCTCCTGTTACTATTCTCTGTCTTTGTTGCTCAGCTATGGGTCCAAAGTCAATGTCAGAAATAAAATGAGGACTTTGAAATACAAACCAGGAGTGGTTCTGTTCTTTGGCAGGCAACAGAAAATGGACTTTATCCAGTGCTGCCTGGTAACTCTACTGGTGCAAGGATTTTTCCTCCCCACCCTTCCTGTTACTGCTTTTGCTCCTCTTGCATCCCTCCTCCTCCCTTGCCCCTGGCCTATGTCCATGGATCCCAAACCTGCAGTTTGATAGTTTATCTCTTTATTGTGACACAATTTTTCAGTGTGTTTTGGAAGTTGTCCTGCAGGGCAGACCAGAGGGATGGCTGCTGTCATCCCTGCCCTGCCATGGGCTGGCCTCCTGCGCCCCACCGCCTCCAACTAGTGCTCCCCAGAGATGGTGACAGCAGGGACAGGCTTTCCCAACTCACTTCTCAGTAGCTTTCTAGGCACTGATGGTTTGTCTTGTGTAAAACCCTCTTGAAGGAGAGGGAGCAGTGATTAAGTCCTAGGAATCTTTCCTCGCTGAGCAGGCTGGTCTACAGGGACTGGCTCCACAGCCAAGCCAAGTAAGGTGGCTTCAAGTGGTAAAGTCTGGCCCGAGGGGGCTCTTGCCCCGAACTTGGAAGGGAAGTATGGCCTGGCAGCACTCAGGGTGACTTGAGCCGACATGACCAGCAGCAAGCCTTCCTGTAGTACCAGTGAGAGCACAGCTTCACCTTCAGCACCAGCACGCAGTTGGCCGTCGCTTTGTCTTCACAGGAGTCTTCTGGGGAACAGAAGCACACACAGAAGGGGTTAAGAGTGAGAGCTGGGCTTCCCCAGCAGACAGCAAAGAGCTCCCAAGGGCTCTTCTGCCTCCCTGTCATACCTGGTGCCTCTGTGGGGCATGGCTGGAGTTGGCAGGTCTGCCTGGCTTCTGGTTTGGCAGTGGGGTCACAGCCCTGAGCCAGCGCTTCCCCCTGGTAGCACTTCACCTCACGCAGTCGCACACCAGCACCACATGTCTTGCTGCACTGTCAGGGTCAAGAAAGAGGAAAGAGATTGTGATAGGCATTTTTTATTTTCCTCTAGCTCCCAAGTTCCTTCTTCTAGTGAGACTTCCCTGTCTCTGCTTTGGAGACTGCTCTTGAGGAGGTTTGGGTCAAATCCCACATGGATCTCAAACTTATGCTCCCTTTCCATTGCTGGAGAACAGCATCCCTGATTGGGGCTGGGGCAGAGCAAGGGAGGAGTTTGCTTTCACCTCTTTAAAGTAACTCAGATTTTTGTTTGGAGTGTTGGTGCTGTGGCAGAAAATGGAGAGAAAGGCTGCTGTGAGCCAGGCTCAGCTCCTCTGTCCTCCCATTCCCTAAATGCTCACCAGTTACCATCGTGGGAAAGAGAACATGGACTCCTGGAGGAGGAGCACGTGGCTGTGTTCTGTATGCCTGCAGTGTGGTGCAAGCTCTTGCTTGAGGCAATAATCCACAAGCTCCAAGGTCTCTCCAGCCTGCGTGTGCCAGTCACTCAACGTGCTGCCTGGTCTGCAGCAGAGCAGAGCTCAGGGTCCCATCCGGACTGCAGAGCCCTCAGCATAACATGCTGCCAGAGAGGCTCAGCGCAGGTCCTGCTCCAGCAACCAGGGCTATGAGGCCTCCTCTTGCCATTCCTCACCACCCCCAGCCCTACCTGAGACCAAGAGGTTGTGAACCACGTTGAGCACGGCCTCCTGAAACAGGCAGCTTGCTCCTCAGGTTTCTGAGAGGCTTCACAGTGCTTTTCAGGGTACTCCCTGTACACGCCGTTCTCCAGACCCGCGCACAGCACAAGCCGGGTCTTCATCCCTCGCCCGCAGTTGGCATCACACTGGGAAGGGAAAAGAGCAGCCAGGTAAAACAAGGATGCTCAGCAGCTGCAGAGCTTCAGGTAAGACGGAATCCTGCTCAGGAGCAAGGTGCTTAATGCCTGTGCTAACACCAGTCTAATGGAGCTAAGTGCTGCCCAGGTCACAGGAGCAACGGGTGTCTGTGAATTTCCCAGGGAGGGGGAACAGATGCTGGTAATTAATATTTAGCTGAGTTCACCTTGGCTGGCCTTGAGAGCAGCTGCCAAAGGAGACCTGGAGCAGCCAAGGTAAGACTACAGGGGGCTGTTTCTGCCTTATTTTATGTGTTTCTATGTTCTCAAAAATCCAATAGTAGCAACCTACATCTTGGAGTACTGACAGGCTTTGTGTGGGCCCAAGGGGACTGAAGTGGTGCACTGCGGGTGATGCACATGGACAAGTACTGCTGAGCCCAAAGTTATGCAGGCTTAGCTGTGAGGGCTTGCTCCCTTAGGACACCACAGCAGAATACAGCAGAAGGCAGGATCTGCTCCCTGATGCCCATGGAAGCAGTTGCCAGTTTGAGATTTCACTGCTTTGTGCCCTTTTTCACTACTGCAGGGCCAGCATGGCTGGTTTGCATCTGCCCTTAGTCCTCCTGTGAACTCAGAGCTCATCAGCTGAGGGGACATGGCAAAGAAGTTGGCACAGGCAAAGTTGGAGAGCTCAGCTGGTCTTTAGCTCTGCTGAGTTTACTAGCCTGGACACAGCTGAAAATTACACTGCAGGACTGTGCGTCAACCACACCAAGAGCCAGAGCAGAGGAGCGTTATGGAACTATCATGGGTCCCCAGGTTTAACCAGTCTGTGCTTGTTAGCATTGCGGGGGGAGACTCAACTGAATGTAATCAGCAGCTATAAAAGGAGCAAAGTGAAACCAGAGGTTTAGCTATGCCTGGAGAGGAAAGGCCTTGGCTGCTTCTCTTGTTTCCTAGAAACCTCCTTAGTGCTTTAGGAACCCCTTCAAAGAAAAAGCCCAAGCCCTACAACTGATTCAATGTGTCCTTCTGGATGCACTGGCATTTGGATCAGCTTCAATGGGAAAACCTGAAGTCTTCAGGCCTTGAGCAACACAAAGACTGGAAGGAGACGGGCAGAGATCGATTGTTTCATAGAATGGGGCACCCTGGACCATGTTCACTGGACTCTTAATTCCTGAGGCAAGTACACAGCTGTGGTCTGGATGTGACTTCCAGGGCAGGGATTTGGGCTGTGTTTCAGGTTTACCTCCAGCTGTTATTTATGAGAGGTGAGAATGGTTTTGTTCGGTTTTTCTTTTTAGTTGCAGGACCAAAATCTTTTGTAGGGGGCGATTGCAGGTTCTGGGAAAGATCTGCTGAGGTGTCTGCCACTGCCAGCTGGGAGCCAGGTGCGAGAGGAGGACAGTTTCCTCAGGACATTGCTGCCCTCCAATGGAGGTCCCTGGGAAGGCAGCAAATGCCACAAACTTTGGGGTGGTCCATGGCATACAGAAGGGAGAAGCTGGGCTATTCTCTAGTCCTTCCCTCTTTCTAAAAGGATCTAGGACAAGGGTAGAGCTCCATGGCTGGAGGTCACACTATACAACCTTGCTCTGCCAAGGGAACCAGGGTCCCACCATGTCCTAAGGGATACGGGGTGGAAAGGAGGGCTGAGGACACAGGGCTGGCTTTACCTGGTCCCACTCCTGCTCCACCCAGTGTGCAGGGCAGTTCTTGTCTCCACAGGGATGGACAGCCAGGGGCTTGGTGGCTGGGTCACACTGGGAGCTGGAGATCACCTTGCCCTCCAGGTTGCGACACGCGATGAAGCGGCTCATGCGTCCCTCGCCACATGAACCTGAGCACTTGGAGGAATACAGGGCATTTAGACACATCAGAAAGCAGGAGATGGAGAGCTCAGGGTTGGTGGTGCCAGGATAGCTGAGGCCAGAGTCCAGTCCTGCCACTGGCACTGGATCCATCTGGTCAGGGGCTTCCATTCTCCAGGTGCCATGAGCTTTGCAGGTTATTGAATGGAGATCACATCACAATTAACCAAAATTTACTACACAGAGAGGTAAGAACACAGATTATTATAGTTTCTTTCACTTGGCCTCTGCCAGAAGAAAGCCAAAAGGGAGCTGCAGCATGTCTGCCCACCTGCTCCCTCCCACCAGCCCTGGGAGCAAGGAGAAGCAGCCTATCTGGACTCACCGGGCCCCATTCTGAGGTGGTCCAGCGGCGGTCGCAGGGGGGCCCTGTGCACACCTTCTCACTGCTGGGCTTCTGGGACTCGTCACACAGGGACACATCCACGGAGCAGCGCACCTCCCGCCTCATCGTCCCCTGTGTGCCACACCGGGCCGAGCACTGCAGGAGGCACACGGAGTCAGCCGCGGGCTCAGCAGCAGAGAGGAAGCCTGGGGAGGGAGCTGTGTCTCCTCCTGCTGCACTAGGAGAGAGGGGAAGGTCCCAGCAGGAAGAGAAAAAGGTGGGTCTGTCTCTATCTTTGCTGCTCATTGATTTTGAGCTCCAACACTTCAATGTTGAATTGCTGTTTAAAGTCACTGGGCCACAACCCCAGCAGTGAAAATTGGGAAATCAATCAAAGAGACATCAGTTGGGTTTTAATTTCTGTCTATCTCCATGGTATTATTTCCCCATTCACCCTAAGTTAGAGAGAATTGTTTGGATCCTCTGGAAGAGGGAGGCAAAGCCTCTTGCTGGCAAAGCTTTCACTTGGTCCATGCCCTGCTTGAGAAATGACCTCAGAAAAAAAAAAAGTTTGGTAATGGCCTTTGCTGAGCAGTGCCAGAGCAGGGGAGTTGTGGATAAAGGCAGCCCTTGTTTCCCAGGGATGCAGGTGGTGAGAGGCTTCCTCAGCACCCATTACCTGCCCACCACCTTCCTCTAGGCCCCATCCCATCCCTGCCTCCTCCTCACCTTCTAGAGCAAAGCTCCCCTACTGCCTACCTCAGACCACTCAGAGAGTTCCCACTGGGGCCCACAGGCCTTGTTCTTGCAGGCTTTCCTCTCCATGGGCCTGGCCAGCCCAGCTGCCTCGCAGAGGTCATCATACACGGAGCTGTCGAAGCCTGGGGCCAGCATCCTCCAGCAGCGCACGGTGCGGTACTGGGAGCCCTCCCCACAGGTCCGTGAGCACTCACTCCACCGGCTGGTCTCCCACCTCCATGAGCAGCACCCGGGGGAAAAGCACAGAAGGAAACCCAGGTAAGGGGGACAAGGGAAATGGGGTGGGAGGACTGTGCCTGCACACATGGGACCCCCTCACCCAGCAGCTGCTGCTATGAATCTGCTCATCACACATAGAATCACAGAAGCATAGAATGGATTGGGTTGGAAAAGACCTCCGAGATCATCAAGTCCAACCCTTGGGCCAACTCCAGTCCCTTTACCACATCATGGCACTCAGTGCCATGGCCAAGCTCAGGTTAAAAACCTCCAGGGATGGGGAATCCACCCCCTCTCTGGGCAGCCCATTCCAATGCCTGAGCACTCTCTCTGCAAAGAAGTTTTTTCTGATCTCCACCTTCAATTTCCCCTGGCAGAGCTTGAGCCCGTGCCCCCTTGTCCTATTGCTGAGTGCCTGGGAGAAGAGACCAACCCCCACCTGGCCAGAACTTCCCTTCAGGTAGTTCCAGACAGTGCTGAGGTCACCTCTCAGCCTCCTCTTCTCCAGCACAAACACCCCCAGCTCCCTCAGCCTCTCCCCACACCACTTGTGCTCCACTCCCTTCTCCAGCCTCGTTGCTCTTCTCTGGCCCCGCTCCAGCCCCTCAATCTCTTTCCTCAACTGAGGGGCCCAGAACTGAACACAACACTCAAGGTGTGGCCTCCCCAAGGCAGAGTCCAGGGGAAGGGTCACTGCCCTGGGCCTGCTGGCCACGCTAGTTTTGATACAGGACAGGATATACGTCTGTATTATGGCAATGCTGGTCTTGAGAACCAGCTTTGCAGTTTAGATCCTGAATACCTTCCCTCTTTTTGCTTACAGAGGGATACAGGGACTTAGTTTAAGCACAAAAATGGCTGTGTACTTTGAGCAGAAAATGATCCTTACAAAGATGTGTTGTCCCCATGGACAGCTGATGCCACTTCCACTCACCTGGGCTGGCAATCTCTGCCTGTGCAAAACTCATGAGTGGGTTCTGGTCGGGTCAGGGCGTCACAGTACGATTCGTCCACTTCCACTCCATCGTACCGCACACACATCGCGTACGAGGTGCTGATACCTGCTGGGCAAGCAACACCCTCTCTCAGTCGTTCTCAGACCCAAAAGCCTCCTCCCACCGTCATTAAATAACCAGAGTTCTCACTGCTTCTGAAACTCTACCTGCCATGTAAAAAATACCAGGAGTCTCTCCATCAACGGTCCGAAAGGACCTCACGTGATCAGCCACTGGAAGCCAAACCTACCTGATGTGCAGGTGGAGCTGCAGGGGGCATAGGCTGAGACTTTCCACCGATACATGTCAGCCAAGCTGATGTCATCGTGGCCCACAGGGCTCACATCGAATTCATTGCTGTGGAAAAAAGAGGTGGGGTGAGCTAAAATTGGAAAAAATTACTGCAAACATAAAATACAGGGAAATTCTTCCTCATTATCTTTGAAGATGGGAAGAAACGCAGTGTTTCTGCTGTACATCTCTCCCACCCTGGGCAAGGCAGACCACTGATGAATAGAGTGTAAAGCCTTGATCCTGAATTCAACTAGCAAAGAAGCATGGTGAGTTTTGTGCATAATATGGACTTGCAACCATAATATGAGTGCCCCCAGCCTCAGCTCATACTATCACCTTGAGAGGCATGATTTAGTTTGGAAAGGAGAGCTCAAACAAGGTCCCACTCATATAATATAATGTGGTGGGGAGATTTCATATGTGGCTTGCCAGAAATGTTTAAAAGTTGGCCTTCGGTCCAGACTTTTGGATCTGATGGAGCCTGACTGAAAGAGGGTCCTGCTTGCCCAGTCCTGTGCACTCCAATTTACAGAAGTTTTAGAAGTTTATGTGCCCAGAAAAATGGGACAGGAGGGGCAAGATGTGGTGGTAAATGTGTGTGTGACATGCTATGGACTCCTGGCCTTCTTTACAATCACATCAGTGTTGGCCTTGTAGATCTTTAGAACCCATTTAAATGGATTCCTTACAAGCAGTGGAACCTGAAACATGTCTGAGAGCTTCATGTCAGACCAGTCGTGACAATCAGTCTTTGGATACACACTGGTGAACGAGGACATCAAGGACAGCAGGGACTGGTTTGACCCTCCCTCCCCAGGTATTCATGCCCCTGTGTTGCCCAGGAGATCAAGTGCCACCTTTCAGTGCCAGGGGCTCGCAGAGGCTCTGCCTGGCTGATGTTCATGGTTGGGCTGGCGCCTCGCAGAGGGCTCTCCACAGAGGCCACCATGCTGTAGTTGGTTGCTTCCCTCTGGCTCCCAGCAAACACCTCCACCTTCAAGTCCTCCAGTGAGTTTTTAGGGGCCAGCACTTTGTGGAGGCCCTGTGGCCACTGGGCAGCTGCCCCAGCCCATAGCCCAGCTGAGGAGTTCCTTGGGGCCAGCCTGGCTGCCAGGTGCTGCAGCTCCCTACACAAGACAGTGTTGTGAGGGTCTCTGTGGCACAGTCGCCTGAAGAGACGTAGCCTGGAGGATGCTACGTGGCTGTTCTCCGAGAGCTGGGGTCTCCTCATGCTGTAGGGCACAGCTGTGCTGATGGAGATTTGGTTGAACCTGAGAGCTGGAAGAAAAATACAGGGATGCTTTAATTATACTGGATGGTTTGTGCCATTTAGCAAGGCAAAAAACATTTGGTATTTGGCCCCAAAATCATAAATTGCCACCAGGGAGCACCAACAGGCCTTTCTTACCCTGACCAACCTCTCACTCCATCTGCTCTGGAGATCCATTTAAGCTCAAGTCTGGGCCTTCAGTCCTGGGCTGAGTCATGTTGTAGGTGTGCTTTGTTCCTGAATTGCTGTTTGGCTCTCAGATTGACCTGAGATTTGTCACCTGATGATTGCTGGGCTGTTGCTGGGTCCTGCTGCTGTCACGGCCCTGCCTGCCAAGCTCAGGTGCCAAGGGACTGCCATGCCTGATCTGTATTGTGGCCACCCTCTCCCAGCTCCCCTTCCCTCACAGTCCTACCACCCTTGCTGCTCCCCAACAGTCTCCACCCCACTATTAACCATCATCCCACTTGACTGCACAGATGATAAAGCCACCTTAGATTTCAGAACCAGTATGGGATGCCTGCTTTCAATCAATTAAAACAGTAGAAGGAAAAACAAAGCTACCAACCCAACTCTGTTTCTCCACCAATTGCCGTTGCTTCCTCCTCCTCTTCCTCTCCTGCTGTGTTTGCATGGTAACTCTGCCTGATCTGGAAGTCATACTTCTCCTTCTCTTCACCTTGTTCCCAGCCCCAGTCCCGGGTCTGACTGCTGGAGTTGGTCTGGAAGAAGTGCGGGTGACCGAAGTCTAAACTTTCATGCCCTTCTGTGAGAGGAAGCTGTTCACCGGTGTCACCTGGTGACAGGGAGAGCCATGTGGCATTGAAGTCCTGGGCAGCTCTGGAGTTGGCTGGCACGGGGTGGTTCTGGCTGGTCTCTGGTAGGTGATGATAGAGAGGTCTGGGTAGAGCAGGGGCTGCTGTTCGCAGGGGCGGCGTCCGTGGCACAGTGTAGTCATAAGTTATGTGTGGCATTTTCCCATTAAAGTTATAGTACTGGAAGAAACAGAGAAAGGAAAAACTGCTTTCATTTTAAGGATATATGTTTCCCCATTAGCCTTTCCTAGCCACATCCATGTGGTAATGGATGTTGAGAGGAGACAGCATCCTCATAAATTCAAGAGGAGAACTCCCCCTCGCCAAGACTATCTGACTTCATAGAATCATGGAATGGATTGGGCTGGAAAAGACTTCCGAGATCATCAAGTCCAACCCTTGGGCCAACTCCAGTCCCTTTACCACATCATGGCACTCAGTGCCATGGCCAAGCTCAGTTTAAAAACCTCCAGGGAAGGTGAATCCACCCCCTCTCTGGGCAGCCCATTCCAATGCCTGAGCACTCTCTCTGCAAAGAAGTTTTTTCTGCTCTCCAACTTCAATCTCCCCTGGCAGAGCTTGAGCCCGTGCCCCCTTGTCCTATTGCTGAGTGCCTGGGAGAAGAGACCAACCCCCACCTGGCTAGAACTTCCCTTCAGGTAGTTCTAGACAGTGCTGAGGTCACCTCTGAGCCTCCTCTTCTCCAGCACAAACACCCCCAGCTCCCTCAGCCTCTCCCCACACCACTTGTGTTCCACTCCCTTCTCCAGCCTCGTTGCTCTTCTCTGGCCCCGCTCCAGCCCCTCAATCTCTTTCCTCAACTGAGGGGCCCAGAACTGAACACAACACTCAAGGTGTGGCCTCCCCAAGGCAGAGTCCAGGGGAAGGGTCACTGCCCTGGGCCTGCTGGCCATGCTATTTTTGATCCAGGCCAGGACTTCGTTGGCCACCTACACATGTGGGTTTGGCTTGGGAACAGGGTTGTATTCCTTTTGTCTGAGGGAAGCAGGCAAGACAGGAAAGCCTAAAACCAGCTTCTCACATACCATGGCATTCAGAGACTGGTTAGTGGGCCCATGAGCCATGATATACTCCAGCCCATCCGAGTTCAGGTTCGAGGGCCGCCGATACTTGAAGATGGTTCCAGCTACCCTGAAGTTCTGGGGGTTGTCAATGGCAGAGTTGCCATTGAAGAAGAAATGCCCAGATTCATCTGCAAGTGCTGCAAAGAGAGAGAAAACAGACAAATGTGAGTGTGGAACACTGGAGCTGCACTGGCAATGAGGACAGAAAACAGCCCATCAACAAGAAAAGCCCAGGAGAAAAAGAACAGCACACCCTACCCATAGTGGGATTGAGTTCCAAATGTCTCTCCTGCCAGTGGAGAAGTGGCAGCCTTGGCTTATGGAGAGGTGAAGCACCCCTGTGCTATGCTGGAGGAAATGCTCACAGGTAAGAATGTACAGAGCCCCCTCCTACCTCCCAGGGAGCTGAACTGGGATCTCCACATCCATCCAGTTCCTCTGCTTACCTAAGATGTTTTCTGTTTTCCTGCGTTCAATGATGAGGATATCCGTGGCACCAGCAGGGATGTTGGTGATGAACACATAACCTGAGGATCAGAACAGAGGGTTAGAAGACCCTGAGGACAGAATAAAAAGGTCTGGGTGGGAAAATCAGCTCATGGGAACAGTGTGTTTGTAAGGGGGCAGTGCTGCCCTTCAGGAGCAGGGCGCCAAGGACATAAGTGCATGTTGTGCCCATCTGTGAGCTCTAATCCCAGGTCTCCTCTGAAATCCCATTACAGATCACCATTATGGGTCCAGTCTGAGCACTGCTGGGTTTGGAGTCAGGAAGGAACTACACAAGTGAAACAGTCTGGCGTTGGGTGTGTGGATGAATGTGCTTCTCACACTCTTTCTGGCAAGAGCACAGAAAAAAGTTTAGTAGCGATCAGGGCTGATGCAGAACAGAAGATGGAAAAAGACCATAGGTCCCCTAAGCTCCTGACTCCATGGAATTTGTCTCAGGAGTAACATAAAAATTGACCTTTAAAGGGAGAGGAAATCAGAGGCTCTTAAAGTTGCATGGTTTGGCAGTTTGTCTTTCCTGCTCGAAATGCAGGTCTTGTCTGTCCTGTAAGATGTTAGGAGGGATGGAATGGGAAGCCAAACCTGCACCCCAGCTGCTAGAGGGGGCAGCACCACTCCCCCTGCTCTGCAAGGGGGCCTGAGTGCTTTTCTAGTCTGGTGTTTGTAGATTTTGTCGAGCGAGGCAGACTAGTAAAAAACAACAGTGTGAAATGATGTTCCAAAACATCCTCAAACCACAGCTGATTAATTTCTAATGAGCACACCACAGTCTATTCCTTCTGTGGGTGGAGAACTGGGCCATCCAGTTGCAAGAGATGAATCTCAGCCTGGTTTCAGAGGGACTGTCCCTCAGCTCTGCCGGCCACAGGACTGGGGAAAGCAGGAGATGGAGTGCAGGCTAAAACAAACGCTGTGACCCTCATCATAGCTTAAGTTTCAAATGAACACGTAGCACAAATAAAAGAAGATTCACTGATCCCTTCACATCATCTCAGGGGGGCAAGATGCCAAAATCAATAGGAACAAATAGATCCCCAGCTGGTTCCTATTGTAAAGAGGTGAAGGGAAACCTTACCAGCCTAATACACAGCACATCAAACCACTCTCCTCTGATGATTAAGTGCAAAGGACAAGGACACAGGCATTCAGGCAGGGGTGGCACTCCCCAGCTCCTTCCACCAAGCAGCTGGGAAACTCCTACCCGTGTTCAAGCCAGCTGGTGGTAAGAAGTGGCAGGTGAGGTCTCTGGACTGTGGTAGCAGGGAGTACCTATCTGTGAGATTGCCCTTCGGAAGCTGCCTGAGACACGGTGGCAAGTGCTGCCGTCCCCTCCACACACCCTGCATCTGTCCATCGTCTGGGGCGAGTACAGGCTCCCATCGCACCCCACTGGCTGCAAAGAACAAAACAAGAGAGGGTTTCCTGGGGCCAGCTCATCTCCACAGAGCAGGGTCTTTCCCAGGAAGGGCTACTGTGAGCTTTTGGTGGGGGTTCTGGGTGGTTGCAATGAATGAATCCAACACCAGGCCTTGGTTTCAATTCCCTGCTGGGACTCCTTGGCCTTGTGATGACCAGGAGGTCCAGTCATGCAATTACACTCCCAGTTTTTCTACTGCTTCCTCCCAGAGCCTCACCTCACACTTTCCATTGATGCAGACCCCTTGATAGGTTCTGTCCTTGCAGGAGGTGCCATCCTGTGCTCGGGCCATCAGCTGCCTCTCCCCACTCCGGGTGGTGCACTGGAGGTCACAGGGCTTGTTGGAGATACTGGTATAGTCATCTGAAGGGACAGAGGCAGAGTCACCTGGCAGATCAAGGTGCTCAGAGATGGGCAGCGGGGATGAGCAACCATCCATGCTGATGGTTTGATGTCACCTTGTTCCTGCTGACTGAGATGAGACCCCACAGCTACAGACTATGTAGTAGTGAAGGGGTCATGGCATGAGGCTGCAGCTGGGAACTGTGCCCAGCAGAAACACTTTTTGCTGGCAAACACTCTTCTTTGACAAGAGGGGTCTCACCTGTGTAGAGCTGTCCCAGCTACACCCTGTTCAGCTGAGCAGCTGAAGTTAGAGGTGCAGATGTTCCATGTCCTCTTGGCAGATAATTGAAATAAAGGGGAGTCCAGAAACAGGGCAGTATCTCAGGTGAGCTCCGTCTGGGCCTCAAGGGACAAGTGGACACCCATGCAAAGCCAACTGTCTCATCTGTGCAGGGAATGGATGAGCCTCCTGTTCAGAACAACCCAGCACCAGCCCAGTGGGAAGCAGGCTGGGCGAGAGGCAGCCAAAATGGTAGAAGTCACAAGGAGCATGAACACCCACTCTGCCAAGGTGAGTGCTGGTTAGACAAATCAACCCAGAGAAGCCCATGTCCTGCCTGCCCACCACTGTTTGCTGGTGGAGGACCTGAAACAGGAGCAATGTGGAGAGAGAGAGGAGGCCTGGCTGGGTGGAGGGGTTCTGTGAAGAGACAGGGAATGATTTCCCCAAAGCAGAGAGCACAGGGAAGCACTTCCAGACCAGCCAGGAGCATCTACCCCTTGTCCCCTAGGACCTTCCCCTTGTGTGCTTGAGGAAATTCTGTGGGTGTTTTCTCACCCTGATCCTTTGTGTGAAGCTGTGAAAACCCACCTGGATAGAGGGGCATCCAGTGGTAGTAGTGCTTCCCAAAGGCTTTGGCGTTGAAACTGGAGCACTGCTGCTGTTTGAAGCTTGCTGTGTTGGCTGGGCAGGGCTATGGAGGGAATAAATGCAATCAAAGTTCCTTTTAGATCACAGCCATGGATGTGGCTTGTCCCTGTTGCATCCTTGGAGGATGAAAATGCCCTGTCCAGCTTGGAAGGAACTGGCAATGACTCTGAGGTGCCCTAACACAGGCAGAAAGGCCAGGCCTTCATTGTAAAGGGCCTCTCAGACAGGTTTATTTAACAGCCCTGCAAAAATTCCTTCCAGCACACTGGAAAAACATCTCTCCCCTTGCCCCACAACAAATATCTTTTTACATCCTTTTCCCCCATCTCCTAGTCCCAGAGAGAAGAGTCCATCTCCTGTGTCCTCAAAGGTCCATCACCCACCACTCCAGGTGTGGATGGTACCCATTGTCTCTGCTCCTCCAATGGACCAGTCCCATCCCAAGTGCTGGTGCTCCTGCAGTTCCAGGTGGGACCCCCTGGAACCAAGTCCCACATCCCCCAGTAAGGACCAGTCAGTACTGGAATTGGTTCTCACCTGCTGTTGGCACAGTTGGTAGTGCTTGGCTTGACCAACACACGTGGTGCTGTTGGCTCCCTGGGGCAGCTGGAGCCTGCGAAGCAGAAATTTTTGGACATAAGCTGGAGATCTGTGAAGTGCCAAGGTACTGAGGATGACAGAAGAATCAGGTCTGACTTAGAGAGGAGAAACAAGGTAGGCATTTTATCAGAGCAAAACTTTCTGGATCTAGACTAGCCAACAGCTCCTCTGAAACACATTTTGGGTGCTTTTAGGTGGGCTGTGATTTTAGGCTGCTCTCTTTTTGGGGCAGGTTGAGCAGATAGGGAGCAACTGCAGTATCACAACCTCTGTGTCCCTTCAGTTCCAAGCTCCAAAAGGGTCGATGTGGCCAAAGTACAACAGACACTGATGATCCATCACTCCCATGGAAGCGCCCAGGATTTGCAGTGACCAGGGGAATTGATTCCAGGATTCCCTGTGCAGAGGCACCTCTTGTGGGTCTGGACAGCCTAAAAGATTACCAGGAAAGGCTTTGTGCAGGTGATAAACTATGGGAATTTTTCAGCACTCAATGCTTTAGCTCTGGCCAGCATGAGTTATTCAGGAGATATTGGAGTCCTTGACTGATGCAAAGGCAGAAAAAACTCTTGAAAGCTGTGAGGGTATATGGAGAATGGCTGAGGCAATGCAGTCTGTGTAGAGATCAGCAGCAGACAATGCATTAACAATACTGAGAACTCAGGACGTATTTAGGATACAAGGAATACTACGGGCATATTCAGGCTGGACTGGCAAGGGGTACTGCAGTTGTCCCTACAGAGCAATACTTTACATGACAAAGGCAAAGCCTGCATTTGTACCAAAACGCTTGAAAAGTGCCAAGCTTTTCAGAAGCAGAGGCTGCCTGCGGACTCAGGCAGAAATTGTTTCAGGGCCATACCTGGCTCACACGTTCACCTTAAAGCTGCAGAAGCCTTTGGGCTGAGTTTTATGATGGGATTTCTCTTTTTTTTTTTAAATTCAGACATAACGTCTGGAGTAAAACACCACAGCAAAGCCTCCCCATCCCTGCTGTGGAATCAAGGATAGAATGATGCCAAATGGAGAGAAAAATGCCTCTTCTGGCAGGAGGCAAAGGGCAGAAGAGCTGCCCTGGCTTGGGGGGGTGTGAGACAGCTCCAGGATCCATCCCCATGCTCTTTGCTGGGGAGGAGCAGTGGCAGAGACACATCCAGAGGAAAGATACTGCAGCACATCCAGACCCTCACCATGGTGCAGCCAGCCCACATAGAAGGAGCTTTCTGCTGCAGGAAGGAGGGCAGGTTGGGGGCCCTAGTTTGAGTTTCCTCCACTCTGGAGTGTATTCATGCAGAAGGGAAAGCTTGCTGTGCTGCAGGATTCCAGCTCTCATTAACATCTCAGGAGCCCGGAGCAGCAGGTTAGGGAGGTGCTGGAGGAGGAGGAGGGTTTGGTGGCAACGTGACCCCCCCAGAGGGGACAACAGGAGTTCAGGCAGCTGAAGTTCCCCAGCTCTCCCCACTCCCACAAATCCAGTCCAACTGATATCACGACTGTAGCAGCTGTAGGGGACAAGTGGCTGTTTGGGACAAATGGAGATGCTGTCAGATGACAGCCAGAGAAATGACAAAGGGGGGAAAACTTGCCAGCTCTGCAGGAGGGAATAAAGAGGGGAAATTGCTGAGACATGGCTGAGCTTGCTCCTGCCAGGAGGAAATCAAGTCCCCATAAGGTGTATGGGAATATGTACCCATATCCTTACAGGGTTAAGCTGGTCAGAGCAGCCACGGTAAGTGAGGGTTTGTGAAGGAACAGGGAAGAGGAACAGAGCCAGCCTTCTCCAGCCCACAACTCTGTCATCTTCAAGTCTCCCACAGACCCCAGGAGGGGACCAATCCCTGCTCCCCATCAGACAAGTCAATCTGAGTGGGTGACATGTTCAGGGAGCTGTCACTTGCCCCCCTGTGGTGTGTTTCTCCCCACCACTCCCTACTCCCCCTTGCTCCATGAACAACAGCTGCCTTCCTTTCCCAGAGGCCACAGAAGAGGGAATGGCCAGGATGTGCAAACCCAGGAGATGTGGCCCCAAAACACAGGCTGGGGGCAGTCCATTTGCCCTCTGCCACTTGAGACCTGGCCAAGGGCTCATGCTCAGACATGACTCACCTCTGTCTCAAGCAGTGCCTCTCCCGGGACATCACACCTCCTCCGCAGGACCGGGAGCAGGTGGACCAGGAGCTCCACTCCCCCCACCACTTGGTGACCTCTTCATCCCAGGGGCCAGCTCCATCTGCTGCCTCACTACTGTCCTGACAGAAACAGAGCATGGTTAGCTGGAGAACCTGGCTCCTCACCACCACAGGCAGCTGCCATGTCACTTGGATCCCTTCCAAACGGGCAGCACTGGGACAAACGTGCCAGGATCCAGGCCCTGTGGGGCCACACCAGCATCACACATCTCAAAATTCAAATTTCTTTCCAAGACTGAGTTATGCAAGGGAAGCTGGATGCCTTGGGAGCTCGTGATGTACAGAAGGGCTTTCAGGCTGGACCTGCTGGGCAGCACCACCAGCCTGGCCCCACAGCATCACTGGGAGTAGTCAGGAATCACTTATTAGAGCTACATTTCAATGAATAACACTCCCTTTGTGACCAAATCAGCTCAGATTCAAGCTCCTCACCCCCCAACTCTCACAGAAGTAACTTTGAAGAATACTTCATAACCAGAGCCTCCTGCAGGTGCTGTTGTCCCTTCTCCCTGTGCACCCCACTATGCTTAGAGGAGGAATGCCTCCTCTCCCAGCACCCCTTGCTGGGGGCTGAGCCTTTAAATTTGGCACACCTGAGCTCTCCTGGCCCCAGCGTGGTCATTGCAGCAGGGCTGCTGTTGGCTGTGCCTCCACAATTCCCAGCAGGTAAGCAATTCTGTGGTTTAGCTGGGTTTTTTTCCTTGCAATACTTCCCTGCTTAGTGTCTGATGGTCTGAAAGCTCCTGGGGACTTTGGCAAACTCGTCTGTGCTGGAATTAATCTGCTGTTTACTGAAACACAGCTGTGAGGAGTGTTAAATGCAGCCAGGAGTTTAACACAGGACAGTGACTGGAAGGGATTTATCCAGCTGAAACTGCTGAGAGTTTCAATATTAATAGATGGAAATTAATAATTTGTGTGTGTGTGTGAAGTCTGCTATTTTAAAGCAAGGGCTCAGGGAAGTTGTATCAGTGCTACTGTTAGCAAAATGTGGAAGCTCTTCCAGAGAAGAGCAACGAGGCTGGAGAAGGGAGTGGAGCACAAGTGCTGTGGGGAGAGGCTGAGGGAGCTGGGGGTGTTTGTGCTGGAGAAGAGGAGGCTCAGAGGTGACCTCAGCACTGTCTGGAACTGCCTGAAGGGAAGTTGTGGCCAGGTGGGGGTTGGTCTCTTCTCCCAGGCACTCAGCAATAGGACAAGGGGGCACAGGCTCAAGCTCTGCCAGGGCAAATTGAAGTTGGAGAGCAGAAAAAACTTCTTTGCAGAGAGAGTGCTCAGGCATTGGAATGGGCTGCCCAGAGAGGGGGTGGATTCCCCATCCCTGGAGGTTTTTAACCTGAGCTTGGCCGTGGCACTGAGTGCCATGATGTGGTAAAGGGAGTGGAGTTGGACCAAGGGTTGGACTTGGTGATCTCAGAGGTCTTTTCCAACCCAATTGATTCTGTGATTCTGTGAAAACATGCTGGTTTGTGGTAGTGGCTGATGGCCCTGTCGCAAACAACCGATCTGCAGAGCAACTGATGGATGTGACAGAAAAGTCAGCAGGGTTTGCTCATCCCTAAATGTGCTCTGCTCACTATTTTGGTTGACTGTCTCTTGGCTTTGTGCTCCTTCAATGTGCTCTTCATCTTGTAGTGTAATTCCTGCCTTAGAATTTGTGTTTCCTCAGTGTCTGCCAACAGAGCAGCCTCTGGGCAGAGGAGATGCAGCTGGTTTATGCAAATGTTTTTAAGTTGTAACTTAAATGTCTGCAATGCCCACAGTGCCTCTTTTTGAGAGCCAAAGCATGTTGGAAGAAACCTACTCTGCTGCAAAAAACCACAGTGTTACCTGGTGCTTTGCTCCATAGTGATTGCAGTAGTTTGATTTCAAAAACAATACAACAAAACCCCTCACTGCACTTGGATGTTCTGGCAGAGCTGACTTGCCTGACATGGACCAAATGCTGTGGCCAGCAGCTGAGCTGCTCAAGAGAAAAAGGAAATGTAACAGAAACAGAAATACCTTTTTCTGTTCTTCCAAACAATCATCTCAACCTTTTTCCTATGAGAATTTCTGTCTCGCTGTGTATTATCAGACTGTAAATGGAAATTCTGACTGTGTAGCTTCCACATTTACAAAGGTAAAAAACCCAAAGGTCTCTCACTGTAAAGTATTTTCAGCTAAAATCTTTCCCTGACCCCTCTGATGCTTCTCTGTGATAAACATCTCAAGGCCTGGGGAGAAAGAGCTCTTCACAACTGTCAGGAAGGAGAATTCCCATGATTTATCTGGTGTCTGTGTGGAGAGCTCAGGGCAATAGCGATTCACTCACAGCTGGGGGGATAACCAAAGCTGGCATGTTACCACTTCCCCGAGGAGTTACATGAGGCACAAGGACTGCCTGGGGGGAAAGCATGTGGACCATTAACTGCAATATTGACATAGCTTTGCCCCAGGTGGCAATAAAAACAATCCTGCTCCAGGGATCTTGTGATCCAAAGGGGTGAGACGGGACAGAAGGGGAACAGGTGAAGGGAAGTTCTGCCTGTTCTGCCCCAGGATATAAAACAGGATTTGTGTGTTTGGAGTGGTGCAAAGTTGCAGGTTCCTTTTCAGGTTACTGGTCCTGGGGTGCTTTGCCTGAATACAGGGAGACCTGGCATGTAGTGGCAGAGCTGCAGTTTGGGGATGATCAGCTGCTGATTTGTGCACCTCTTCCATAAGGATAGAGTAGGATACATCTCTGCACTGCACCTCTTGGGAATGGCAGGAGCCCAAAGGAGATTTATTGAAGGATGCAAGTCGGAGAGACTTTTCCTTTTAATAAAATGTGTTCCCCTACATCCATAAGCCCTGTTCCTGCTTCCTCTCTGCACTGGAGGAATCAATCACTTCTTAAGTAAATTGATTTGGCTCTCAGGTTTTCCATGACCAAGCTCCCTTGCCAGGCCTTGCCTAGGAGCATTTATTTTCTTGTGTAAGCAAGGACAATGCTGAGCTGTCCCCTTGGCCACACACCTTTAAGGCACAACTGCATCTGAGTCCAGGGCCTGATGACAAGGAGGGGGAACTTCAGGTACTTAGGGCTGGGGCAGCTGGTTCCAATCTGTGCTGAATTTATTGTATTGTCAGAAATAAATCTGCATCGACCATGACACACAAATGGTTCTTGTTTTTAATTGGAGATATTTGCATTTTCCAAATGTCCAGATCATAAATTAAGGAATGTGGGACAGACTCCAGATTAGATCACCTCCTAGCTTTAGTTTCCCAAGCCCCTCAACAAATCCCAAGAGTAGATTCTGGACAAGTGAATCCTCTTCCCCACCTCCTCCTCACAGAGGGAGAAATCAAAGGGGCTTTACAACTCTTTTGCACTGTCCTCGTGTTACAGGAGATGCTGGAGCTGCTCTGATTTACACTGTGCAGCAGGGTCACAGAAATGGAGCAGACTAGAAAAACCAGAGAGGAGGTAGATGCACAAGGGTCCAGTCTTTATAAGCCTGACTCTGCCTGGGCTTGGCTGAGGGCTCTGCCTAAGGCAGGTAAAAGGGTCAGGTATGATTCCTTAGGTGATGAGAATTTCAATCCATAGGAAAGACAGACCATATTCTCCCTCAGCCAGGTGCGCTCCACAGGAATTTCCCCTGAGGTGCTTGTGGTTTGGCACGTGGTGGTTACAAAGTTCCAGCTCTTTCCTCTCTGAGGCTGCCCAAGGAATTCCTGAGCCTCCACAACGATGCTGGAGCTGCAGCCCAGAAGGTGAGGGCTGCTCTCCTGGCCCCTCGCTGTGGGGAGCAGAGCTTTGAACACCGACAGTGTGCCCAGGTAGCCAAGAAGGCCAATGGGATCCTGGCCTGGATCCAAACTAGCGTGGCCAGCAGGCCCAGGGCAGTGACCCTTCCCCTGGACTCTGCCTTGGGGAGGCCACACCTTGAGTGTTGTGTTCAGTTCTGGGCCCCTCAGTTGAGGAAAGAGATTGAGGGGCTGGAGCGGGGCCAGAGAAGAGCAACGAGGCTGGAGAAGGGACTGGAGTACAAGTGCTGTGGGGAGAGGCTGAGGGAGCTGGGGGTGTTTGTGCTGGAGAAGAGGAGGCTGAGAGGTGACCTCAGCACTGTCTAGAACTACCTGAAGGGAAGTTCTAGCCAGGTGGGGGTTGGTCTCTTCTCCCAGGCACTCAGCAATAGGACAAGGGGGCACGGGCTCAAGCTCTGCCAGGGCAAATTGAAGTTGGAGAGCAGAAAAAACTTCTTTGCAGAGAGAGTGCTCAGGCATTGGAATGGGCTGCCCAGAGAGGGGGTGGATTCCCCATCCCTGGAGGTTTTTCAAGTGAGCTTGGCCGTGGCACTGAGTGCCATGATGTGGTAAAGGGACTGGAGTTGGCCCAAGGGTTGGACTTGATGATCTGGGAGGTCTTTTCCAACCCAATCCATTCTATGATTCTATGAACCTGCAGAGAACTTTTCCAGTATGAAATGCCTGTCTCCAGATTTGCCAGTATCAAAGACACAAACCCCAGTCTCTAAAGCCAGCGTGACTGAAAGCTTTTTCTGTCTGAGCAAAGGCCCAGCAGCTGCTTCCCCTCTCCCCCCTGCCAAACAAAGGCTGCCACAAGCAAAATACTCCAGCCCTGCACAGAAGGGTGGGCCTGCACTGACATCCTATCGGATTTCCAGGCGGCCTTTCTGAAGAGTTGAAAGGGATGAAATAAATTCTCTGTCATGCTCTGGATCAGCTCTGAGCTACGCTGGGTTTCCCAGAAATCTGGGAATAACTGCAATTACCGTCTCAGTGGCCCAGTCTCCTGTGTTGCTTATTGTTGTGCCTAATCTTGACATTCATTAGAGCCTGGCTCCTGGAAAAAAAAGCTGTCTGGGAAGAGAGACCACAAACATGTCTCTCTAGTTCCCTTAATAGAGGAGCTGAGGGAGGCTCTCTGCTGCAGCCTGGTATGCCTGGAGGGCTGGCCCACCACTGAAGGGCACAGTAGCTGTCGTAAAATGTTCTGCTCAACCCTGTCTGAGCCCGTAAGACAACCAGAAACAGCAGCTGAAAATGAAATAAATTCTTCCCAGACCTTTTCTGAGGCCATTAACTGCATGTCCTCTACCAAAAATTTCCACGATCCCTTTACTTAAGGGCTTCTCCCTACAGCAAACCACACTACTTACTGAAATACTAAGTAGCTTCAGATGTCTGAATGCCTGGAATGAATGGCAGATTATTATCTGGGAATGAATGACCGTGTTCAACGCCCCTGCTTTGGGTTCCTCCTCTCATTCTCTGACTAAAGCTGCAGTGATAGACTCTACCACAGCCATGAGAAAAAAACAATAGCATTTGCAATTATGCCCTGTTGTTTTACAAAAGAATTGGTGTTTGTGCAAGGCTGTTTCTCATCCTGTTACTGCTGTATCCTGTTTGGGCAGACTAGATAGTTTGTGTGCAAGATTCAGTGTTGGAAGCAGACAGAAACCCAAATTTTCCTTAGAAAAACTGAAACAAGGTATTCGAGGAGTTTTTCAAAGGGGAGGGTATCCCGAGGTAAAACAAGCAATGCAGAATAATTGTTAAGGGATAAGGAAGAACAGTAATCTGTGGAACAATGGCAGCTTGTTAACAATGCGAAATTGCAGCAGATAAGTAACAGAAATCTGGACCCATAATGAGGCACAGATGAGAAGCAAATTAGAAAACCAGTGAACAGAAGCCAGTGGAGAACTACCAAGTTCTGTTCATAATCCTGCCATGACAGAAAGTTCACAGGCAAGTGCTGCACGTCATTACAAAATCCTTGATCCAAGTCAGTTAGGTCATTCCCTGCAAGTGGGACAACACACTTATTCTGGGGCAAGCTGGTAGAAAGGATGGAAAACTGTGAAGGGGGAGAACAAGCAGTGCGCATGAGACATGTCTATCATAAGGTTTTTCAGAGGCTTTGGATGCAGTTAGGAAGGAATTTGCTTGTCCAAACTATGCATTGAGGCTTTCTGATACTCTTTGTATAATCATGTTTTATAATAGAAAATGGGACAGCAAGAAGAACCTCAGGTTAACACCCCAAGCAGGACAACTTGCACTATGTAATCTGTGATCAGATTGCTCTGCGGGGATCTCCTGGAGCAAGGAAGTCCTCGAGGAAGACATGGCAACAGTACTAGTGTGTGTTTGCCCCAGAGAGGGCTGAGGAGCCCTCCTCCCACCTCGGGATACCCCCTTAGGTATTGTACAAACACAGCTGCTGGGGGCAGGGAGAACCAGAGCAGCCAAGGCTTGTGCACACATGTCGATGGAGGAGTTCATCCAGGTCAGTCCCAAATGAAGGACTTCACATCTGTTTATCTCGACCAGGCTTGCTCTGCTTGAAGTTTGTGGCTTAGCCCTGCAGTTCAGGGATAAACAGAACGGGCAGCGGATGTGTGTGAAGGCAAAAACCAAGTGGAAATGAAACACTTGAGCTTTAACGTTAAGACAAACCCCGGAACAGGAGATGCTGCTGCTCCTCAAATTTGGGTTATCCACAGTAAAGCTGCTGTGTTTGGTCTTCCCTGTGTGTAAGATGGTTCATGTGAGATTGCTTTGCCCCAACCAAGAGTCTGGGGGTGGGAAACACAACCCAAACCCCTCTTCCTTTAGCGGAGCAGAATTCCTTAGGCAGCAAAGAAATGTGGACGGGCTCCCCTTGGGGGCACAATGCAGGCAGTGACCCGTGAGGGCAGGGGCACCGCCGGCGCCCCGCAAAGCCGCGGTTTCTGCCTGCTCTGCCACAGCAACAGGGGGATTCTCCCAGGCTGGGCCCCGGGAAGGAGGGGGGGACTGGCACAGGGGGTTTGCTGCTACTGTGAAACAAGTGCCACGAGGAGTGCCAGGCTGAGGGGACCCTTTGTGGAGGAGAGCAGGGATGAGGGGAGCGTGGGGCTCTGATGCCTGGACATGATCCGCATGGTTAGCAGTGAAAGCAGCTGCCTAAACCCATGCTGAGGTGGTAGGAGAGATGGGGAAAATCTGTTTGACTCCAGTCCTAAACCGGAGCAAACCTTCTGCTAGAGATGAATGTCAAGGGATGACGGTGGGAGCAGCTTTGGGTGAATCCCCAGTTAGGGAATGGCGCTGCTCCCCCGTGGTCCTTCTGATGATGCGGGACCTTCCTCCGGCATCCTCGCACCCTTTTGTTAGTGCCAGGCACGGCGAGCGGGCAAAGCCTGGTCCTCGGGGTCAGTTTGGGGGAGAGACGACAAAACCCCCTTCCCAAGGAGTGAGGGAGGGAAGCGCGGGGATCCGGGAGCGCAGGACCCTCAAACCTGCGGGCAGGGCAAGGGGCCGCAGGTCGGACCCCCACTCCGTCCCTGCCCCGCCGCGGCTCTCCGAGGGGAGGGAAGAAGGGAAGGAAGGCGGGAGGGAGCGAGGCGAGGGGAGGCTCGGCCGGCACCGCTTACCTTATCGCCGAGGGGGGCGGCGGCGCGGAGGAGGAGAAGGAGGATGAGGAGGATGCGGGCGCGGGGAGCGGCCATACCGCGCTGCTGCTGCCGCTGCCGCGGAGGAGGAGGCGGCTCGGCGGCCCCACCAGCGGCGGCAGCGGGCNGATGGAGGGATGGGGATGGGACGGGGGCCGGGCGCTCCTCGGGCCCCGCCGCGCCCCGCCTGCCCCTCGCACCGCCCTTGCTGCTGCTGCTGCCGCTGCGCTCCTGCCGAGGCACGGCCGGGTCCCTGCGCAGCCACCCGAGCTCCCCGACGGAGCCTTCCGCTCCTTTCCGCCCGCACGAAACACCTTTGCCACCCGATTCCTTCTTCCTGCCCTCGCTGGGCAAGCTCTTCTTCTGAAGGTGTCGCTATGCCCGGGCTGGAGCAGCCTGTGCCCCACGCTGGGACAGAGGGCAGCATCACCCGGGACACGGGAAGCTGTTCTTGCTGGGCTGGTGGGGGAATTACAGAATCCCAAACTGGTTTGGGTTGGAAGGGACCTTAAAGCTCATCGTGGTCCAGTCCCCTGCCATGGGCAGGGACACCTCCCACCAGCCCAGGCTGCTCCAAGCCCTGTCCAGCCTGGCCTGGGACTCTCTCAGGGATGGGGCAGCCACAGCTTCTCTGGGCAACTTGTGCCAGGGGCTGCCCACCATCACAGGGAAGATTATCTTCCTAATATCCCATCTAACCCTGCCCTCTGTCAGTGTGAAGCCATTCCCCCTTGTCCAAAGTCCCTCTCCAGTTTTCTTGCGGCTGTATTAGGCACTGAAAGGTTCTGCAAGGTCTCCCAGGAGCCTTCCCTTCTCCAGGCTGAACAACCCCAGCTCTCCCAGCCTGTCTCCATAGCAGAGATGCTCCAGTCCTCTGAGTATCTCCGTGGCCTCCTCTGAACTTCCTCCAACAGGTTCATGTCCTTCTCCTATGCTGGGGGCCCCAGAGCTGGATGTAGAACTCCAGATGGGATCTCACCAGAGCAGAGGAGGAGAATCATGCACATGGTAAGTGAGCCTGATGACCTGGCCCTTCCCAAGAGAGGATATAGTTGCCTAGAGGCCCCAGTTCTCAGCCATGGTTTGTTAAACCACAGACCAAAGCCCAGCGTGTCTCATGTGGAAGTTGTTCCCCACAACCTCAGTCCACATGTCCTGTCTTCACTCAGTAACTGCAAAAGTCACAATGTGAGATCAGACCACTTAAACCTCCTCACAGCCACCCACCCACTCCCTGCCCAAGACCCTCTCAGAGGATGCAGTGGCACCTCTGAAGCCCCATAAGCTCTCTGAGACCCTCCAGGCTAACGAAATCTGTCCATCCCCATCTCCAGGTGCAGCTTTCAGGCTGGCACAGAGATAATCAATAGTGCAACTTGAGAGGAATGAATTTTCCTGCTGGTACCTTCCCTGTTCCTTTTTCATAGAATCATAGAATGGATTGGGTTGGAAAAGACCTCCGAGATCACCAAGTCCAACCCTTGGTCCAACTCCAGTCCCTTTACCAGATCACGGCACTCAGTGCCACGGCCAATCTCAGTTTAAAAACCTTCAGGGATGGATCACCCCTTGCTGTGGTTGTGATCATGAGGCAGCTCATGGCAAGGTGCTGCCAGTCTCCCTGCTGGCACACCTTGGCCCTCCTGGGAGCTGCCTGCTGTGATCCATGGACACAGCCTGTGCAGAAACGGCATCAGGTGTCCCCAGCCCGGGGCGGGCAGCTGCGGGGCAGCGGTTTCTGCCTGCCAGATGTGCTGTAATTAGTGTGGGGAGGTGATTCGAGCGCTCCTCGCCACTCCCTCACCGAGAGTTTCAGCCTCAAGGTGGAGGGAGGGGAGAGGAATGATGGAAGTGTCGGCAGGGGGGACCGGCCGGGGGCTCCTGATCAAAGCTGTTTGTGGCAGGCAGGGGCGAGAGGAGGAGGGGGTGAGCCCCTCCTGACGCAGGCAGAGAAAAGGAGGGTGAGGAGCATTGACAAAAAACATTGTTGCTTCTACAAAGGCAGGGAGGGGAAAAAAGCTCCAGAGTCAGTTCCTGGCTTTCCTGCCCTGCTTCAGCCCTGTGTAATGTTCCTCTGCAGCCAGCTCCTGCCCTGCAGATAAGCAAAGTTGTGGAGAGGCACAGAGGTGGGGGAGAGGCTGTGCCTAAGAAGAAAAGAGGGTCTGGCTGGCTCCAGCTGGGGGAGTTTCAGCGTGTCTGATCTTCTCCAGCCCCTGCCAACACCATGTCCCAGCAGAAGCCCTGGCAGGCAGAAGCAGGCTGTGAGTGCAGCTCAGTGCAGAGGTGATTTGGAGAGGGGAATCTGCATGTGATGCTCTAAGGGAGCATGACAGGGCAAATCCAGGTGGCCTGCAATGCTCCCCCCTCCAGGGCCCTTCTGTGCCCCTCTTGCTAGTCCTGCTTTTATCCCCTTTCATCACTCCTGAGCCTCTTGTGCTCATAGGGGTGATACAAGTGCAGTGTGGAAGGCAACAAGACAATGTTAAATGCTGCTTCTCATTTCACATCCTGAATTTAAGCAGTGCTGTTGTTTTCTCAAGGTGCAGTGGAGGTTTTGAATACTCTCAGTCAATGTGGGAGCCAGGGCATGGGAGATAAAGGTTCCCTTGTAGTCTTGAGACACCTCCCACAGTAACCAGTGTATGGGAAGGTTTGATAGTGTTACTTAACAGACTGATGCGTTTTGAACCTTGCTAACAGAGCCCCCACAACTTACTTCCAGTCTCATAATCATTGCCAATCCACCTTTTCCAGTTTGTCATTTTTTCCCTACTATGTTTATTCAGACCATAAAATGAAGCTGTCACTTTCTAACTGGGCCAACTGGTTTTGCTGTGGGATATATTATGTGTGAGCAAACTGAGCTTGGCAGCCCTTTGTGGTTTTACATTCAGCCCTCCCAGTACAAGGGGCTTTTCCCTAGTTGCTTCCCAGTTTCATGTGCCTTGTTAACAGAAAGCAGGTCTGTATTACCACCAGGCAATGTTTAAAGGATTCACAAGATTGAGGATCATTCCTTTACCAGCACCCAAGAGCAAACCCACGTGGTTTTATCCCAAGGGTCTCTCTCCACAGCCAGTGGTTTTCACTGTAGGTGCCAGCCATGTTCATACACATGAGCTGCTTGCAGGGGACTGATTTGTGCTCATCCCCTGCCCCCTGGAAGTTGCCTGGGATTATTTCAACCTCTTGTTTCATTAAATTTGGTTCCTTCAGCCAACTGTTTCTCCACAGAGCTTCCAAATGCAGTCAGGAAGGCAATCGAAGTGTATTTCCTCTGGAAAGGAAGGAGTGGTGTTTGTGGCTGCTGTTGCAGCAGGTCCTGCAGGACTGGAATAGATCATCTTCTAACATGACCTCAAGGGGTTTATTCTGCTCACAACTCACTTGAAGATGTCACAGACAGCAGCTGTCTTCCCATGGGGAAAGTCCTAGGATCATAATTATAGAGGTTGAGAGTTTAGAAAATACCTGTGAGAGACTGGCCTGGAGTGAAGAGGTCTTTGGACACCTTATTTCTCTGTGTGTATTCCATTGACCAACCTGCTGGAGGGAGCCTGGACTTTGCTCTTCCTGCGAGGAGGAACCTTGTCCTTCTGCTGTCACAAACTCTTCCCAGGGCTATGGCTGATCCTTCTTTCTACTGCTCTGAGAGCTCAAAGGGTTCAAGGTGTGTTAACACAGAGAAAACTGTGGCTCCATTCAGCTCTGGCTGTAATTGTGGGAAGAAGCCAGGTCTGCTCCTCTGTGGGGATCACCGTGACCAGGAACTCCTTCCTGGAAACACCCGAGTGGCTCCTGGGCTGTGCTGGGGCAGAGGATGGAGCAGACCCCAAAGGATGTGTGGTGTGGGGAGGCTGTTTCTATTCCTTGTGTCAAACCGAGCTGCTGCCTCTGCTCTGGCTCCGAGAGGATCCTCAGCTCTTGAGTGCCCTCGTGAGGGACCTGCGGAGCTTCTCCTCAGCCCGAGTGTAACTGCACAAGTCCTATGGAGAGAGGCTGAGGGAGCTGAGGGTGTTTAGCCTGGAGAAGAGGAGGCTGAGAGGTGACCTCAGCACTGTCTAGAAGTACCTGAAGGGAAGTTGTGGCCAGGTGGGGGTTGGTCTCTTCTCCCAGGCACTCAGCAATAGGACAAGGGGGCACGGGCTCAAGCTCTGCCAGGGGAAATTGAAGTTGGAGATGAGAAAGAAATTCTTTGCAGAGAGAGTGCTCAGGCATTGGAATGGGCTGCCCGGAGAGGGGGTGGATTCCCCATCCCTGGAGGTTTTTAAAGTGAGCTTGGCCGTGGCACTGAGTGCCATGATGTGGTAAAGGGACTGGAGTTGGCCCAAGGGTTGGACTTGATGATCTCGGAGGTCTTTTCCAACCCAATCAATTCTATGATTCTGTGATTCTATGCACAGCAGGGAGAACCCAGTGGAGTGTTTACCATGGCTTCTCCCCCTCCCTGTGTGGGGTACACACTTGCAAGCTGCATTCTTCGAGCCTTTTCATTGCAGGCTCTCAGATCCACATCCCCCAGGCTGAGGCCAAGCTCCTTTGTGCCGTTCATTGTGGGGCTGCTCCCCCTGCAGAGTCAAAGGTGGGAGATAAAAACAGATTTAAGCTCCCAATATCTGCAAATCTCTCTTACAATGGAGTTTTTGTTGGCCTTGGAGTGACCCCTAAGGGAACAGCCTGTGCATGGAGCTGCAGGAGGGTTAAGCTGTGGACAAGCTCAGGGAGGTTAAAACTGAAAAGGAGAGACTTGATGATCTTAGAGGTCTTTTTCAACCCAATCAATTCTATGATTCTATGTGGCTGAGCTGGGTTCATTCCTTCTCTTTGCATCCTGCCTTCTGCCAGGCTCAGCCCAGGCTGGTGCAGAGTAAGGAGATGTGGCATGATGTGTCACAGGAACAGGATTGGGGATGACAAGGTTATCTTGGCTCATGGGGTAGCAGCAGAGTCATGTGGAAAATTGGAGCTAATTTTGTGGTCAAGCAGTCCAGACTGGCCCTGCAGACTGTAATTTTCAGGGTGGTTTTTAGGGCTGTTGAGCACCTGTGGCAGCACGTCCTTCCCTGCAGAACTGCTGCGGCAGAGAGCAGGACTGAGAAAAAAGAGAGAGTTGGGGAGGATGATGCAGTGTTTAATAGGACAAGTTAAAAAAAGAGAATTATTTCTTTCCCATACATAAGGAATTGAAAAGGAATTTTGTTTTGGCATCGACATAGAAGCATGCAGCTGATAAGCCCCAGCCAAACCTGTGGCCTTGCCATGCCTGGGCGATGTGTGTGTGAGCAGGGAGAGAGAATGAGTTGTGATTGGCGCCTGGGAGGAATGATTTACCTGTGATGCTGCAGAGCTGGACCACATCCTGCTCCATCCTGGCCTTGTGCTGACCTGTCACAGCCATCAGAGCACTGATGGGAAGGGGCTTTATCTGCTCCCTGTGTCACCTGGTGGTCTCCTTTGCCAGTGGTTCTGCGGCTGCTGTGCCTGTGCCCCAGGGGAGCAGGTGCTGGAGCACAGCACTTCCAAAAGAACTCAGGCTGGGAAGAGGGGAACTGGAATCCCTGGCTGGGAGAAACCATGCTGAGGGTCCTCCTGTACCCCCTGAAGGGACCCCAGGACCAGCCCTGGTGGCATCCAGTGGTGACACTGGATTTTCATCTGAATCTTTGGGCTAGGAGCATATCTTGCCCTATGGCATCAGGTAAGAGGACATGAGAGATGTTCACTTCTGGCCAACAGATCACATAAACGTCTATGTGAAAGCAGATGCCAATGTGATGAGTATTTATGTTGTCAGGGCCTGGACAAGGACTGAAAAATATCCAGAGTAACAGGGTAAATCCTTTTTTTTTTCTTTTTTTTTCCCCTAGCCCTCTCTCTGTTTAGGCCAGATCTGGGAAAAAATATTTCACCATGGAAGTAAAACTTGAGTGTGTACTGAGGCTGCAGGACATCAAATAGAATCGATCCGTTGAAACTAGAAATATTTGCTTTCTGGATTTCTGAAACATTTCAGTTGTCAGTGGATTTCAGTTTCATTACTATCAGTGAGTATTATGCAAACCCCAGTGTGTTTCAGCCTGTGTTGAATTCAGCAACTCTTTGGGGGCTTGTTTTTAATTTTGGTTTAGTTGAAAAAGCTGCAAATATTTGCCCCAAACAACTAAGAAAAATGTTGTTTGGAGTTTTTCTAGGAAAAGCAAATATTCACTTCATTTGCACAACTACAGCCCTGACCTAAATAGAACTTTGTCCAATATGATGATCTCTTTTGCTTAATGGAAACAGCTAGGAAAAAAGAACAGAATAAGTAAGACTCCAGTCTCACTTGGCTGGTTTCTTTCACAACCTCATCATTTATTTTTAAATAGAAGTCCTGTTTCAGAAGCAAGCAAACGTTTTGTCTTTAAAAGCTCATAAAAATATCTTTGTATTGGAAGAGCTCGGGTGGGGACACAGTGGTGTGCTCAGTATGGAGTTGCCTTTGCATATCTTGGCTATGCATTGCAAACACAGTATGTAAAACTGAGAGTGGGATAACATTAAAATACAATTTCCATCAAAGTATTGGCAGAACATGATCAATGCTCTCTGCTGGTTCTGACATCAACACCCATACTGAACCATGCAGAGCAGGATACAGTGTTTTCTGTTACCAAAGTAGTGTACAGCAATAGAAAGGAGGGAGGGGAGGAAGCAACCTGTGTCTTGTACAAAACCATGGCCTGGGCTGTCCTGTTGGGCTCCAGCAGGTCTCTCTCACACCCAGCCCAGTGTTTGTCGCAGTTAAAACCCCTGTGGTCTTGTCTCCATGTCTCCAACCAACCAAAAAGTCTGGGGTTTTGGTCAGAACATGAACAAATAACACCCCCTCTTCCTTCGTTTTTTCCTCTCCTCCAAGTTAGTGGCCACAAATCTCCTGAGACCGGTCAAGGCACATGGCAGGGGGAAAAGAGGAGACAGGCTGGTGTTTAGGGTGCAGGGCTAATCTGGTGGGGCAGATCAGCAAGGCACTGTTGGCAGCACACCTGTCCAAGGCCAGGGCACAGCTGCTGTAAGGAGCACTCAGATGTGCAGCTTCTAAAAAACACCATCGTGTTCTTGGTTTGTTCTCACTTGGATACAGAGCCTGGCTCTGCAAGGCCTCAGTCTGTGCTGCTTCTGTGGAAATCAGCCACAACCTGCCACAGCTGCTCCTTCTCTCAGGCACTGGGGCTGCCTGTTGGGTTATAATAAATGCCCCCCAGGTGTTCCCTGAGTTGGCTGCTCTGCCCCACAGTGTCTGCAGAAACACAGTGTGCAGGGGCATGGCAGCATTTCCAGGACTTGGATTTCTCTTCCTAGGATGCAGAAGAGGAGGCACGGTGAGAAACCAACCTGCTTTGTTACGGATTTGTAGTGTTAATGGCAGAGATTTTCTCTTTACCAGCTAATCCCAGCTCTGTTCCTAGTTGCTTTACCACATTCCAGAGCTCCATCTGCCTGGCAGGAAGGCAAATGCACCCTTGGAGAGCAAGGACCAGGTTTGAAATATCAATGTTAACATCTACATTCATTATGAGAAGTCACCTGGGGAGGGGCTGGCAGAAACTCCCAGCCCTGCACACAGATCAGATTTGGGTGAAGAGGAATCTGTTGTGCAGGACCAAAGTTTATGCACCAGCCTAAAGAGAGTCACAACCTTTGGGGGCAAACGGATCAACTGGACTTTTTTTAAAGAGGTAGCATTGAGTTGCACTGTATTATTCATCCTTTTACCTGTGCAATCCCTTGAAGCTTCACAATATCAGAGAAACAGCAAGTGTTTCATTGCTCTCTGGTTTTGGAGCTTGTTCTGTCATACGAGAATCCCACCTGTTATGCAGTGTTTAAGTGCTGACAACCTGAAACTTCTTGTAATTGATGTTTAGGAAATCTCTGAGTTGCAGGTTTGTTTGAATATCCTGTATTTAGGATCTGGGCTTTGCTGGGTGTCAGTCAGGCTGTGCAAGTGGGACTGTATTGGGGCTGACTGCGCAAACCCTGGACTTAGCAAACTGGTCTTCTTTTTGAAACGTGCCTTGAAAGTGTTGGTCTTTGGGGAATTTGACCTTTCTGTGTTCCAGCAGCTCCCTGCAAAGAGAAAGGACCTTCTGGACGAAGTATATTGTGAGACTGATGTACATGACATTGGCAAGCTGAGAGGCAGGGAGAGATGAAAGAGCTTCTGAATTGCAGCATCTTTCTGTCCATTGTTGTGTAAGTTACTTGTGTATTTCCTGACAGAAACACTACCTGCAAAGTCCTGTTTTCCCTCCTGCCTTCCCATACATTGATATTCTGTGCAACTAGCAGTCTGAAATACTCACTCTTCCCACCTGCCAGAAGAAGTGTGTGATCTACATGCTCCAAGAATCTGCTGCCCAAATGGCCTGGATCAACTTGTACCTGTCAAACTCCTCCCAGGATGATACAAGAAACAAACTGAAGAAAAATAACACTGGTTGTGCCTGTACCTGCACCAGCATCAACCAGGACCATCTCCCAACCCTCCCCAGGGCTCCGGCTGCCTTTATCCCTGGGGTTTGTCATGGAGATGGCAGCCCCCCTCCTCAATGTTCTGCTCCGGGTGGATGGGTAGGACCAGGTGGGAGATGCGGCTCCACAGCCCACTCAGCTTGTCCGAGTCCATGTGGTCGTAGGAGCTGGGGGTTCTGCTGGTGATGAACTTGTCCCAGAGGAAGTCATGGACCCTCTCTTCCACCTCCTGGAGGCTGATGTGGGTCTCCAGCACCTCCTCCTCCAGCAGCACCGTCAGCAGCAGGGCCACATCCTTGAAAGCCGCTCTCTCGTGGTCGCAGTACTTGTAGAAGATGAGGGTGGCCCCCGCCGGCAGCAGCTCAAACCGGTGAATCACCGCAGCACGGCCGCCCGCCTCGAACGCCGAGCTCAGCTCCAAGTCCACCTCCAGCTTGGCCTGGTTGCTCTGCAGCCTGGCTTTGTGCCTGCCATCGATCTGCACCGTGCTGGCGCGCAGGGCAGCCGCGTAGGAGTCGGCCACGTGGGCGCTGAGGCACCGCAGGGTCCGCTCGCCCTGGTGGGCGGCTGTCAGGATGATGATGGCCGGCTGCGTGTGCGGGGTCGAGTTCAGGTGCTTCTGCAGGAACTTGCGCCCCCGAAGCCACAGGTGGGGACTCTGCCCTGGAAACCTGTCCTGCAGCTGGTTGAACTGGAACAGGAATGCCTCTGTGGCGTTCCTGAGGGCTTGCTGGGAACTGGAGGTTGGGGTGCCAAAGCAGAATATGCAGAAACCGAGCAATAGGAGGCTCACGATGGCAAGTCCTGTTCAACAGGGGAGACACATGAGATGAGGAACAGAAGTCAGTCCAAAGTTACCTGCAGCAACATGATGGCTCTTTTACCCCTCTAAGACCTGCCCCCTCCACCAGGGAAGTGGATCAGGTTGGCCAGGAATGGTGAAGGGGCTGTTGTGAGGCCCATGCTCCTGCAGCTCCAGGGATGGAGTCAAGGCTACAGCTTTGTGCAAAATTTCCTGAGGCAATTGCAGCTGGCCACAGGCTTTCCTCTCCTTCCCCCTCCTCTGTTTTGTTTAAGGTCTGTGGCTCTTCAGACCACCACATGTGGAGGTGTCTGACCCAGCTGAAGGGCTGCCCTCCTCTGAGCTATGCAGGATGAATGACGGCCACTGTGCTTCTATTTACTGGACAGCAAGGTCCAGATAACAGCTTATATGCCTCACCATGGCAAAGCAGGGTCTCTTTTTAACAGGAGAAATGTGTGGTGCAGGTGAGGGTCACTGTTCCTGCCTAGAGCCACACAACACATGGCAAGACTGCGGGACCATCAGTGTAGGAGCCCCAAACCTCCCAGAACATCCCTGGGCACTCCCAGCACACTGAATGCAGATGATGCACCTTCTTTTGAAGCTGAGGAGCTGGAGGAAGAGCTGCTACTATAAGCTGAAACTGGGCCTGTATTTAAGGTGATGGATTTTTTTTCTCAAGCCCTCAGAAAAAGACTGTGAAAGGTCCCAAGAGAGAAGAAGAATTAAATGTGCTTCATTACTTGTTCCTGGACGATCAGTGCCTTCTGGTCGGTGAGTAACATGCAAGGGAAGCTTCTTTTCCTCACCTTTCAGCAAGAGGGACTTTTTGGGCTTCTCTCGGTCTGTGGTTTGGGTGGTGACATTCTGCAGACAGGACTGAGCCTCCAGGTTTGGGGCGGTGTGCCCTGCAGTAAGAGAAAGAAATGTGCCACTCACTGTTGAGGGAACAGGTAAAATGAGCTGTAGAAAGAAAAGCAAGAGCTGACAGGAGCTCCCAGGTAAGGGAAGAGTTAGAAGTCAATATTGCTTTGGGTTAATACTGCTCTGAGTCTTGGCTCTTTGCTTTTTGAGCTGGGCAAGGAGAAAGACAACACAGAGTGCAGTGTGGTTTTGTATCTTTCAAAGAGAGGAAACAAGGAGCGAAAGGAGAGAGAAAGAGAAAAGCCAGTTAACCTCTTATACCTTCTTTCCTGCTTGATTCTGGAAAACTGACAATGGGCAGCAGAGATCTCACCATTCCATGGTTTAAAGCCTATGGAAAGTGCAGGCATGTGCACGGTGGAAAAACAGCAGTGTGCAACCACCAGCTCACCTTTGGTCCCATGTCTTTTCCTTAGCGTGCCTTGGGATCTGCTCTCCTGTGCTTCTTGCTCCATGTGCTCCTCTGGCTCCTGCTCTGGGAGAGGGGCACTGCTGCTCCTCTCTGCCAGGGGGCCCTTGGTGACGTCCTCTATGGTAGTGACATCTGAATGTGTCATTTTACTGTCAGAGCTTAGGGACTTGCTTGTTGATGAAGCACCTTCCTCTGCTTTATAGGAGCTTTCACACTGCCTGGTGGTCTCCTGATTCTCCCATGTTTCCTGGTGCACAGGGCTGTCTCCTTTGTTGCCCATTTGACCATGGGCCAACCCAACTGTGGGGAAAAAATTCACAGACTTACACTTAGTTTCTTTCAGCCCAAGAACCAACAACTCTTTCTTCTGCTCTGCTTCCCCTAAGCAAAGGCCCAGGCTATCAGCATTTTGGAAATGCTATGAACTGGGCTGGTGAGAGACTCACCTTCATCCAAGTCCTCTTTCTCCTGGGATCTTTCTGAGGCACCATCTCTTGTCTTCCCAGGTTCTTCCAGCAATATTTCAGTTTCTTGGGGAGCCTTCTCCTCCCCTGTGGGGCCAGCTAAACCCAGCAGTGTTGTCTCTCCTCCACCAGCACTTGATTCACACACTGACGAGTCCTCCTCTGGTTTGCAGAAGGTCTCAGGCCTGCTTGTCACTTGGTGCTTGAGTGTTTCCTGGGTGGGCTCTTGGTGCATGGGATGCTCTGCTGGGTTCCCCACCTCACCTTGGGCTGGCCCAGCTGTGGGGAAGAAAATGGGCAAACTTACACTTAGTTTCTTTCAGCCCAAGAACAAACAACTTTCTCCTGCTCTGCCTCCTCTAAGTAAAGGCCCACAGCATCAGTATTTTGGAAATGCTGTACACAGGGGTGGGGAGAGACTCACCTTCATCCAAGTCCTCTTTCTCCTGGGATCTTTCTGAGGCACCATCTCTTGTCTTCCCAGGTTCTTCCTGGGTGAGCTCTTGGTGCACAGGATGCTCTGCTGGGCTCCCCACCTCACCCTGGGTTGGCCCAGCTGTGGTGATCAGAGTTCACAAGCCCAGTGAGCCACACAGGAGTCAAAAATGCCCAGTGCTTTACCACCACCCTTTATATTCCCAGTTCTTGCACTGCTATTCGCCCAGTGAGATGGGGGAGAGAACAAAGTGAGCAGAAGTGAGAAAACTCACAGGTTGAGATCCAAACAGCTGAATGAGTGAAAGGAAGGAAGGGAATCAGATGGACTGAAAGGCAATCACGACCTCCTACAAGTGGATTGATGCCAGGACAGTCTCCCAGCAATGGCCACCCTCCTCTCCCTGTCTTCTTGCACCCCAGTTTTTGCTGCTGAGCATGATGCTACACTGTATTCAGCAACTCTTTGCCCACCTTAGGACCCTGCCCAATCTTCCACCCACCCCAGGTTATTTGCTTGGCAGGAGAAAGCCTTGATGCTGTGCCAGCACTTTTCAGCAATAGCCAAAACACTGCTGTGTTATCAACATTTTCTTCTGTAAACCCACGAATCCAGACCACAGCACTGGTTTGGCTGCTGTGCCAAAGTTAATTCAATCTCAGCCTGTGTCCTAGGTCAGCTGGGCAGGCAATTCCTTCACTAAGTGCTGGGATATGTTACCACATCTTCCACAGAGAGTGGATTTTCACAGATAGCGATGGATTTGAAGAACTTCTAAGGCTGATGTTGAGCACAGTTATGCCAATGCACTTCAAGCATCTATTGGAATGTAAATGATAATTCTGTTTGTGTTCTGTCTCTGACCCTGTTTGGAGCTGCTCTCCCAAAGAGCTATGGCAACACACAATTAAAAGCAAACACTGCAGCATAATTCAATAATGAAACTCTGAGGCTGAACATGAGCATTTGTGATATATTCTGGGTCTTACAGAACCAAACAGTGCAGCTCAGATTTCAGCCACTATCTGTGAAAATTTGCTTATAAATGATCAAGCATTAGAATAATAGAAATGATTGTGCTAAAATTAGAAAAAAGGCTGATAAAAATGGCAAGGAACTCCCTTCTAATTTGAAAAGAGAAGGAAAAGCTGCACTTGGTATGTGTCAGAACACAATTTTTTACATTCTTTGTTACTGATTTTTACAGGAACACTTCTGACTACCTAGGACAGACCTGAGCTGGTGATGGCATCATGGTATCATATGTACTAGTCATAACAAAGCTCCTGGAGAATGTACCTACACAGCAGAAACTGAAATATGAGGAACCAGGAGACATCCTGCTCTTCAAGCTGGGCACAAACTACTCCTTGCCCTGCCTCCTCCGGAGACTTCCTATCCATAGGTGGTGGAAAACTGGCTTATCATTTAGGCATCTGTAGATGGGAAGCATTGGGATGCAGGGAAAAAAAGTGCTCCCAGCCTGGATCTTTGGCCTTCCTTCTGCTGCCATCCTGGACACAGAGTCTAAACCTGTTGCAGGTGGGAATCTATAATTGAAAGTAACTTGTTCATCTTTCACCCTATACAAAATATAGTAACTTGCTTTGTTTGGCCTGGAAAAAACAGGATTCTTTTATTGGTTTATTTTCATTTAGGATATGTTTCCCATGTCACTGTTTAAAACTTCTTGCAGAGGAATTTTTCTAGTAGATGGAGTAAGAGTAGGATTCACTTACCTCTAGACAGCTCCTCACATGGATTCTCTTCCATTTTCTTTTCCCCCTGGTGCTCCGGCTTCTGTACTTTTTTGTTTCACTTTCTCTTTGGGTCACACAGAGCGGTGTGTCCCTGCTGCTCGAGGGGCTGGCCGGGTCCTTGGCCCCTCACAGGCACCATCCCGTCCTGCTCTCGGGAACTCCCATGAACCTGATAAGCAGAGACACAAAAGAGGTGATTCACCGTGGGGGAGGCTCCTCCCCCCATGATTCCCAAGGTGAAAATGAGTGGGTGTCACCCGTAACCACGAACCTTCAGCCAAAGAGCCGGCAGCTATTTGGCCTCACAGCAAGCTCCAAGTAGCTCATGGATTAATGCCAAGCGCTTTTGTCTTGGGACACACCAGGGAGGTGAGGAACTGGCACCATGCAGCGCTCCAGGCTGGGGACAGAGTGGCTGGAGAGCAGCCAGGCAGAAAGGGACCTGGGGGGACTGAGGGACAGGAAGCTCAAGAGGAGCCAAGAGTGTGCCCAGGTGGCCAAGAAGGCCAATGGGATCCTGGCCTGGATCCAAAGTAGCGTGGCCAGCAGGCCCAGGGCAGTGAGCCTTCCCCTGGACTCTGCCTTGGGGAGGCCACACCTTGAGTGTTGTGTTCAGTTCTGGGCCCCTCAGTTGAGGAAAGAGATTGAGGGGCTGGAGCGGGGCCAGAGAAGAGCAACGAGGCTGGAGAAGGGAGTGGAGCACAAGTGCTGTGGGGAGAGGCTGAGGGAGCTGGGGGTGTTTGTGCTGGAGAAGAGGAGGCTGAGAGGTGACCTCAGCACTGTCTGGAANTCCAACCCAATCGATTCTATGATTCTCATCCGGATGGACTCCCAGACGGCGGGCCTAGAGTCTGGGGCTTGGCAGGGCACCTGGAATCTCCCAGCCAGGTCCACAGGGAGCAGCGACCCTGCTCTGCCTGCCTCCGGCGTGCTGGATCAGGAGACAGCGGTGCCGAAGGTGAACCCGCTGGCAGGAACATCCCCCAGCCTCTTTCCGGAGACACTTCCCACTCTGCTAAAGTGCTTGTTTGGGTCCAAACAGGGCTCAGGACGGAGCCAGGCTCGCTGATTTACCCGAGAAAGCGGATGGCTTTCACAAGCGCAGCCAGGCGGGCATGGAAAACTCCCCAAAAACTTTCCGCGCGGTTCGTTCCGTACCAAACTCTCCAGCCCGGCCTCCCCAGCAGCTCTTCCAGCACAGGGGGGCACCTCACCCTCCCTGCACCGCCCTGAGGCTGAGTTTTCAAGCTCAAATACACGATTTGGGGATGGGGGGTGGGGGCGGGCTGGGGTGTAAAATCGCCGCTCTGCAGCCCGGGGCTCGTCCCTCCCTCCCCGCGCTGTGCCCGCAGCAGAAGGAAGGAAATCAGGGGGAACAAAGTGCCTTACCCGGGCAGGTTCGGAGGCGGTCAGAGCGCTGAAGACAAGCAGAGTTGGCCTTTCCGCTTGCCCTTCCCAGCGGCCCTTTGGCTCCGGTGGCAGGACACCAACACACACCCCGAATCCTCCGCTGGAAGCGTCACGGTGTACCCTGCCCTTCCCGGCGGCCTGATGGGAGCTGTAGTTTTCCTTCCCACAGGCGTTCTCCCGAGCGTTCAGGAAACAATAACCTTTTTGTTTTGTTTTGTTTCTTGTTGTTTGTTTGTTTTTTGGTTTTTT